>LPNX011200454.1:75685-161456 GCA_001517045.1 Pseudotsuga menziesii
TTCATTTTCATGTCAATGGTTGATATGACCATTTTGTTCTCTAACTTGTTTGTCTTATGGTTGAAATTGACAGTATGTGTTTGAAAAGTTAAGGATTTTTATGGAACAATATATACATGTGTGAAGAAATTATCTATTAAACTCATTTTCCAATTATGTTGCACATGAATGAGTAGTGTACTTACTAGAATTATAAGCTCTTATGATGAGTTAAATAAGTAACTATGATAAAGTATATTTTTATAGGAAATCATCATGATATTTATGATGGTTATGATCTTGATGCTACTAATAAATTTATGGTGGTGCCATATGAGGATGGTATGATGATTAGACTAAGATACAAAATGATGGTGTACAATGCCAAGAGATCTTTTCTAAAATATGAAGGTAGATCCAAGAGGATCTAGTGCATCCAATGTTTAAGTTTCAACAAAGTTCCAGAAGTTTAGAACTTGATGAAGAATAAGATCATGATTTAAAAATTGCAAGGAAGCAGAGATCAAGAGAGAGTTAACCAAACTAGAAAAGGTCCATTGTGAAGGTTGTGAAAGAAATTATTTGTGAACAAGATTTACCCTTGTATTGTGGGAAGAATCATCCAATATGACAATTATGCTTAGATTGAGTGTCCTCGCCAAACAATGAAGGACATAAAAATTCACTGTAGTTCTATACAATTGACCAGAGTTGATATCCTGGCCAACTTGTCATAAATCTCCAAGTATTTAAATGATATTTTTCATAACAGTTGTATGCATATTTGTATTCATAGAATCAGGAAGTGTATTATGCATGTTATAGTGAATGCATTGAAATGGCTAGGATTGATGAATAATAAACTCTTAATATCCATGTGATGGGTAATTAACATATGGTTCTACACAAAATTCCGTGAGGCGTTGTAGTTTGTCTTGAATGAAACCTCTTTGATAACATGTTGAGAGCAGTGCACGCTCTTGATATTATGTTCTGGTAGAAATGGAAGGCATATAGAAATTTATTATGTGTATACATGATATGGATGAGTGTTGTTCTGAATTATTTGCTATGTTGGTTACATAATTATGCAATTTATGCATTGTCATTGAAATGTCAATATGATTTGATGATTATGAAATGTCACTAACCATATGACTGAATTTGACTTGTAGGAAATATTGTGTGCTATGACCTACAAGAGAAGGATGATGAGACTTGTTCCGAAGAATAAGTGATGATTGTTCAGTAGTGACCTTCAAGTAGATTTACAAAATAAAGCATACTATAGAAGTACGAAGCAAGGTTCATGGTTTCTCTCTGAAAGAGGGAGTCGATTATGACGAGATGTTTGCTCCATTGGCCAGACACATTTCTATCAAATTTTTAGTGATGGTTATTACACTAGATGGATGTCAATACCACTTTCTTGAATGGGCTAATCAAATTAGAAGTGTATATCGAGAAACCTCTAGTATTCGAGACTCTCAACAAATAATTACATGTGTTCATATTGAATAAGTCTTTGTACAGGCATAGAAGGCACCCACAAAATAATACACTACGACATATAGTTACATGATGAGATTGAGGGTCACCTAGAGTGATGTAGTTTTCAACCTTTGCCACAAGGTTGAAGATGGTTGCTTACAGAGTATGAGAATCTCATGGATGGGTGCGAGAGGGAACTTGCAACAAAGTTTTATATGGAGGATGTTCGTATCCAACAAAATTGAGAGCAAGACATTCATCTTAATAGACCCATTTGATGGTAGATGACATAGATGGATACATATAAGATCAACGATAGAGAAGACTACTAGCCACTGTAGTGAAAAATGTCTCGATGTAGAGAATATAAGATGTTAATATGTAGATGGAGCATAGTGCTCAGTTATAGAAGGAAATAAAAGCTTCACTTTAGAGGGAGTGACTACAACATAGATTGTGTAAACCGATTGAGAGACATTATCATTTAGACTCTATCCATGGAAAGTTTTTTTTTCCTTAGTATCTCAAGGATATGTTCATAGTGATACTAGATGTCTATGTTGGACACAATGGACACACTAAGAGGGGGGTTGAATCAATGTGTGAGACATTTTAAACTTTTTACCTTCTTTTAGTCAATGAGAGCATATCGGTCATTATGTCATCAATTGCATAATCAAATTCATCATGATTCATAAGCACAACATCACATCAAAAGAGATACAGGAATATATAGAATTTTGATCTTTATTTATTGTACATGGAAGAAAACAATCTTCTCGATTACAATCAGCACCAACTGATGAAAAAAGCACCAAATCTCATAATAAGACCCAACCTGGTTTTCTTAGCTCCAACTAAGAAGGGGTTGAGGATTTCAATCCTAAAGTGCAATATTCTTCTTGCAAGCAATCATATGGTTTTATTGCACAACCAACCTCTGCTCTGCACATAAATCTCTTCTCATCACTCTGTTGGTCAATAATGCTCACCAATCTATGGTCAATCTGCTCATCAATCTCTAGTCAATATTCTCGTCACTGTTGTTCAACACTGTTTCTCATCGCATCTTCTCATCACTGCTACCCATCGCTACTACTCATCGTTGTTTCTCAAGTATCTATGCACGTCAACTTTGCTCATCACTATTGGTAGTTATTTTATGCTCATTAATATTTATGGTCAAGCTGGTCAATTCGTTCATGTACAAATCATTGTACACCTCACCATACACAATTACTGAACAAGTAATTTTTCTATGCTTTTACTGAACTTAAGGCATGCATCACTATGCATCATTATCATAGGTATGTATCATTGTCATAGGATATGCATCATTGTCATAGGGTATGCATCCTAATCATCAAATATACATCATCATCATCTCAGTGTGCACCGTTTATGCATCATCATCATCAAGGATACACCATAGTGCATAAGAGAGCTTCATCACACTATGGTATGCATGTACATCATATTGTATAGGAGTGCATCAACATCATAGAGTGTGCATCATTATCACATGGATTATCATCATAAACTGTATCATATCATAGCATAAAGGTAAACAATATAATCATCATATCCTCCATAATGACTCCAAATATATATACCAATATATAGGCTCACATACTAATATCAAAGATGAACTCTATCCATGAGAGACATGCGCCATCATAATAGAAACCCAAAAGAATGAACCATACCTTTTCGAATATCACAAGATGAATAAATAGTATAAAAACAAAAATAATCTCTATATCATGTCACCACATATCCCTAACAACAATCTTTTCAAGGAGCCAACATTTTTGTAATTCTGATTCTGTATGAGAAAGTTATGCCAATTTTAGTGAAGATGTCCAAGAGCTTTGGAAATACTGAGAGAATTGATGATGAACAAAAGAAATGTTTAATATTCTATTTATATAGGTTTTGGAGGAAAGTTAATACCTCAAACTGGGCTGACATGCAATTAAAAATTACAAATAATTAAATTCTATTTTGTTTGGTTGGCTGACCCAAAAAGGTTGGGTGCACCAACTTCAAAAATTAATATCTCTTCAACCGTAAGGAGTTAGAAGATGCTCCACATATCAACGAAAATGGATTTATGATGACTATATCCCTATTATGATTTATTTTCAAATTCTTGATCTAATACCCTTAAATTCTTCAATATGTTCAGGACGTCAAAGACCCCACACATTAGGGTTCCAAAGACCATACCAACAACTACAAGAGTTTCAAAGTATTCTTCAAAGTCTACATATCAAGGAACTTCCATGGGATCTACCTCCATCTACATCCCAATAGCCATATAACCACAAATAGGACCATACATCACCATCAACAAGCTACCAAGTGTGTGGGTTCAATACCCAAGGCACCACATGCAATATTTTCAAGGATGTTTTCAAAGATATCATATAATATTTAAACAAGATACTTTCCATGGAATTCAAGCCCATCACATAGGATTCTATCGCCAAGTGATGAGGGCATCATGACCAAAGATTCCATCATATCAAAGGCTCCAATAGTCATGGGCTTACAAACCACCATATGTATGGATTCTAAGACCCAAATTATTTCCAAATGCACCTTCAATGATCTTATAGTGTCCAAGGGTCATCATTCCACCATTTATGCCAGTGTCAAACCTCGTCATGCATAATTACCATCTCCAAGGGTTCCATGAACCAAACAAAGGCTACACGGGTATCCATATCTTCATCAAGGGTTCCATGTCTTCATCAAGTCATTAGTGACCACATCATCACCTTTAAATACCATTAAGCCACCAAATGTGGGACCAAGGGTTTCTTCATCAAGCAAGGGGATTCATATGCTTCTTCAACCACCTCAACGATGCCAGGATACCTCCAAGGATCAAGATCCATCATGACATCACATGTGGGGTTGCTAGACCTTCTCCTAGCTACCATGACACCATCAGAGCATGAATGACCACCGAATTGGTCATTAATTCTTCTTTGACCCATCTAGGGATTCACCATCATCCACAAAGGATTTATCAATATCTCGAGGGTCTTCAACATCTTCAATAATGTGGTGGCTACAATATCCAACCTTTTGGGTACAGGGACCTTCTCAACTAGGTACAAGGTTCTTCAAGGCAAAAACCCACTCTGTAAGGGGTCCAAGGAACTACAAGTGAGACTTGGTGGCATCAATGACAACTTGTGGGGCCACTGCAAGTCCATGTTGACATCAATGAAAACTTCATCAACAATATCCCCCTTTGTCATTGATGACAACAACTCATGATCCCGATGTGAGCATGCTCCCCTTTTGTCTTCCTCTCTCCCACTTTGGCATCAATGGAAAAGGGTGTCCACATATCTATATCTGAAATTACTAATCATTTCTCTCCTTGTCAATATGCACGATCCTAGGACCTATCTGTATGCCTAAAGTAACCATCCTTTCGCTTTTGAGTTCATCCTCCATCCTTATGAACTTAAGCTATGCTAAAGTCTTTGAGAGACCTTAGGCTTGGCTTTCCATATGGTATGAATCCCCCCTGCTTTGATCAACCTCTCCTATCTGTAGCTTCTTGGTCTTCTTCATCTGTACTTGCTTCTTCGCATATGTCATTTGAACATTTTCTCCTTCATCTGTGTTGGATTTCCTTGATGAGTTGTATAGGAAACTTCTCAAGGGTTGTTTCCTTGTACTCCAAAAATATTGATCTTTGTTCCCAAGAAAACTGCAACTATAACACCTCATCGTATGGAAATATGCAACAATGTGACCAACATGGTTGCTTGTCTAGTACCTGACTGAGTTTTTGGAACTTCCAACACTTATTTGATCAACTTTATGTCTCCATGACTGAGAGTATCCCTGATTGTAGGCTTTTGTATTCTGATCTTCAAATATTCATGCATTGGTCTTCTTCCAAGGTTCATTGGTTCTTCTTGCTGATGTATAAGAATGAATATTACTCGATTGACTTCTTTGACTTGCAAACTCTTTGGTTTTGTGACCAAACCCACTACATGTGTAGCATCTCAATGTGTGACATGTGGCATCAACATGTCCAACATCTAATTAAGTCACTGGGCCTTCGATCACTTCTTCTTCTGTAGAGTCTACAATCCACAACTTTATGACCAAATTTAGAACAAAAATAACACGAACCATTGAAACCAATTTCATACCTGGGACTTTGGTTCCGTATTGGAATTGTTTCTTTTCTGAGCTTGATTTGAGGAATAGACCTAACTCCTTATTTCATTTTTGAACTTCCAAATTCCTTGTTGTCATGTACAAGTGCACGAGGAGAACTTTTGGACATTGATGGACCTGATTTTGGAGTCTTGGGAGACCGAGTGTCATCTTCATATTTTTATTTCTCCTTCTTGTAACCAAGGCCAATCTTGTCACATGGATATATTTGGAAATCCAAGATCTTATCTAGGACAAATGAAATTTCCTTGAACTTGACAAAAGAATCATTCTTATCCGCTTTCTTCCTGAGACCAACTACCTCCATTTCCATCCCTCAGATTATTTTTTCCTTTTCTTCCAATTGATTCTTCAAGATTTATTCTATCCTCTTGGATTCCTCCTACCGAGTCTTAGATCATGATTAGCCTCCCTGGTTTCTTCAATACATTATGAGTATTTACCAAACTCTTCTCGTTCTTCCTTTTGACTGATCAATTCAGTATTTAGTTGTTCAACTTCAGCATCCTTATCTTTCATATGATCCCACAACTCTTTGTCCTTGTGTATGTTACTTACAAGCAACACTTTCATTGTCATTGTCTTCTATTGATATTTATTCAAGGAATCCAAGATTTTCTTTTTTAACTTCGTGAATTCACTATGGTTCATATTTATTTTGTTCATGACCTAGTTGGCTTTGAGATCAATATTCAACAATGTGAGATGTATGTCATGTGAAACCTTTGATAGGCCTTCATCATCATCTGCAAGAAATTTCTCAATTTCATCACACAAGATATCATTACAATCACAAGAGTCCATACTTTTACTGGATTCCTAACTCCTCTTATTTCTTTTCTTCTTCTTGATTAATTTTTTCTGGGGGCTTGTCTTCTGATTCTTGATCTGTCTTTTCGGGTTCTGGTCTTTCCTTCTAATACTTGCTTTCCAATTTGAACAATATATCTTTGGCTGAAGTGTAATCCCCTACACTTTCTTTGACTAAACTAGGAAGTCCATCCATGAGGAACTTCAACGTTGTAGTATTGTCCTTCTTTTCCTCCTTCTATGCAACTTAGTTTCCCTTCTTGTTTGATGGAGTGGGTGGGTTGATCACAATATATCAAACGCCAAAATTCTTCATATAGGCCTTCATCTTGCTCCTCCAACTAAAATAATCTGTCATATTAAGTATAGGAACATCATTGCTTGATGACTCTTCTTTAACTTCCATTATGTTTCCACAAATCTCCCTGAAGCTTGCTAGGCTTATGATGAAGGCCTTTTTTGATACCAATTGTTGGACACAATGGCCACACTAAGAGGGGGGGTGAATCCATGTGTGAGAAATTTTAAACTTTTTACCTTCTTTTTGTCAATCAGAGTGTATCAATCATTATGTCATCAATTGTATAATCAAACTCATCATGAGTCATAATAAAAGAATCACATCAAAAGAGACACAAGAATATGTGGAATTTTGATCTTTATTTATTGTACATGGAATACAACAATCTTCTCTATTATAATCAGCACCAACTGATGAAAAGAGAGCCAACTCTCATAACAGGACCCAACCTGGTTTTCTTATCTCCAACTAAGAATGGTTTGAGGAGTCCAATCCTCAAGTGCAATATTCTTCTTGCAACCAATCATATGGCTCTGCAGCACAACCAACCTTTTCTCTGGAGATCAATCTCTAATCATCACTCTCTATTCAATATGCTCATCAATCTCTCATCAAAATGTTCATCATTGCTTCTCAACACTATTGCTCATCACTACTCCTCATCAGTGTTTCTCATCACTATTACTTAAGTGTCTATGCACATCAAATTTTCTCATCAATGTTGGTCATTATTTTCTGCTCATTAATACTGCCGGTTGAGCTCATCAATCTGCTCATGTACAAATCATTGTACACCTCATCATACACACTAAAAAAGTAATTATGCTTTGCATTCACTAAACTTAAGGCATGCATTGTCATGCATCATCATCATATGTATGCATCATTGCCATGGGGTGTGCATCCTCATAATCAAATATACATCATCATCATCTCAGTGTGCATCGTTTATGCATCATCATCATCAAGTATACATCAAAATGCATAGGAGAGCATCATCACACTATAATATGCATGTACAACATATTGTACAGGAATGCATCAACATCATAGAGTGTACATAAGTATAACATGCATTATAATCATAAAGTGTTTCATATCATAGAATAAATGTATGCAACATCATCATCATAGCCTCCAAAATGACTCCAAATATATATACCATTATAGAGGCTCATATATTAATATCAAATATGAACTCTATCTATGAGAGACAATAGAAACCCAAAAGCATGAACCATACCTTTTAGAATATCACAAGATGGAGAAATAGTAGAAACACTAAAATACTCTCTAGATCATGTCACCACATAGCCATTGCAACAAGATTTCCAATGAGCCAAGAATTTTGTAATTTTGATTCCGTATGAGAAAGTTATGTCAATTTTAGTGAAGATGCCCAAACATTTCTCCTCCACAAAGTTTCACACTTTTCTCCAAGAGTTGCAAAAATACTGAGAGAATTAATGATGAACAAATGAAATTTTTGATATTCTATTTATATAGGTTTTGGAGGAAAGTTAGTACCTCAAACAGGGCCGACATGCAATTCAAAATTACAAATAATTAAATTCTTTTTTGTTTGGTCGGCTGACCCAAAAAGGTGGTGTGCACCAACTTCAAAAATTCACATCTCTTCATTCGTAAGGAGTTGGAATATGATACACATATCAACAGAAATGGATTGATGAGGAATATCACCATATGATGGGTTTAGTTTCAAATTCTTTGTCTAATATCCTTAAATTATTCAATATGTTCAGGACGTCAAAGACCCCACACATGAGGTTTCCAAATACCATACCACCAACTACGATAGTTTCAAAGTATTCTTCAGCATATCAAGGAACTTCCATGGGATCTACCTCCATATACATCCTAGTATCCATATAACCACAAAGAGGACCATACATCACCGTAAACAAGTTACAAAGTGTGTGGGTTCAATACCAATGGCACCACATGCAAGGGTTTGAAGGAATTTTTCAAAGATATTATATAATATTTAAACAAGATACTTTCCATGGAATTAAATCCCATCACAAAGGACTACATCTCCAAGTGAGGAGGGAATCATGACCAAATATTCCATCATATCAAAGTCTCCAACAATCATGGGCATACAAACCACTATATGTATGGATTCCAAGACCCAAATCATTTCCAAATCCGCTATGAATGATCATATAGTGTCCAAGGGTCATCATGCCACCATTTATGTGGTTGCCAAACCTTCTCATGCATAATTACCATCTCCAAGGGTTCCATGACCCCAAAAAGGGATACAGGAGCATCAAGATCTTCATCAAGGGTTCCAATTCTCCATCAAGTCATTAATGACCACAACATCACCTTCAAGGGCCATTAAGCCACCAAATGTGGGTCGAAGGGATTATTCAGAGGTTCATCATCAAGAAAGGGGATTCATAGGATTCTTCAACCACCTCAACCACACTAGGAGACCACCAAGGGTAAAGATCCATCATGAAATCACCTGTGGGGTTGCTAGAACTTCTCCTGGTGTACCATGACACCATTAGAGCATGAATGACCCTAGAATTGGTCATTAATGCTTCTCCAACCCATATAGCAATTCACCATCATCCATAAATGATTCAACACCTTCTCCAGGGTCTTCAACACCATCAGCAGGGTCTTAAACATCTTTAGCAAGGTGGTGGCTACAATATCTAGCCTTGTGGGTACAGGGACCTTGTCAACTGGGTATAAGGTGCTTCAAGGAACAAACCCACACTGTAAGGGGTCCAAGGCACTGGAAGTGAGACTTGGTGGAATCAATGACAACCCAAGCGGCCAATATAAGTCCATGTTGGCATCAATGACAATTTAATCAACAGTATCCCCTCACTGAGGGGAAGTAGATATCAAAGTTTGAGAATCTTGGCATGATTCTTTGGAAAGAATGGGGTTTAAAATTATGGTTTTTTCCCTAGAAAGGTTCCTACAAGCAATCCTTCATTCAAGGTATGTATATACTAGATCTAAACTTCTTACTTTTGATTTAAGGAATCTGTGAGGAATGCATGTTACTAGCAAGAGAAAAGGGTTGTGTTGAGGCCTAGAAAATCACAGGTAACAACAGTAGGGATTCTACCCAATAAACGTTCCAATCAGCTCGTTATTGTTTGGGTATGGGTAATCCATCCAGTTTACGGTCCGGCTACCATAGGTCAAGTAACGGTTAAAATGCTTTATCAGTTGTGGCCCAGTCCACCGTTTAGGTGTATTTTTTTTTTAGTTTTATATTTATGTATGATATGCAAGTTCCTAACTAAATGTAGTCGATAGAGATAATGAGGAGTGTCACAATGTGATGCGCAGGTTCTTACCTCTCATCTTACCTCTCTCGCTTCTAAATCATAAACAAAGAGAAACTAACTAAGAATCACTAACCTATCCCTAGGGAGCAATACTGTAATTAATGTCGAGTAATGTATTGTATCACATGCATAAAGAACACTACAGATAGTTGTTAATATTTCTGAATACACGAATATCAATAGACATGTAAACAAAAATATAGCTCATTATTAATTAAAACATTCATTAGTCAAATATGATTGTGGAAATTTCACAGAAATAAACAGGAGCATATTCATAACATGAAAGAATTCATAAGTTAGAAAGATCTCACAATTCATGGAAACAAGCTGAAACATAAATAGTTCACATCCAACCGGTCCATGTCAAGCATTTGAAACCCCACAGAGCTTTCTCCAGTAGAAAAATATAACTCTTTATTATAAGATGAAACAGTTCTTCTTACAATAATCTTGCACAAAGATAGTCTGAAAAAAGGTCCTTGATACATCAAGTTTGCCTATATTTATACAAAAAGCAAAAACTCTTGGGCTGCCCTCGTTTCCTTTTGGGCTTCCCCAACCTTTCCTCTACAAAGTTTTGTCTTTTAGCTTGTGAACAAAAGGATAAATACAAAATATTACATTATTTATCAAAATGCTAGACAGTCCAACTAAGAGGGCCCAACTTGCTCATTCATAAACTTCTTCCATACATTTGCATCTGTTGCTATGTTCTCAAAACCAGAAGGTTCAAGAAATCTGATAGTAATTCTGTGTGGAGTAGCCTGGGATTTTACACCCGCTACTCTAGCAGGAATCAAGCGTAGCTGGTCTTCCAGCAAGTGGATACTCACGGCTGCATGTGCTATTTCAGTTTTGAGTACCTTTTCATCTAACTCCTTGACTTGTTGAATGGCCTGTTCATCTTCGTTGCATCTTTCTTGTAATTGTTTCAAAAACATTTCATGCTCTAGTATCATTTCTAGTCTCTTTGTAGTAGAGGTTTGACATCGATTATAATTTAGGATCACTCTCCTACAAATTCAACATAGGCATTCTTCATCTTCTTCACTGTCTTTTTTAGTTCTTCTATTGCTTTTCTAGAAAACTCGATAAGCTCGTATTCCAGCTTTATCATTTCCAGGTCTTTGACAGATGTATCTGCGGGAGAATCCTTATATGTTTCTACCCATGTCATCCTTCCCTGCATAGTTTCTAAGATATCCTGCATCCTATCCAAAAAATAAGAAGTCGTATTTACAATTTCCTCTAATATTATGTCTATCTGTTGAAACTTAAATCTTTCTTCGACCATCTGCAGTTGCATTTGATGAATCTTCTTCTGGAGGGTAAGAGCATTCTTCTTTAAAGGTTCAACATCAGCTTTCTGCACCATAGCCGACTTCAGTGAAACTGCTAATGAATTCTTTTGATCTTCCAATTCTACTATTTGAATTTGATACAACTTAGCTTTCCCCTCTGCTGTGGTCTTTTGTACTTCCAGCTCTGTCACTTTACCTTCTAACTCTCTCTTTCCCTTATTCAACTCTTCAACTGATAGCCTAAGATTATCTCTTTCTGCTTCCAACATCTGATATCTTTGCTGCAATTCCTCAAACTCAGCCAAGGTGGCCTGGTTTTCTTTTTCTATATTACTTGTAGATATTACCAAAGCATCTTTATCATCCTGTAGAGTCTGTCACTCTGCCCTTGATACCTTAACTTCACTGATCATATCCTTATACTTCCTTTTCAAACTCTGACTTTCACTCCTTTCTTTCTTCAAAGTATCTTTCAACTGTGTGACCCTTTTCTAAGACTGTCTAGGTCTGTCATGATTTTGTGCACATTATCCTCAGTGGCTAGGGTTAGAGCTACCCCAACCCTCCCTATTAATCGTGCATATTTGTGTGTACCATGAACCACTGTCTTATCAGTCACCATCACTCCTGGCTTACCCCCAATGTCCACTTTCTTCTCGGTTCTTTTGACAATTCTCTTTTTTTCCTTGTCATAAAAGATAGTGTTAAAATCCAGCACCTCCTCCCCTTCAGTGGGCATGAAAGGAATTAACTCAACTCCAGAAATTGACACTGAACCTTCTCCTACTGCAGTAATAGAAGGAACAATAGGCTCTAATGGATCAATATCATACTGAATCTGTCGTTGATCAATAGGGTCTTGTTCTTCTTGGGTCTCTTCTTTCAATCCTTCACCTGCCTTTTCTGCTGGCTATTTTTCCTTATGGACATCTTCTAATATGAACCCTTCACTTTCTACCTACTTTTTCTGTATTTCATCTTCTTCTTTTCTTTTATTTTCTTCTTCAATCTTCTTTGTTGCTTCTTCAGCTACTCGTTTCTTTTCTTCTTCTTCTGTTCTCAACCAGTTCCATTAGAGGAAATTTGGGGTCTAAAATGGGCCTTATAAGAAAACGTGCCAAAATAAGATTTTGTGATTTGGAATTCAAGAACCAATAGAATTTCAATAAAATAAGTCAACCATAATGGTTGAATTAACATATTTGTCATTAAAAAAAACTACTTTTTTTGTTCGTATTTTCGACATATCTCATTGTGTTTTTACTCAAATTTCGATCGCGAGAGCTCGTTGGATGCGGAATTTGATTCCGCATCCAATGAGTACCCACACTGCACACTTTTAATAGACCACGCTACCCCAAAAACAAGAAATACCTGAAAAAACATGATGATGACATCATCATCACATTTTTTCAGGTATTTCTTGTTTTCGGGGTAGCGGGGTCCGTCAAAAGTATACAGTGTGGGTACTCGTTGGATGCAGAATCAAATTCCTCATCCAACGAGCTCTCTCGATCAAAATTTGAGTAAAAACACAGGGAGATATGTCGAAAATACGAACACAAAAAGTAGTTTTTTTCTTTCTTCCTCCAAAATTAATCAATATTATTTTATTATTTTAACTATTATTTTATTATTTTCCTTAGGAGGCCCATTTTAGACCCCAAAATTCCTCTAATGTCTGCCTCCTGCACTAGTTTGTTAGCCTCTTCTTGCCTATTTTTTTCTTCTTCTTATTCTTGCCTTTTCTGCTTCTCAGCAGCTTTTCCTTTATCACCACCGTTAACTATCTTCTGCTTGAATCTTTTCCTTAAATCTGTCATGTTCTTATCATTTTGGAAGGTCTCTTCATCCTTATCCCAGAAATTTGTATATTCAAAATGTACTCCAGCTTCTATGCAATAATCAACAACTTTTCCCTCAGAGTCATTCCTATGGAAATTCATTTCACCGAAGTGAAAATACTCTAATTCCTTGACAAACTCTGCTGCATTCTTTACCCTGGAAAATTTGTAACTTCCAACAAAAAAGGGCACTATAGGATAGACTGCCTTCTTCTACTCAAAAAGGAAATTTCCTATCCCTTCAATGTATAACTATCTCACAACCTCTTTATGGATTACATAATCTGTAGCATACCTCGGGAGAAGAGAAGGGGCTCTCGAACCACCATACATTCTTAAATATAAGCCTCCCTTTGTCAGATAATAGCTTAGGCGTTCTTGCACAAATTTTAAAGCTTCTCCTAACATACAATTGCATTCAACCAAGAATATTAATGTGTACAATGGCATGATGAAGTTCTCACAATTCTCCTTGTAGTATCTATAATATTTGTGGGCCCAGAATAATTTATAGGCCGCATACACTGGAGCTTGGTCCTTATCCCAATGGAAATTTAAGGTTGGGAATGGCTGAGTGCACAGAATGCAATCAATCAAAATAGAACTCATGTAAAATTTTGACTTCTTTTGGGACACTCCTCCCAATGTTGTGCTTATACAAGCTGACAAACTATTGGATACTATACTTGCCCAGTTAAAAATTGTACCTTCTGTAGGAACAAAAAAGATAACTGGTATCCAACCCATTTTAAAAAAATTTCCATTAGCTCTTCCAAAAGTTCTGTTCAGCATCAAAACAATGAACCTATATGGAGTATGGAGAGTTGATCTTTCATACTCTCTAGAAATCCTTGTACAGAAGTTTTTTCTTGGTATCATCATCTTCTTGTTGTTTCCACCATGTCTAAATTCAGCTCCTTTAACCAACTTTCAGTCAGATAAGTTTGTGTTGTTGATAAATTATATGTCATTGATACATAAGCTAGGATATATGCAGCATAACCCTGCTTCGTGGTATTGTCCAATATCATCCTTGTTACATATTCCCTAGGCAGAATCCACCCTATCACCTCTGCGCATGGGAATAACTCAGGCCTAGTAGCTACTTTCATAAGGGCTGATCTTTCAATATTCACATATATGGGCATATCTTCAAAACCAACATCTGGAACACTCTGGATTGAAATCATCCTATATACCTCTCCCCATTTATATTCTGGCTCAACTCCAGTAATAGTTTTAGTATCTTCATAGATAACTTCCACTTTGGTTATCACCTCCACTTCAGGTTCCTCTTCGGATGCTTGGGATTTCTTCTTCTATTTTCACGGCATATTGTTGTGTTGATAATTTACCTGTAACCATTATACAACATGATCTCAGTCTATTTATCTCTTGCAAGCGGTGTAGTGAGAAAACAATCACTACAACAAATCCTGGAATTAGCATCCCATTTAGCGTCCCTTTTTAATGTAATTTTTTTTTACATTGAGTGGTAAAAATAGACACTAACTGGGACGTGTCATGGAAAAAAATTAAAACATCTAAAAAAATGCCTTTTTTTTCTTCCTAAATAGCATCCTTTATGGCATCCAAAATAGTGTCTCTTTTTTTACTTCCAGAACAGCGTCCAACTTTGCTTCCTAAACAACGTCAAGGTTTGCTTCTAGAATAGCATCCAACTTTGCTTCCTAAACAACGTCAATGTTTGCTTCCTAGATAACGTCATATTTTGCTTCCTAGCGAGTGTCTGCTTTTGCTTCTTAAATGATACCCTCATTAGCTCCATATTTACATCCTTAATAACACCATGTTAGCATCCAATATTGCATCCATTTTTGCAACCACTTTAGTATCCCATTTGGAACCATGTTTTACTTCCAAATATGTGCCAATTTTCGCTTCCAAATTTGCATCAATTTTTGCTTCCTTTTTTGCATTGTGTTTTGCTACCAAAATGACACCAAATATTTCTTCTATTGTTGCACCATATTTTTATTCCTATGTAGCACCATATTTTGCATCCAATGTAGCGCCTTATTTTTCTACCATATAAACGCCATGTTTGGCTTCATCATTAGCGCCACGTGTTGCATCCTTTTTAATGCCTAGTTTCACATCTCTCATGTTTTGGTCACTAATTTAGTCGTTTTTAGTAATTTTATATACAAGTTTTGGTCATTTTGTTTGGTCACCTATCTCTTATTTTTTGCTTACTAGTTTAGTTGTTTTTAACCAATATTATAGTATCATTAGGGCATGGAGGAATCGAACCACCAACCTCCTGCTTGTAAGGCAGGTGCTCTTCCATTGAGCTAGAACCCTTTAAGAATTTGGGAACCTAACTTACATAGTCCTTCATAATGGTAAAAAAGATTAATACAAAACTTTGAGTATCTAATGGTCGACAAAGGATGATAGATTTTATTATCTTCAACATGGGATTGATTACGTTCCTTGGTTCTCTATATATCATTATCCTATGATTGTAAAGTTTCTATCATTATAGTACCAACATCTGTAGCTTGTGATGCAGTAGCATCACCTTTTCCCTACGATCTAGTGGTATCATGGGCCTAATATGATTTTGTGTCATCAACTAGTTGAGACCTCTATAACTAAGAAACAAAATTATCCTCAATTCCTAATTCTATCCTAGTGCCACTCATTCCTCTAAGTTGCTTACTATCATCAACCCAGTTATTCAAACGATTTATTGGTCGCCCACTTCAAAGTGCTTAGTAAATATAATCCAAATGGGATGAATATGAAGTACTTTCAATATTAATCTATGCTACAACCCTATCATTCTCTGCAATCATAGACACATTACATTATATGTGTCCTTAAACAATGAATTCTAAAGTTTGAATCCAAGAAAAAGAATTTATAATCTAGAAAATGTTCAACAACCAGAAATTTTAAAAATTACATATTGCTCAACGAAAAACTAATCTAAATGGAGTAGATCAATATGGGGTAGTAGTCAATATGGCTCAGTCACCAAGTGTGAAAACCCTAGCAGTGATATTCAGCCCCAAAATTGGTACAACTATAGCAAGGCAAGATAAATTTAGAAAACATAACTTTCATCTCTTTTAACTTTAACACTCCAATGGTCACTTTGTTAAAGTTGTTCCTTGAGATACACTTCATCAAATGCAATGTACAGAACATAAACAATAATATAGTACAAAAAACAAACTAATGACCGACAACTAATAAATAACAATGCCGGTTCATATCTGGTTTGAATCAGCCTTATATTCAGATACTTTTAGGATAAAATCTTGTCACTAAAAGGATAAGATCAACAATGAAACAATTGACATACATTGAGAGAGAAAAGGTTAGGAATAAGGTTAGGCACATATAGTAGCAGTCAGTATGACTCTGTCGCCAAGTGTGAAAACCCCAACAGTGATACCCAGCCCTAAACATAGTTAGGTACTAGTAGGATCACAACCAGTTCAAGAAGATTAACCCAAGTCACAGCTTAGATCTTAACAACCCAGCAAGTTCAAGTCAGAGTCCTAACAACCCACAAGAATCATAGCTCTGTACAAACACCTCATAGATGTCACAAATCAAGTTCAATGAGCACACACAATGGTCACATCCAAGCACAAGTGGAATCCAAGAGTCATAGATCAGTCTAAACAACCCCAAGTCCCAAGGGTCACGATCCGCTCTAACAAAAAACAGAAGGGTCACATCCTAAGTCTAGTCAAGCAACAGTGATCACGACCCAATCTAAGAAGTCACAAAAAATTCACGACGTGTCCAACAGGGCTCAAAAAAATCATCAATAGTCACGACCTATTAGAGAAAGCATCAACATTCTATGGTTCAGTTAAGGTAAGGTCAAATAGTAATGACCTACCCAACAAGGGTTTTACCTAGTCATGACCTAGCTCAAGAAGGGTTCCACATAGTCATGGCCCAACTAGCAACTCAATCACAGTTCAAATCTAAGGGGCTTAGATCAGTCACGTCCCAAACCTAAAGGGATTCTATTAGTCACAACCCTTAACAGAAAGGTGTCTATTAGTCATTGCCTCCCCAAGAAGGTCTTCTATCAGAATTAGCATCCTAGAAAATATTATTCCCGTCTCAAGGAAGATCAACACATGTCAAGGAAACCCTTAACAAGCTGAGAATATTGACATGACTTATTCATAACAACAACAACTTGAACAGGAAGACGAAAATACTAGCAGGCTGAGAGGAGAGGTGGTGGCAGCTTAGAGATAGAAACAAAACCATAGACGTCAATCTATTAGCAGCAACAAACCCTAGATAGGTGAAATATCATATCTTCAAATTTCTCTTGTGAACACACTCTCTAAAATGAAATTCAATACTTGAATTTATAATATTAACAAGCCTTCTAGAAAGTTTAATCCATAAACCCTTATCTTTTAGGGTTGTTACCAAACATAACATAAAATAATGTTAAGTTGACTTAGGATAGGGTACTAAGAGTCAAGTTGTCATATAAAATAAAAAAATAAGGTTAAGTCATCATACCAAAGGTTCTCATGGTACCACATACAACAAGGGTGCCAGGACCAAAAGGACCATAAGTCTACTAAGCGTCAAAACAAGGTGGTAAGGAAACCCCCATACCCATAAGACCAAGTTGTACAATAAAGGTGGTGATACAACCCCTTTTATCCACAGGACTGACAAGACCAAGGACATTAATCTTTTCTCTCTCAAGGTATATTGTCATGTGTGTTCCATACACTTTTGTCGTCACTATAAAAGGAGAATTCACGACAACATGTATCGTGACTTCTCAAAATCACATTATAGGAGGTCTATACAGTGAAAGGGTGTTTTTCAATATATTTCTATCTCATAACTTGTGGCCATGAGCTTGTACCTGTGCACTATCTTTAACATGTATTGACACTTGCTTGTCTACATCCCTGTTTGGATTCAGAATACGAAAATAAAGCTTCTGGTCTAGTTTATCTGGAGTGGGATTTGTAGGAAAATAACGGCATTCCCTTACTAAGGTGAGAAAGAAAATCAAAACCAAATATGTTTTGAGGATGGAGACTCACAAAAATTCAGATATACCAGTCGCTGAGAGCATTTGGAGACTTTGAACAGGTACAAGTTCCTTGATCGAGAACTTGTGGATAGCGTTCCCAAGTTATGAGATAAAAATATATCGAAAAACACACTTCAAACTGTACAAACCTCCTATAATGTGTATTTTCTTCAAACTGGGATAAATAACTTCAACAATGTTTACCAATTTCACAAACCTCAAGAGAAAGATCCATCATATATATAATGAAAGTACTGCAGATTTAAAAGCTATTCACCACAATAATATTTGGAAAAATAAGGTCTGATATAATTTATCTCATAGCTGGAATCTTCACAAAAATGATAACTGCATACAGAGAATACGTAGATCACTAGTTGGTGAAAGAGTGAACGCTTGGTATTGGCTGGTAACTATAGTATGGGGAGGAAAAAAATCCTTTCACTATATAAACATCCTATAATGTTTGTTTTCTTCAGACTATTTTTCAGAAATAAAGAACTTCATCAATTCTTACCAATTATCAAGAGTAATATCCTCCATATATATACTAAAAGTACTGTAGATTTAAAATACATTCACCACAATAATATTTGGCAAAATAAAGCCTGATATAACTTATTTCAGAGCTAGAATCTTTACAAAAATGATAACCACTTACAGAGAAAACATGGATCACTGGTTGGTGAAAGAGTGAGCATTGGGTTTTGGCTGGTAACTATAGTATGGAAAGGAAAAACACCCATTCACTATACAGGCCTCATATAATGTGTATTTTCTTGAAACTAGGATAAAGAACTTCAACAATGTTTACCAATTTCACAAACCTCAAGAGAAAGATCCACCATATATATAATGAAAGTATTGCATATTTAAAAGACATTCACCACAATAATATTTGGAAAAATAAGGTCTGATATAATTTATCTCAGAGTTGGAATCTTCACAAAAATGATAACCAGTTACAAAGAATAAGTGAATCACTAGTTGGTGAAAGAGTGAACACTTGGTATTGGCTGGTAACTATAGTATGGCAAGGAAAGACATCCTTTCACTATACATACCTCCTATAATGTATAATTGCATCAGACTGTTTCTTTGGGATAAAGAACTTCAACAATGCCTACCAATTTCACAAAACTCAAGAGAAAGATGCGTTCGTCTAGTATTCAGCTATTTCTTGTGGAAGAAATTTAATGTGGAAGAAATTAAAAAAAAAGAGGATTGTGGAAGAACCTTTTCCAATAAAGTGGGTTGAGTGGGTGGATTGAGATTAAAAAGAAGAAAGAAAAAAAATATTGTAGAACCTTTCCAATGGAATGGGTTGATTTAAAAAAGAAAGAAAGAAAAAAAGAGTAGGATCGAGGATTATTTTTTATAAGGGCAGAAATGAAATATCCATTAATTCTACAAATGCAATATGCACATGTTGCATGTAATTTCCATACCATCTCCAAATAACAAATAGTGTTTTTTTCTAAATAAAATATAAATTACAAATATACAATCGCTGAGGCACACATATCATACCTTGCTTCAAATGGGTTTCAAGTAGAAAATATGAAAAATGTGATGAGATCAGTTTTGTAAGTTATTTTCTGTACCCTGAAAAATTTTGTACTAGGTAGGTTGATACGAATGTCAAGATTAAAGCTAGTGCCAGGTGACTTGTATAGATGACTGGAAAAATCCTATAGTGGGAAAATATTAAAAGAAAAACCATTGCAAGACAAGGTAATAGAGAATGAACTATGCTAGCCTATACCAGCAGCGGTTATGAATTCCATAATTGGAAAATGAAGCATATGTACAGTATGTTTAGAGTTTCTATGAAGGATTGTTTAAAAATCATTGTCATTTTCAATGCAATGTAGACATGTTTGAGTAAGACAAGACTTCTTTATAAGAAAATATGATCCAGATATAGAAATCCAATTCAAAAACTAAATTAAGTCATAGGGGGATTCTAGGTGGTGAAGGCATCCACCAACGTTCAAGTTTCCCCACTTGCAAATTAAACAAACAGCTCTACAAGAATTAAATTATCTGAAAAATAATTTTGAAAAAACTCTTAAAGAAATTCCAATCTTTCTTTTCGTTATTCACTCTAATCTTTCTTTTAATTAATCAATTCTAACTTTGGATAAGGTCGAAATATTGAGAATTGTACCTTGTTAGACAAATGCATTCAGACCTTGATTTGTCATTCCCAAGGGAATTGCTTTCAGCAATGGCTTTGCTGATACTATCAACATTTCTGAAGACAAATTACGGTCAAGCTAGTAGATGTGAGATTTTATCTTCAAAACTGGTTGCAAGTTCTAAGTCTATTTTGTTGGTTGTTTAAACAATGGTTGACTCTATTTAGCTTATATTTCCTTGGGTGTCTACCACAATGTTTTTTTGCTCATATTTCTAACTTCCATTCTAAAAAATAGTGCTAATAAGAAAACCCAGTTTGCAACATTCAACTCCTCAAGCTTCTTTCAACTAAGAAGTTGTTTGATGTTTCAAGCAAAGTCACCCCAAACTTATGCCAAGACCCAATACATTTCACTGGAACTGGCACAAACACAAATAAAAGCATGTCTTGGTTTCAGAAAAATTCGACCCAAACTTATACCAATACCCAATCCAAATCTCTTTTACTAGCACTGGCATTGTTATACCAAAATCCTGTCACCATCATGTGATAAAACATTTGACATACCTACTTGCCCTGAATCCCAGCTTCTGGAGTGGAAACTAAATGATTTTTTATCAATCTGTCATAAAAATTCCCAGCACCGTGCATGCCCCTTTATCCAGGAGTGGTACGCCTGCTCGCACCGCATTTCATCGGTTGTCCACAAGCAGTGCCACCGCCCATTTCCCTTGGTCCATAGGCGGTTATTACTAGAACCGCTTTGTCATAGAAGGAGAAGCGCGGTACCCTAGGTAAAAAGGGAAAAGGAGAAGTTTCTCGAGGCTTCTAGATGATAAGCCTTGTGTACTGCCTTATCCCTATTGTTGTGGGTTGGTTGAGCTCGAGATCCCTCATCCTAGGATCTTAGAGGCCACCTCACCCACTAATTTCTTAACCATCTCTATACATTAAAGCCCTATAAATATGAGCTCATAGCCATGGTTGAGAGCAGAACATTGAAGGTATTGTTATGCTGTTGGATTGATTCTTGGCCCAAGATCATTTGGAGAGATAATAGAGAGCTAGAGTCGGAGCTTTTGGGGATGAAGAGCTGGTTTCATGGTGATGCATGTCAACACTAAGGCTTGGTTGTAAACTTCATATTTCTAATGCAAGTTGATTTCTATCCCACATATGATGTTGTTGTTGTGATTTCGCATATATATGTTGCTAGATTCCTTAGTCGCTAGCATAGATTAGTAGATCATATTCTGGTTGCTTTGATTCGTTTCATGTTGAGCTTTTTCGTAGGTACACAGGTGAACTGTCAAAGCCTTGTATTCCAGATATCTACAGCATCTATGGAGAGTCTTCAACCTCTATCCTCTATTTGTTCTGGATCTGAACCATTCAGACCAGTGGAACACCTTGCTGTCCATAGGAGGTGAAATATTCTAGCTAACAAATCTGGTGACTCCGCTGAGGATGAGTATTCAGTTGTTCTGATCTTCCTCAGTATGTAACTCTTGTTCGAATCTAGGCTCCATTTTCTTCGACTCTTTTCAATCAGATCTACTTTCTGATTTGTATCATTTGGGTTTGAAATTTCAAGATCTGTTTAGATCTGAGTCATTTCGGTCTTTTATGCTCTGTTACCACATTCAATTCGATAGTATTTACCTTGATTTAGTCTTTTTTTATCTGATCCATCGTTCTCTTTTTTTTTTTGTCCATCTACAGGGAACCACGTCCATGCTTTGTATGATGAGCGGTGCCACCACCTAAACATAGTGAGCAGTAAGCAGTGCCACCGCATGTATCTAGTTTGCAAGGTGCGGTGCTATCTTGGAAATGCTCTGTCAATACCTACGAAGCATGGTTCCAGGTAGGCATTAGTCCAAAACTCTTTTTCCTCATTTTTCTTTGTAAAAATTTGGAATTTTGATTGCTTTCAGTTATGTTATCAGACTTGTGTTATTGAATCTGATGTGTGTGGCTTGCTGCTTTGATGGTTTAAGATTGATTTGAGTGGAATTTCAAAAGTTTATTTAGTCTTTTTGATTGTTCATCCGCTTCTTTCTTGTTGGTTGTGCTTAAAGAAGGATTTCCTATTTTTTGAAAGTTAGGGTGCTCATTGAAGTCTCTTTTCGTTGCATATACTGAAAGAAGAACACTAGATTAGCTTCTAGATTTCATTTCTTGCTTGCATAGTAAACTTCTTTTTCTTTCCTACAAAAAAGAAAAGTTTTTCTTGAGATTAGGACATCATATTTAAGCATTGGATTTGGGTATTCTGATTGGATTTACAAGTTTTCAGGACATTTATGATCTTTTGTCTCTCATGCATATAAGACTATCTCAATCAAAATAAAAAAAAATTGTAGTTTTAAGTTAGATTTGCTTATGTTTTTGAGAAATTTGAAAAGTTAGAGTGCATTGGCATATGGGTGAGCTTGGTGTTGTTCTTTTAGGAAAAGAGATTCTCACCCTTCTCATTTGATTTCGAAAAGAAGAATTTGGTTTGTAGAAGTATTTTCTTGTCTTTGATTTGATGTTCATGATGTTCATGAATGTTGATTGGAATGATTTTTGGTTTTGAAACAAAAAGAAAAACACTCTCTTCCCTCCCGTAAGTAGGCATACTAAACAGTAAAGTGAACATTTGCACAAGCATATTGCATGGTTTTACTTTTTTGTCAAAACATCATGCATTCACCTAATCGTACAAGTTAAAATTAATGGTAGTTATAGGTTAAAATTTACATAGTAACTTGAGTGATAGGTTAGAGATGTGTTCGGGCATCGTAAAATGTAAGAGCTATCATTATTTGTCAACATTACATTTTTGGAATCGCGCAGTTCTTCCACGTACCGTCGGTATATCGAATGGCCTTTCACGTACCCTTGAGGTATATAGAAAGGTACTTCATGTACTCGATTGTATATCGGAAGGCCCCTTGTGTATAGTTATCCATTAGAAAGCACTACTACCTATTCGAGCTCCCACGTACCTTAAGTATATCAGGAGACCCCACTAGGGTACCTTATCTATCTGAGAAATGCCCTTTGGCCATCTTGTTTGGAGCCATACACCGAAAATAGCATTCAGGGAGATTACTACTCACGTACCCTCGAGGTATATCACGAGTGGCACCTTCTTGACAATCCTAGTGGGAAACCTGACTTTTGAACTCCTGTCATTTTAAGTCTGCTTGTTTTGACCTATAGTTTGAGTATGGAAGTCTTTCGGTGTGTTTTTTCTAGATTTCCAGACCCTAGGTTAGATAGGAACTATACAAACAGCTGAGTTAAGACAGTCCAGAAGAAGACAGGGCTTGCCACCTGATTTTATTCCTATTTTAGGAGAAAATACAATGGAATCTATCGACCAAGGAGCTGCTACCACCTCCCAAGTGGGAGATAATGTGGTGGTGGAAAGTGGAGTACAATATTCTTCACACTCACCTCTCTTGGTCCAACAGCCTTCCCAAGAAGATTCATCGTTCCATCCTCCCTTGGAAGGTCATGTTGATGATACCTGTTTGAACTTTGGTCCTAATGCTCCTTTTTGGGAGACACCTATTGGACAGGCCACTGCCTCATTTGGCACCCGTGTAAGTTCTCCTGAGAGTGAAGAAGAATGAAGGCAATACCGTGCTGCTATTCTCCATGCATAGGAGGCAGAAAAGCAGATTGATAACCTATTAGGCTCTACACCAGTATGGTCCACATCCCTTCCCGTGGGATATTGTTCACTAGTCGTTTCTATGAGACCCATTGAACCGATTATAGATTGTCCATTAACAACCCACATCCCAGGTCAAATTTCCACCCCTCTCACCTCTTATGTTATGTCTATTCCAAATCCTCCTAGGTTTTTTGCATCTGAGGCCCAACCTTCAATTCCTGTTTCGTTAGTACCTTTGAATGCTGGGGGAAAACCATCGGCACAACCTATGTTATCTGATACCGGAGTTGTACCTAGTCAAGGGTAGACCTCTAAAATATAAACATCTATAGTTTTTGTCCCTCCTACCCACACTAATGTGGTAAATCTCCTATCTAGTTCAGGTCAGCCCTTGGGGGCACAACCTATTACCATTCAGTCTTCTAGCGGTTATGGTTATCAAATACCTGTAGGTAAGCATTCATCTAATCCTATAGGAACACCTTATACTGAAATTCCATACCCTAGTAACACTTTTACACCATGGGGGCAACCCAAATGGTCTTACATGCCAGCTATGGGAGGGATACCTATACATACTGCGGGAGGTGCGGGAGGACCACCTTATGGAGGTCCTCCCCTTGGGGGAACTAATAGTATTGGAGGATCTGGCGGTCCTCCTCATGGTCCTGGAGCTCCTAGTAGTCCTGGGGGACTTGGTGGCTTTCCTCCTTATGGCTCTAGAGGGTCTGGTAGCCCTCCACCTAGTGGTTCTGTTGGCTCTGGAGGTTTACCACCTCCTGGAGGCTCCGAAGGGTCTAGTGGTCTTGGTGGTCCTGGTGGTATCAGTAGTCCTGGCGGTCTTGATAGATTTGGAGGTCCTCCTCCTGGGGGCCCTGGTGGTCCTAGCATTCCTAATTCTAGAAATCAACCCCCAATGGGCGGATCCTCCGGTGGTTCTTCCTCACAGCAACCTGTTTATTAGTCTACCTATGGCCCTACTGGTAATTATATGCCATATCAATATTACCAGTATGTGCAACAAAATCGACAGTTTCCTTTCCTAGCAACTTTGGACTTACCTGATTTGTCCAAGTTGATTAATGATCCCATTCGACACAATCCCTCATGGCTTCCCATTCCGGTAAAGTTACCATCGGATATTCTGAAATTTGATGGGAAGCAGGGTGAAGATCCACGGAACCATGTTATGACTTTTCATTTGTGGTGTTCCTCGAACTCCCTCATGGATGATTCTGTACAGTTATGACTCTTTCAGTGAACTTTGACCGGTACGGTCGCGAAGTGGTACGTTGAACTCCCACAACATTCGTTTATGGATTTTGGCTTGTTGGCAACCGTATTTCTTGTGCACTTTCATCTCCCTATTCGTTATGAAACGAGCACTGATATTTTAACTTCTCTATGACAGAACACCTCCACCCACATTTCTGATCATATTCATGAGTGGAGAAGGCAGAGAAAGCTTATTAAGGCCCCTATTCTGGATCAGTTGTTAGCTGATTGGTTCACTAAGTCCTTGTTGCCTCCTATTACCTGAGATGTGACCATGGGCGATACTGTTACCAAAGAGCAAGATATTATTCGGGCTCAGTACCTAGACTTGGTTTATTCCCAGTCTGGGACTCTTTATGACCTGATTCCTCAAGCTCCTCGCCCCAGCACTGAACCTACCAAGCCACCAGCAGAAGTACCTGTTGATGGGATTGTTGGTTCAATCTAGTCCCCATACACAGTGAAGCCTACCAAGCAAACCCAAACTGCTACTCCTTTGACTACTAAGGTTTCTACTGAGGTCAATTCTATTCAAAGTACTCAAACCTCGGGTAATAAAAAGAAAGGTAAAAATAAAAATAAAAAACCTGGAAACCAACAAGAGACCCCACGATCAACCAATAATGACAATGACAAAAGGAAAAGGAAGGCTAAATATACTTGTCTATTATGCAGTGGTGACCACTTTTCAAAGGAGTGTCCCTATTGGGACGAAATATCCCAGTTTCTGAAGTCTAATCCCACACCTGTAGTACTTACGGATCCCTTTGCCTCTCAACAACAACTGGCAGACCACATGTCTAACTAGAGTAACTCTAGTTCATCAGAGGAAATTCATATGATGTCCTCAAATACCACCCATCTACAAACTCGAAGCCAAAATTAGGATAAACCCATAGATAAGAAAGAAGATCAATCTTCTTCAAGGAAAGCTCCCTCTACTAGTTCTCCGGAATCCTCGTCTACTATTCCCTTGTCTATCGAGAAGCCTACTCTTGACATGATTTTGTGCACACCAAAGGGTACTCTTCAGAAGGTTGTTTTAATCCCAATGCTTGAGCTGCTCAATTTGATAATGTAGTTGAAGATCTCACTCAGGCACCTTCTGCAATGTCTACCCTAGAAGTACTCCAAAGTTGCCCCACACAGTGCAAGAACTTGTTGACAGCATTAGGAGCTGTAGACCCGGATAACACTAACTTGATTCACTTCAATGTTGAGAACTATAAACCTAGATTACCACATAAACTTGCTTTTTAGATCATTACAAAAGTAGTGGGAAAGAAAGTCTTTCGAATGGTACTAGATGAAGGAGCTTCGACATTGGTGTTATCTCTGACTTGTTGGAAAGCTCTTGGCTCTCCCAAGCTTGTTACATCACCTATGACCCTTAAAGCCTTTGATGGGTGGGGTTTCCAACCCCATGGCCTCATATCAGTCCTCATGGTCAAGCTGGGGGGAAAAACCATTTCCATCCAAGTAGAAGTGGTAGATGCCCCTCTGGATTATAACCTCCTTTTAGGAAGGAATTAGTTCTATGCCATGACTGTTGTTGATTCAACAGTATTTCGAACAGTCCAATTCCTGCATCTTGGGAGAATTGTTACCATTGACTAGCTTGATTTTTGTACACTAGATGTTACTACATCCATGGCTAATAACATCCCCATGTTAGGTTAGTCCCCTCCTCCTTACCAGTCAATTGGGGTAGGTATGCTGAAGGATTAATCCCTTATGGAGATTTTTCCCTCTACTCCTCCTAGCACGGATACCGCGACAATACATATGATCACCTCATTTGATTTTGAGCCCCAGGGCACAAATGTTGTTGTGTCCACCTCATTGAACCTACACGAAGCTATGTATGATACCATTCAAACTTGTTTCGATGATCACACTGTTGACCTTCATTTAGTGGCTTCGGATCCTTACCATTTACCGTACTGGTTAGAACCTTCTCTTCCAGTTCTAGATTATCTCTCCGAGACTTTTCCTTCCGATGAGTCCATTATAGAGATCATGAACACAAATGAGTCAATTTGGGAGGATCACCATCATAGATCCATGTTCCTCCCCAATACCAGTTCGGGAAGCCATTATTTTGCATCCTTGTTTCCTACTGATATTGTCAACGTTCTGCAAAGTCCTATATTGTTGCAAGACACAGATTCTGAAGGAAACCTTTGTAACATTACTCAGACAAACCCAATTAACATATCAGCCAAGCCTAATGTTATTGAGCACGTTCATGTTGGGCAGAACTGCTCCATTGATGAATATGAAGCATATAAGGCACTTTTTAAGGAATTTCGTGATATTTTTGCCTGGTCCTATGAAGAGATGATGGGGATTGACCCTTCCATTATGGTCCACAAGATTAAAACTTATCCCATGGCTAAACCTATCAGGCAGAAACTTAGGCAAGTCCATCCTAGGAAGGCCACAGCTATTAAAGATGAGATTGAGAAACTTCTGAAAGCTAGTTTTATTTATCCTATACCTATGACAGAATGGGTATCAAACGTTGTCCCTGTCAATAAAAAGTATGGCACCATTAGAGTCTACATTGAATTTAGGGATTTAAATAAATCTTGTCCCAAGGACAACTTTCCTACCCCGCATATCGATCAGATTATCAACAATTGTGCTGGAAGTGTCATCTTTTCATTCATGGATGGCTTCTCTTGCTATAATCAGATTGAGATATTGCCCTCCTATCAGCATAAGACAACATTCATTTGCCCATGGGGAACCTTTGCATATAATAAGTTACCTTTTGGCTTGAAAAATGATAGAGCCACGTTCCAACGCACGATGTCCTATGCGTTTCATGACATTAAACATATTGTTGAACCCTACCTTGATGACCTCCCTGCTCATTCACAGCGATAGGAGGACCATCCTGGTCATCTTAGAGACATATTCCTGAGATGCTGTCATTATAATATATAGCTCAATCTGTATAAAATTGTTTTTTGCATTAAGATGAGATGTCTGCTTGGCTTTGTGGTATCCAAAGATGGCATCCGGATCAATCCTTTGAAGATTAAAGCTATCATTAATCTACCAGCCCCAACCAACATCCTTGAACTCCAAAGTTTGCAGGGGAAGGCAAACTTTCTCCATCGTTTTGTGTGCAATTTCACTGAGAAAACACACAGTTATATGCGTCTCCTCAAGAAGAACACTCCATTATTCTGGGATGACCCAGCCCAACGTGCCTTTGATAATATTAAGCATGCTCTGACTCATTCACCCATGATACACCACCCAGATTATTCAAAGGACTTTCTCTTGTATATTGCTGCCTCCGCTACTACCATCGCCATGGTTTTAGTGCAGGACAATCTCCATGGTCAGGAGCATGTGATCTATTACACCAGTAAGAATCTTATTGATTCTAAAACCCGTTATTCACATGTGGAGAATCTATCTTTGGCCACAGTCATTGCTATGCAAAAATTTCGTCACTATATTCTGCTTCGCACTACAACAGTATTGGCAGACCAGAACATAATGTACTACATTCTGACTCGTCAGGTAGTTATGGGCAAGTACTCTCGTTGGATCAGCATCCTTCAGGAGTTCGATCTCAAGTTTGCCAAGGCTACATCAATGAAATCCTTGGATTTTGCTGAGCTTATGTGTGACCTTCCCTGTGCTACCGCGGAATCTGAGCCCAGCGATTCATTTCCAGATGAATTCTTGTTCCTCATTAGCACTACTAATCCTTAGTATGGAGATTTGTTGATTTATCTCCAGACCCAATGTTTTCAGCCGCATCTATCTCACGATGATCATTGCCACATCCATCACCACACAAAGTAATATCTTATCGTAAATGATACCTTGTATAGACATGGGATTGATTCCATTCTCCAGCGATGCCTCACTCATGAGGAGGATGAACATGTTCTGAATGATTGCCACTCTAGAGCATGTGGCAGTCATTTATTTGGGATGGCTACAGCCCAGAAAATCCTTTGCACTGGCTATTTTTGGCCTTCTATCTTCAAAGACTGTCATGAGGCTGTTAAGAAATTCCCACCTTGCCAACATTTTTATCCCAAAAAGCGCACCCATCCTGCTCCGCTTCACCTCGTCATTGTTGTTGGCCCTTTTGCCAAATGGGGGATTGACTTCATGCATTGTAAGCCTACCTCAGACAGGGGGCATGGTTACATCATCATAGCCATGGATTATTTCACAAAATGGGCTGAGGCCATGCCTACATATGTAGAAGATGGCAAGACTACCACTCTCTTCTTGTTCAATCATATCATAGATAGATTTGGAGTTCCACAGTCCATCGTCATTAATCATGGATCTCATTTCCGTAATCAAATGATGGAGGAATTGAGTGCCAAGCTAGGTTTTTGCCATGAAAACTCTACGCCGCATTATCCACAAGATAATGGTCGAGTAGAGGCCATTAACAAGGTGTTGGAAACTATGCTTCATCGGATGGTTGGAGATCATAAATCCAACTGGCATCTCGTTCTTTTTTCCTCTCTTTGGGCTTATCGAACTTCCATGAAAACAGCTACTAGTTTCATGCCATTCCATCTTGTCTATGGACTTGAAGCTGTCTTACCGATCCAATGTCAAATTCCATATTTACAACTTGCCGTCGAACTTCTCCCAGACACTTCCGCAGAGGAAGCGAGATTTTTGTACTTAAATAACCTTGATGAGACTCGTAGAGATGCTGCCTTGGTTAATGAGGCACATTAGAAATGTGTCAAGGCGTAGTATGATAAATCCGTCCAGCCTCATGTTTTCAATGAGGGTGACCTAGTTTTGACTTATGACCAGAGATATGACAAGCTAGGGAAGGGTAAGTTCGAGTCCATGTGGTATGGAACTTTCGTTATTTCCAAGGTGTTAGAGAGAGGAGCCTATGAGTTAGTTGATTATGATGGAATCCCTTTGGGGAAACCTCACAATGGGTTGTACCTGAAAAGGTACTATGCCTAGGTTTTCTTGGATGGTATCTTGTATATATGTATATTGATTGACTTTCAGTGTGCTTTCAGTATTTTCAAGATAGTTTTGAGTTTTAGTGTCTGCATCTGTTTATACCATGTTTTGGTCATGCAGATGGCTTTCTACGGCTTCGTTGATGGTGCTTGTCGCCACACCTTAAATCTAGCCTCGACTCCGGAAAGTCACCTGGGGCCTCATCTGTGGGACCCGGTCAAAGAAGAAGCAAGCTAAGATGGAACCAAATCCAAACTGCTTCAGCTCTCCCTGTCGGCATTTAGTCAGCTAATCCTTGAATATTGGAAGCAATGCTTTCACCCAGTTGAACACCATAAGTGCCATAGCCTCTAGGGCATACAACATATGTGCCCTGGAATCCTGATGCACACCCTGTCTCCCTGCCACCCTCTACATGGTGAACAGGACAATCCATAGAGCTCTGTCTGTCACTACCCTGATGGGGATTTTCTTCCCCGATGTACCTGTACTTGGTACACAGTGCTGATCTATGAGCTCTCTGGTGGTAATCTCCCCGCCATAGGAACCTGTCAGTGAGATGGGGGAACCCCATCTCGATAGGCCAATCAGGAAGTAGATATCCTATACCTCCACTGTAAGTATGTGTGCCCCCACCTTGAAATATTGTTGTTCTGGATTCCACATTCTGAGTATGTGTTCCAGTAATCTCTTGTGGGACACCATGCTTGGTGTCTGAAAGAACTTTAAGAGCCCACAGTTTCAGAGTGCGGCAATGCAAACTGCATTCCTTTCAGTAGCAGCATCCTTGTCATCATGTGTTCTTTCCTTCCATATAACCATATTTTGGACACCTAGACCTGCCAAAAACAACAATGGTATTCATTAATATCATCCTTGAGTCATTGCAAATCAAAAGAATGAACAAATTTTTCCCATATCATTTGTTTAACTTCTCCATGGCTAGCACCGCCTATGCCCCATTGGAGACAGGCGGTGGCACCTCCTGTCCACCGTATTCTTGGTGCAATTCTCAAGTGGTACCACGTATCCTGTAAGGGGTAGGCGCGGTGCCCGCATATTAGATTTTAGGGCTTGCTAAATAGGCCCAAAATAGAATCTATGAAATGAAAGATAAGGGTCTTAGCTATTACCTGCAACTGACAAGACTAAAAATGGATGGTGGGAACTCCCAGTATCAGCTGTGGAAGATCTGGCTAGAAAATGCTCCAAGTGCTCTCTGATAGAGGTAAATAGTGAAATGTTTTGATTTTTTACTATTTACTTGCCTTATATAGACATTTTTTGGGTCTGACTTACGATAGTTTTGATATTACACCATGTTCTGGTCAAAATCTATTTGTCATAATCCCTTAATGTTGATTTTCAATGCATTTAACACTTGTTTATGAGTCATCTGCAAGTTGACTTTAGTAAGAAGCTTTGGAAAGTTTGTTTCTGGATTTTTTGTACTTTCATAAAACGGAAAAGGTCATCAAGCGTTTATTACAACACTTTGTCACGCTCATTAAAATCTAGTATCAAAGTTTGAGTCCAGTTCAAGTTTCTTTCCAGGCTCGTAAAATACGACATTGTGTAAAGAAGCATCATGGAGTTCTCTTTTCACCTCTTTTTCAAGCTCCTTAAACACGAAAAAGTTGTCGAGTTCATTTTCGATTCTTTCTAGGCTCGTAAAACATTACGTTGCGGAAAGGAACCTCATGGAGTTCTCTTTAAACCATTTTTAGGCTCCCTAAATACAAAAGATTGTCGACCGATCTTTTCTTCTTCACACTCGTTAAAGTATTTGAAGAGTCATTCGTCCGATGGTAGGTTATATCTTTCTTGGTTCAGATAGGACTATTTACGAGAAAGGAACACTCCAGCCAATCATGACTGGAAGAGTTCTCTAAGGTATGATTTTATACTTTTTCGGGCCTTAGAGACTAAATCATACAAAAAAGGACCCCCATGGAGTTTTCTTCTGTATTCATTCAGACTCTCTAAACATGAACGATACCGATTTTTCTTTCAGTGGACTCGTTAAATTAAACATTGAGAGACCCGTTTTGGGAACGAACCCCTCCTCTCTAAGGTTCGTAAAACATATGAGTTTGGACTTGTCTTCTAACAAGCTATATTGAGTGTTTGTTACCCTCTTTGAACTCATAAAACCGAAAAGAGGCACTCATCAATCATGATGGGGAAAATGGGAAGGGAATCATTTTGCAAATAATGGCAGTTGTTTACCTTTACCTTTGAACATGGCACTTGTCTACACAATCATGTCAGTCAATTGGGTATTCAGCTGATCTCTGTGACGATCCACTTTCATGAGTCATGTCAATCCTTTGAGTCTTTCAAAAGAATGCATTGTCCACTGTCAGATTGTGTATCTGTCTTGTCTAGTCATGCTACCAAGTCATTTTTTCATGCTGCCTGATGTTCAAAGGAGATCTGAAGAATTTTTACCTCTGCAGTCTACACAGTCTTTGTGTCAATATCTTTGAGTCAGTCATATGGTTACTACATTCACATCATTCCAGAACTATGTTTTGAGTTTTGTGTCATCGATGTGGGGCTCATCATGGCCCTCCTTCGATGAGACTATTCCCATCGACATCAGCTCATCATCTGGGAAATAGTCTTAGAAACAATATTTAGTACCTTGAGATCTGTATGCCTTAATGATAGATTCTCTCGCTCTCGACATAGGTTCACATCATTGACCTTTGATTGATAGAATCAACTAGGTGTTCGACATCAGGACATCTATTCGCACTCAGTAGATTGTACTAAAGTACCTTGGGAATCATTGACATTAATGGTGATCTCCATCACACTTGTTAACGATTCACATCATTGGCCGGTAATCAAGTGGTTTCTACCATGTTCGACTTCAGATCATTGTAATCACATGGATAGAATCATACTTTGTGGAAGACGAGACGAAGACCCTGGGCATTTGTTTAAAAGGGCTCATTACTTTTTCCCTAGGTTGAGATGGAGTTTTGTATATCTAGCATGGATCCACATTTGTATGGTTGTGGCCCATGCTCAAATTTGCGTCTGTATGACATAGATCTACGTTGTATGTCTGGTAGCTATGTCCAAGTTTGAGTCATCTATCACATGGATCTATGTTGTATTCTAGTAGCATTGCTTGTTTATTCCACTCATGGATCTGCCTTATATTGGTCTGCAGCTATGAGTTTGGTTACCTGTGTCTATGAGTCAACATACTGATGTACTACAGATGCCTACTTGACTGCATACTCCGATCGAGCTAACATTTTCATCTCTTGGCGATGACTTGTTCTCAAAGCTCTCATTTATCGTATAACTCTAAGACTCATGATTTCGGGGGCATCCTGTTATACCAAAATCTTGTCACCATCATGTGATAAGACATTTGACATACCTACTTGCCCTAAATCCCACCTTCTGGAGTGGAAACTAAATGGTTTTTTATCAATATGTCATACAAATTCCCAGCACCCACATGCCTCTTTCTCCAGGAGTAGTACCCCTGCTCGCATCGCCTTTCATTGGTTGTCCACAAGCGGTGCCACCACCCATTGCCCTTGGTCCATAGGCGGTTATTACCAGAACCGCTATGTCATAGAAGGAGAAGCGCGGTACCCTAGGTAAAAAGGGAAAAAGAGAAGTTTCTTGAGGCTTCTAGATGATAAACCTCGTGTACTGCCTTATCCCTACTGTTCTAGGTTGGTTGAGCTCGAGATCCCTCATCCTAGGATCTTAGAGGCCACCTCACCCACTAATTTATCAACCATCTATATCCATGAAATCCCTATAAATATGGGCTCATAGCCATGGTTGAGAGGAGAACATTGAAGGTATTGTTATGATGTTGGATTGATTCTTGGCCAAGATCATTTGGAGAGAGCATAGAGAGCTAGAGTTGGAGCTTTTGGGGATGAAGAGCTAGTTTCATGGAGATGCATGTCAACACTAAGGCTTGGTTGTAAAATTCTTCATATTTCTAATGCAAGTTGATTTCTGTCCCACATATGATGTTGTTGTTGTGATTTCGCATATATATGTTGCTAGATTCCTTAGTCACTAGCATAGATTAGTAGATCATATTCTAGTTGCTTTGATTCATTTCATGTTGAGTTTTTTCGCAGGTATACAAGTGAACTGTCAAATCCTTATATTCCAGATATCTATAGCATCTAGGGAGAGTCTTCAACCTCTGTCCTCTATTTGTTCTGGATCTGAACCATTCAGACCAGTGGAACACCTTGCTATCCGCAGGAGGTGAAATATTCTAGCTAACAGGCATCCAACCAATCCACAACCCACCAATGACACCCACCAATGGTTTTGATTTCAATGTTAGTTACTTTTTCCTTATTTTTGGGATGAAAGAGACACTAGTAATCTATGACACAAACCACCAATAACACCCAACAATGGTTTTGATTTCAATGTCATCTGTATTTGTCTTCTTTTTGGCAAGAAATGAACAACAGTAATTTATGACACAAACCACCAATGCCACCCACCAATGGTTTTGATTTCAATTTCACTTGTTTTTTTTGCATTTGGGGTGGAGAAACAACAGTAATCCATGACTAGGAGAATGGAAAAACAGAGTAATCATTCATATGCAATTTCAAATGAGAAATCTGAAAAACAGAAGTGATATAAATAGCAATAAAATGTACCATTGAGCTGCAATAAATCAAACTGGACTCCACCCCACACCATGCCTCCCAAACAACCATTTCCCATGGGAAATGCATTCTTCCAATATTCAGCCAGGCCGAAAAACTCCACTTTAAGTTCCTTCTGATCATCGCCTGTCTCCTATCCCAAAAAATACCATGGGAGATACACCGAATACCAAAATTTTGAATTCATTGTTCACACAACGACATTCAATGGAATCACATTTCCATAATCCATTAACAAATGGGATGGGCCATGGAAAATTGTAATGGGCATTTAATATTGCAAACTTCACATGGATGGTGCCACCGTGCAAGCCTTTCAGGTGGACACTGATGACTTGGACTTGAACCTTTTGGATTCCAGCACTGTATATAGGCACAATGAAGCTTTTATGAAAGATTAAACAGTCGTTTTAATGTTCTACCAAAGATTTTAAACGTTTAACGAAATGGATTTGGCCAATTTTTACCCCTATTTGACAGGGAAAATGTTCACAAACAGGAAAATTATCGTCAAATTCCAACTCTCTTCCCATGGAAGGTTACATTGGTTAAACCCATTGATTAATGAATGAGTCTCAACTAATGATAATCGAGTCAATACTCTCAAGTCTGGTTTAGTATGGTGCTCAGAGCAGGTACCAGTCCTTAGGGCAGGTTAGTGAGGCCAATACTGAGGCAGTCACGATGGGATCCAGGCACATAAAACTTGAGAAATCTATATTGACAAGAATAATGAATAAACCCTTACCCAGGAAAACATCTGACCAAAAATTGCAGAAACCCTGATTTAAACATAGAGATTTAATATCTATACATAAAAAATAACCATAGAAGAAAGAGGGCTTCGGCAGATCACTCAAACCTTGGCCGAAAAAGTAGTGAGTTGAGAAAATATCACGAGTCATCACAGAAAACTTGACAAAACTATATTAACGAGAATAATGAATAAACCTGTACCCAGGAAAACACAAGCCACAAATTGTATCATAATTTTGAGGGAAAAAATAATGGATGGATATGAAAACTCACCTGACAATGGCAGCAGATGAGAGGAAAATATCCCTTTGCAGGTAAAAAGATTTGGAAGCTTGACGATCCCTATGGAAAGAGTGATGTAAGGGGTGGAAACGACCAATAAGAAAGAAAATATTTTTTTTTAGAAGAAATTTGCAACATTTAGAACATATAGTATCAAACCACCCACATTGTACAATAGTTGCAGGCATCACTGGCCAATGCACAATATAATAGTCATAAATTACCAAAAGAAATTACAGCACCTATCAGCTTCAGTTCCAAATACATCCCTCAAAATTTGGCTTCATAGTAGGAAGCACTGCAAATCAAACATAACCATATCAGTGAGATTCAGAAGTATCTCGTTTATCTTCAATTTCATGATTTATTTTGATCTACTTGCCTTCCTTCCTTTCCAATTCCCTGTAGATTGTGCTTTTAATCCTCTCGACAGGTACAACAAGGAGGCAGGCCACTACTCGTTACTCTGCCTCAGACAAATACTGAACCCCATAATTATACTTCTCAATACAATAAACACGGGGAAGAATAAGTGCCTCTACAAGCTCGGGAACAAAAGGAAACCCACGAATCTTGTACCAAGCCAACATGCACCATTTCTTTGCAATAGGTTCATACTTGTTATACAAGTTCTTGGCAGAGGGTTTAGATTTGGAATACAAAGTATTTTTCATTTCCTTGGTCTTTTCCACTACTCCAACTTGTCCAACATGGGTTACGACGGACATGGCAACTTCTGGTGCCCTTTTTGCCATGCGATAATTTTCACAAGTCCATGATTTCAAAGTTTGGGGCACACAACTATCAAGCTGATCGATCACATTACCCAAATTTTTTTCTACAATTTTTAGAATCTTGAAAGGATTTCCCTTGACCTTTTGGTAGACGGGCATGACAAAAAGCTTAACAACTCCCTCAATGGAATAAACCCCTTGTTTTAAAGGCCTTGATTTCTCTCTGGCATACCCATAGACTCTAGAAAGGCAAGCCGTGGCCTTTTGAGTGGTATCCTGGAAAAATCCAAGGTATTTGAGCCTTTCTTCCCCTTCATTCTGGCAATTCGACTAAAAGAAAGAAAAGAATGCATGAACAAATACTAAAATCTCTGTATTTGTAACGTAGGATCTAAATATAAATGCGATCCAAACTTATTTTCACGTCTGCCTTGAGTGGTCCTCGTTTTTATATTTTTGTAGGTGCTTATGCAAACAAATCATTCACTCATCATCGACATCATTATTGTTTTTTAAATTCCTACTTCCCTTAAATATATGGGTTAGTTTTCCTTTTCCCTTTGTTTTCCATGGAAACCCACACTCAACCATAAAGTGAGAAACCCTTCAAAACTTCATGTGACTACGGTGATAGTTTTACCCATTCTTGGATATATAGTTCTTACATCCGACATTTAGGATGGCCTTATCATGTGGTTTACTGGTATGTCGTGTGACTACAGTGCTAGCTGAGTGGTTTCTCAGATTCCTTGATTCAAGGAATATTTGTTTTTTAAACAAATAAGGTATAGAAATACACGAGGGAATGCACCCTAGAAACATAAGCACAAGAAGAATGCACCCTAGAAATAAGGTATTCAAATCATGAGAACAAGAAGACTGGACCCTCGAAACATATGCCAACATTTCAAGAAAAACATTTGTGAATGCATCAAAATATGTGTTATAAGAGAGGGTGGTCCATGGAAAACCAAAGGTTATTTTGCAATCATCATCTTCCAAGTGTGATACCACTCCAAAGAGATAGGTTTCTCTAGTATTAATCCTCCATGGGGTCAAATAGAGTTCAATCAAGGATGGATACACCCAAATAACCCTTATTAAGTGTGCACAAGTCTACTTCTCCATAAAGGGATGTTAAACATAATGTGGTTTGAAGGAATATGTATGAAATGTACTCATATATTTTAATTCATTTTATCTAGGACACTTCAAACCCACATAAGTATATCAATAATCTTGTTAGAACCGTTTAGGGTGATCTTAACTGAGTAATTCCAAACATAGCAAAGTACAAACCATAGGCATTCATGTCATCAAGGCATAATTATCAACAATTTAAAACTTAGGGAGACCCTAAGTTGATGGCTTCCCACTCAATAAAATGCACAAAGTGTTAAATAATTCCATCAATGCTAAGCAAACAATATTCCAAGCATGCTAACATTGTTAAAAAGGAGAGAGCTTATCAAGATGTTAGCTATTAACAACATGTTATGGAATCCATCAAAATGCCATAAAGAGACCTCATCCAATTGCTCCTATCAACAACTCATTATCAAATCAATCAAAGAAGAGAAACATCTCTAAGCCAAGGTTCACATGTACCTAAGTCCATACATTAAATCATCATGCAAGCTTGATTTATCACAAGTGTAACCCTCTTACAATATCAAGGATAATAAAAATGATTATTCACTTCATATTCCCATAATTTGAAACTATTTATTATTTACTAAAACCTAAACTTACAATATAATGACATTAAATTGTACTTTATATCTTATATATCTTTTTTTTTGGTTAATTATTTTATTAAAATTGTACAAAGATAAAAGAGCAATGTGCCTTAACAATTTCAATTTCCTTTTTTTAAGGTTAATTATTCTATTAAGAATGTACAAAATCTAAGAGAGAAATGTACCGTAACAATTTAATATTTTATTCACTATGTCTAATTTATGTATAAACAATTAATATACTATTCCCACTAATGGTCTCAAAACAAAGAATAGTCTTATATATATATCATAAAAGAAGAAGGAATGGAAAACTATGAGAAGTATAGAGAACACCTAGTTTTTCATCATCAAAATCTAAGTCCACGTTGATAAATGTTGGAGTGGGAATGGATTAGTAAACTTCTTTATGGATTTGTACTTGTTTCCTTTTAGTTGTCTAATAACTTACATGTCCTAGATGAGTTTGACTACGACTTCATTTTTCCCCATTAAAAAAATATTTATATTGATATTTGAGAAATTGAAGTCAAATATGTCTTTACCATTCATAAATACTTTGATATATAAATAATTTAAAGTAACACATTTTTTTCTCCTTTTTTATTCTATGATTTTATAGTCCTTAAAGTATTATATCTTTTACTTCTATCTTATACAAGTGACATATAATCTTATTTAGTTCTTCATCAAATCAAAACCTACTTATTGTCATCGAATTTATTATGAAGTGGTTTTAATTACCAAGTGTTAAAATCTTAATAAACATGAGTAAAAAAAATTTATTAAATGATTTTGAGCCTTATAAATTTGATTGATAATGGGGATCAATCCTATAGTTTTAATGTTGTAATGATGCTTGGCCCACCCAATCAGTGCTATGCAAATCAAGAGAGGGAACACTCCTAATTTAGTCTCAGAGTTGCACACCTTTATTTAACTGAACATACATTTAAGGCTTAGTTACAATAGTAGTTGTAACCTCATTTAAGAAAGCAGAGCACTAGTTAACTGGTTGTCCTACTTCTAGGTAAGGTGATTAGTCTTTGAAAGGTATGCATTCTAGGTTTGAACATCAGTTAAGAATTAGCTACAGTGGAAGTTAAGGGACTAATCAAATGAGTTCTCATGAACAGTTGCCACTTGAGTTTTCATGTGGTTCAAGACTAAAACACATAAATATGAGTTTTCTACAGCATTCTACATTTATGAGTTTGTGAGAGTGATTTTGGGTAAAATATATTTGGTGATTTATTTTTCTAAACAGTGAACAATCTCTTCGAGAAATCCCTTGAAAAATATCCCAGTGCTTAAGACACATGAACAATGATTGGAGAAATAACCTGCAGGTTGAGATTGAAGATGAGTTATGGGATGGTAATCTCTCAATGAATGGAGTGAGAAAAGTAGGGTAGCCATGCAAACTTGAGTGGATAAGGTCTTGTAAAAGTTGATTGAATCCCAGAAAAGACTTCCCAACTAGCTGTTAACTTAGACAAGCTGTCCATAACACTTTCATAAATGGAAAATGACAAATCTCAAGTTAGATGGCTTGCCACTGAGCTTTGGAAGACTACTTGGAAATTTGTTGGCCCAAATCCTCTACAGATATACAAGGAAGCACTCTGAAACAATGGTGTTATTAAATTCATAATCAAGGCCGATGACCTAGAAGTGGAACTGATTTCAAACTGAAGGACCATCATGCAATAAAATGTATCTTTTAAAAATAATGGCTAAGGCCCTTGCTCTGAGAATTAAAACATATTCTACAAACAATTATTAGACCCGATCAGATAGGATTTATATGGGGAAATTTATTCTAGGGCAGATGTCTGGGATTCAATGCCTTGTTCATCAAAATTGACTTTGAAAAAGCTTATGATGGAACAAGTGGATCTTTATCCTAGCCATGCTACGGAATTGGACTTTGGTCCCTTCTTTCTCTGGCCACTTTGTCCTGCCTTTCCATCATTAGATGCAAATGAGGATGTCGGCAAGTTACAAGTTGACCAAATCAATCAGTCAGTTTTCCATCAATCCCTAGCCTCTATGTCATGGGAAAAAGGTTTGAGGTATCTAATTGTAACAAAAGTGAGCCTAGGTCTGATCAAGTGAATTCCCCTTCCTGAGCCAGAAGTAGGTCAAAGAGTCAAAAGGCCACTTTCCATATGACTCACTTCTTACAAACTTGAAGGATCAAGAAGCTATTTCTAGAATATAATCTAAATGTAGATGAAAATGCATGGACTGACAGGCTATATGGAAAGCACGAATGTCACTTAAGTAAGCAGTTTTAGGGTGGGATGATAAATAACCAAAGAATAGCAGTGAAAACTAGACTTCATAAATCAGGACTGACAATGCAGGATGTCTTTTGAGGGCATAGAGTACAATCATGTAGGGAAACATTTGCTCTGGTTAAATGCATGCTTGTAAAACTAAGTTAGCTACACAATGTTCAGTTAGAATGAGGTTGTCCAAGAAATATATTTACTTGCTAGAGGTCAGTGCTAAGGAAGAATTATTGGTACTATTCGCTAATTTTGGGACAATATGTCATCTCAATATGCATCAAGCCATGCAACTATCCAATAAGAACACTTTGATGTTAGTATTTTTTTGTGTATTACAATATCCATGCTTTCCAAAAAATTGGAAGGGAAGAAGAAAGGTTGTTTGTATTTTTCTTGGCTTTTGTCAAGTAACAAAAAACAATACAAGCAGTAATATTACAAATATTATTCAATATAATTGTACCCCATGAACAATATTTCTAGTGGGTACATAACAAAAAATTCTCTTCAATGTTAGTCATTGGGAATATTCAAACCTGAGCCATGGGCAGTAAGGATCATGAGCATGCAAAATAAGCTACATCTTTCCATAAATATTATTCGAAGAAACAAGAAATCTTGTATGAATTTTTCTTGTCTTTTGAAGACATCTTGTATGTACTTTTCACGTCAAGTAACAAGAAACAAATTACAATACAAGCAATAATATTACAAAGTTTCTTCACTCTTGTTGTAAACCATGGACAGTCTTTCTAGTGGATATACAAAATGCTCTTCAATGTTAATCATTCAAAATATTCAAACCTGTGATTCTTGAGTCATGGGCGGTAAGGATCATAAGAATGTAAGTTTTTTTATTGTAGCTAAAATATAATTTCAAAAATAAAATACATATTTTTTTGCTAACCAAAAACAAGCTGATATAGATCAGTCAGTCTCAACTATACTGTAGGTTGGAATATATTTCCAAAAAGAGCAGTTAAGAGATATCCAAAATCATAAATTTATATAGTACTATGGAATCCATTAAAACAACATATAAAACAAACAAGTTTAGAGCTTCTTACACTATCAAAACATACCATGCATCATCACAACATGTGATCATTACAACTTACATGCAATAGAAAGAAATGTGCAAAACCATAAATCTCTACAAGTGTATGTCAAAAGTTAAAACTGAGTATGTAGTTTCACACCATACATCATAGGAAACATGTGAAAACAATGAATTCTAAAACTACCTTTCCTCTTCAAAATGATACTATAAACCTCAAACCCAAGGCTTCATACTTAAATCAGAAATGCCAATGAAAATCTTCAGTGGCACAGTTAACAAGCCATCTCTAAGGATTCAAAGTGCTTATGTTTTTCATAATGCAAGATTGACATTTTGTAATTCAACAAACATATCAAGAAGCAAGTTGAGAACACAAAGTGATGAAATCCCATGCTGCACAAAAGGAATTCTATAATTGGTCAACTTTTACTCCTTGTAATTATATATTTGATAATAGCATACAGAGATATCAACACCAATTCCATTATCTCCAATAAAGCTAGGTCATAATGATTAGGCTTATTCGGTAGGGTAGGGTCAACGCTTATTAGCTAAGATAGGGTCAACATGGTAGTCCAATTACTTCAACCCTCTAGAATAATTTCCAACAACCTTACAAGTGTTTCAGCTCCAAGACAATCATTGGTCTGCGGCGTGGGAGTGTGCTGGCAGTTTTTGAAGCCAATTTCCATCCTAAATTTGACCTATTCTCTTGGGTGTTGCTCTTAAAGGATAAATATCCCTTCTAAAAGGGACAAATAGAATGGAGAGGAGAGACTGAGACTTGATATAGCTCTATGATCATCTTCAACCCCCTTCTCTAAAAATATGCCATGCAAATAAGAAAATAAGGGGGTTGTTGGAATCCATGCAAACAAGAAAATAAGACAAAACGAAAATCAATTCTGCTAGTACACAATATAGCTTCTTGGTATCATAATATGAGAAGGCTTTTCCATAAATCCAATCCCAATGATTTTAAATAAAGCCTTGAATATTAGGTTTGACTATCTTGTAGATTACCCCATGTATGAGCTCTCTCTTAGAAAGCCTCTTATCTACACAATTTGGGAGTATACCCAATATTCCCTATTGGTGTTGGAAAGGTCTAGATTGATCCATCTGCAATATCCCATCCATTTCTAGGTCCCTCACGACATTAACTACATAAACAAAAGGATTAGGCCACTAGAATGTTTCCTCTATTAGTTCTTGTGAGAGCTAGGGTCAGGGATAAATCATTTGTAAAATGCAATTATTGGTTAGTATATGCCTCACCATCCCCAACCCAACTAATTTTGGCTATTGTATGGCCGTCCCTAGCTCGATAGGGAAGCTCCAACAAGGAAATTGGAACTCAAGTTCCCCAGTGTACTTAACTGTATTAAATAGATGCACCTCTAAATCATGCTTATTAATACTAGGTTGCTTCCTAATTTTTCTTTCTTTTACTCAACAATATTGTGCTGCCATATTGCCTCAACTTCTAAGAATTCAGTCACTCTTTGGATTATTGCCTATTTCCAATAATTCTAGCCTGTGCCATGAGTGGGCTACAAATGGGCCAAGGAATAGATCAATATGATTAGAGAGTACAACCGGTGACTAGTAGATTGTGGGAGTGACAAATAAAGATAATCCATCAATGATAATCCTTATGCATGTATGCTAACTAAGAATTCATTCAAAATACAAATTTTAATGATTGAAACAACTTATTAGGGGAATCAAAATAATTATTTTTTATCCAATGGAAATGCCATAAAACTAATTGAAATCACCTAAGGACAAGATTGCAAATGTTTTCAACATTCCTTCTCTATGGGAGGGTCATTAATATCCTCGAAGAACACTCTATGTTGAAGAAAAAATCTTACAACAATTCCCCTTATTCCATCATCACTTTGAAGAGAAATTTGGGCAACATGAGGCCAAGGCAAAGCAATAATGTGAGTGGACACATATTAGCTTCTCACACTTTTTGACTACAAATTGGTAGCATAACCTTAGATTGAAGAGATACCCCTGGCCTAGCTAGGGCACACAGTCCTACTAAGGTCATCCTTAAAGTATCTAAGTCTAATCTAGCTAGTCCTAGTAGGAATGTGACTTAGCCTAAACCTAGCTAGGAGATGTTACAATAGTCCACTTTAAGGATGAGGGAGGTCATCACAGTCCATGGCCCATCTAGGGGAGATCATACATAGTCACAATCCATTAGGATAAACCTTACATAGTCACAAATAAGGTTTAGCATCCCTAGAGGGATGACGCCAAAGCTAACAGTCCAAGAGTATCCCACATAACTAAACATGGCCTATATTTTCAGTAGAAAAATGGTCTTTGATAAACCTAAACAGTCACGGGTCAGCTTCATAGAGTCTCAACCCATCATGGCAACAAGAGAGACACCACATATTCCATGGGTCAGATGCATAAGGTCATAGCTCAGCAAGAGAAACACCACACAGTCCACAGGTCATATGCATAAGGTCACTTCATGGTTCATGGTTCATGAGGTCACTAAATGGTTCATGGTTCATAAGGTCATTTCATGGTTCATGGTTCATGGTCTTCTCCAATATTTCACATCCACTCAAATACGGGATGCTTGTGGGCCTGACGAATTCGGGCCAATTGTAATCCTCTTGGAGCTAGACAAAATCAATTTCGACCTTAAAAAACACATACATGCATCCATTACTTGGGTTTAAACACAAAAAAACACAAACTTGCATCCATCTCTTTTGTTTAAACACTAATATCTGATAGGGTTTGATTTCTCATGCAGGGTTTCAGAAAATCCCTATGCAGCAACCAGGTTTTGCAATTATAGGATTAAGAAGAAAATATTGGCACATATTGGGTAATCAAAAAAGATGCTGATAGCCATTGCCATCGGCGCAATGGGAATTAAACCCTATGAAAATCTATAAAAATTCACACAAACCCTTGGACAACAATCAGGTATTAAAAATAACAACAACATATAATTTGATGTGGCAAATGCAAATAGAAGCAACAACATACATCGCATACATCAAATAAGGGAAAACAAATGGGCATGAGAAACAGACTGGCGTACCTTAGCGAGCCATGCCAGAAATCCCTTGACCTTAGCGAGCACAAGATCTCCGAGCCTCCATTGTCTGTATGCAACTGTTTTGCCTCCTCATCTTTTAGCTGGTGCCATGTCGTAAAACCTTGATGGCAAGGGAAAATACTGTATGGCATACCCTCCCAGTCCTCAACAAGAATTATACCCTCAATAGGAATTATACCCTCCCAGTCCTCCTCTTCCACAATTTCCATAACACCATTAATTTTCGCCTACCCCTGATGCCACAATAGTGTAAATGCCTCATAACAATTGGGTACCTGTTAATATTTTATAGAGGAAATATTTTCGTGGCTCATTGGCAAATGGAGGAATGGGCTCATGATGGAGGAATGGAGGAATGGCCAATATTTCCGTGGCTCATGATGGAGGAATGGATGAATGGGCAATATTTTCATTTGTTGTTTAATGCATAGGCCGATATTAATCATGGTATTGTATAGTATCCACTTAACAAAAAGGACATAGCATCACTTTATATAGTATTGTATAAACATCCATTTGACCAAAAAGTTAGTACATATATAATTCTTTATCCTTAACACATTAATAAATTTTTTCATTAAAAAGCTAACATTGAAGAATAAAAAGGCCAAGAATTTGTAACAAATGTTTTTGTAGCACATCCTTACCACTTAGGCTATCCCTATTTATTAAGTCACTCTTGTTGATTTGACATCTTCGACGATGTAGTATATCTCATTTCTTCTCAAGTTCGACTTCGTGTCATTCCATTCACTTCTTGTGTTGGACATCCTTATAGCAATGTCCTCATTGGTTTCCTCCTAGGATGTCTCTAGATGCCTTTTTCCATTGATTGTATCCTCTTGGTTTTAATTCATTGAGTAGTTGATGTTTGAATGAGTGATTTGTGCTTGACTACCTAATAGTTTCTTCCACTTCATATTGCATAGAAGATGATGGTGATGATGATGGACATGATGATGATGATGATGATGATGATGATGATGACAATGTCAATGATGATCATGATGGCGATGATGATGATGACGATGATATTGGTGATGATGATATTGGTGATGATGATGTCGATAATGATGATGATGATGATGATGGTGAGGGTGATGATGATGCTAATGATTATGACGATGAGGATGATGATGATGTTGAGGATGATGGTGATGATGATAACAGGTCAATGATGATGAGGATGATATGATGATGATGATGATGTCGATGATGATGATGATGACAATGAGGATGATGATGATGATGATGACAATGATGATGATGGTGATGATGATGATGATGATGATGATGATGATGATGATGGTGATGATGATGATGATGATGGTGATTGTGATGGACACGAAGATGATGATGATGATGTCGACGATGATGACGACGATGATGATGATGATGACGATGATGATGATTTCAATGATGATGATGATGATGGTGGTGATGATGATGATGATGATGAGGATGACAATGATGATGATGATGATGTTAATGATGATGGTGGTGGTGGTAGTGGTGATGATGATGATGATGCTAATGTTGATGACGATGAGGATGATGATGATGTTGGGGATGATGGTGATGATGATCACAAGTCAATGATGATGATGATGATGATGATGATATGATGATGATGATGATGATGATGATGTCAATGATGATGATGATCATGACGATTATGATGTCGATGATGATGATGGTGATGATTTGTACATTGTCGTTGTCATCATTTCAGGGATTTGTACATGGAAAGGACTACCATGTACATGGAAGATGTGTAGTGAATGGAAGTGAATTTCATGGATTTGTACATAATTGGAATAGAATCTCTAATTATGACCCATAACCATTGTACTACTAATAGAAACTCTATAACTCCTAATCTATGATTGTGATAACACATATGACCTATAACCCTGACCTATAACCCCTAATTATGATGAGGTTGATGGTGATGATGATGATGATGGAAATGATGATGATAAGGATGATGATGAGGAGGAGGAGGATGGTGATGATGATGATGATGATGATGATGGTGATGATGATGGACACGATGATGATGATGACGAGGAGGAGGAGGTGGAGGAGGATGGTGAGGATGATGACGATGATGATGTCAATGATGATGATGATGATGATGATGAACACGATGATAATGATGATGATGAACACAATGATGATGATGATGATGATGATTATGATGATGTGGATGATGATGATGATGATGATTATTATGATGATGTGGATGATGATGATGATGATGATGGTGATGGTGATGATGATGTGGATGATGATGATGACAATGATGATGATGATGCGAATGATGGTGACAATGAGGATGATGATGATGTTGAGGATGATGGTGATGATGATCACAATTCAATGATGATGACAATGATATGATGATGCTAATTATGATGATGACAATGAGGATGATGATGATGTTGAGGATGATGGTGATGATGATCACAAGTCAATGGTGATGACGATGACTATTATGCTAATGATGATGATGATGATGATAATGATGATGCTAATGCTAATGATGACAATGCTGCTAATGATGATGATGATGATGATGGTGATGGTGATGATGATGATGATGTTAATGAGGATGACAATGAAGAGGATGATGATGATGATGATGGTGATGATGGTGATGGTGATGGTGATGATGATGGACATGATGATGATAATTATGATGATGACGATGATCATCATCGTCATCATCATCATATAGTTGACATGTTTGGAGGGGTGTTACCTCTTATTCCCCAAAGGTTCACATTTTTTTCTTCCTCCTTAAAATTTTTAGGGTTGTGGATTGTTGTATCCAAGTTAGTTTGCATGGTCCTTTTGTCTTCTGTAAACTTTATGAAACTCTCATTCATGAACTTAAGGTTGGTCCTATATTCATGAACTTAAGGATGGTCCTTGTTTGATTTCCTAAGCCTACAATTGGTTTAAGGATGGTCTTGGAACCGGGTCTGCAGCTTACTCTATGGAGGTATGTGTATTGGATTAAAATGAAAGAATAAGTTTCCAAGTACATTTAGGGATGTGTTGTTTATAGCACTAATGAGGAAAACATGAGTTCTTTGAATTAATACAATAATAATTTCAAAGACTAGTTAATGGGGAAAACTATAAGGTAATATTGATATAAGACATAGCTTGCTAGGACATCATCATGATAGCTAATTTGGTGTCAATTTGATGATGATGATGGTGATGATGATGATAGTGATGACGATGGTGATGGTGATGATGATGATGGTGATGGCGATGGTGATGGTGATGATGATGATGACGATGATGATGAAGATGTTGATGAGGAAGAGGGTCATGTAGACGCTGATGATGATGATGACGATGATGACGAGGATGACGACGATGATGATGATGAAGATTATGATGATGATGATGATGATGATGATGATGGTAATGGCGACGATGATGACAATGATGAAGATGATGATGATGATGAAGAACATGGTGATGACGATGATGATCATGATGAAGATGATGATCATGATGATGACAATGGTGACGATGATGTCGATGATGATGGTGATGATGATGTCGAGGGTTTTTATTAGACCTCAATTAAGAACCAAGTGCCTTTTTTATTATATTATTATGTTATGAAGTGTGAGGCTATGATTGTTATTATTGATTGTTGATTGTTATTGTTTATCCATTCATGATTACACTTGTATGGGGCTTAATGACTTGAGCACTTGCTTTCTCATTACCTTCTTAAAGGGGGTGAATGATAAAAGCTTATTAGTTCATATTTGAATATTGCAGACAAAAAGTAGGCCCCACGGGGTGAGTGATAAAATCTTATTAGTTCATCTTTGAATATTGTAGACAAAAAGTAGGGCCTACAGATTAAAAATGGTAGACCTAGATAAAAAAAGGAGGTGACCCCAGCTTTTTAATAAAGTTATACAAGTCATTGTGTCTTGGTGTTATAAGTTCAACTCGTATCTCTAAATTCCTTTGTGATTAACTTAAAGTTCCAAGTAAAAGTCACTCTCGAAGAGTACATAGAGACAATCTTAGATATGCAATGTGTGTGTCCATGTGAATGCCCATCTTCTAGTATTATAAGTTGGGAATTTACCTCTATGTTTTCAATCACTCTTTTACTATGTAAAATAAATCCCATGGGAATCAAACTTTGGTCAATAGTGTAGTGTAATGCTGGAAGATTTGATAGGGGCCATAAAACTTGAGCAAATAATTGCTTTTTTCCTTAAGATATGTCTGCTTATAAGGCCAAATATGTAAAAAAAATTGATCCACTACTTCAAAGTAACACTATGAGCATTATTGAAATGCTTGTTGCTTCATTTAATTTTAAACCAAGAACAAAACATCCTTAAGACTACAAAGAAATTTAGATTTTGTGTTAATATTGATATCCACTTCTTGTGCCTTGGATGTTCTTGGTGAAAATGAGGGTATGGATGGGGGCTTGTCCAAAACAACCTTGTAGGGTGACATTTTGGTAGCACCATGATAGGTGGTATTGTGCTACCTTTCTGCCAGGGGGGTGTATGGGGTGGGGGGGGGAGGGGGGGGGGGGGTTGAGGAGTGGGGTGTGGGGGAAATACTAAACCCAATGGTTGTATCAATCAATGTAAAACCCAATGGCTAACAATGTTTTTATTTTCAAGACCTCACAACCTCTATTACTTGTTATGAACTCCAATATCTCAAGTCCTGCAGTATAAAGAAGTATTATGACAAGCATCATCATCGTGGACATCTATGTTATCATCATCATCATTGTCATTATGGTCGCTCATATGCCATTAGTTTTCTTAATCACTCATTTCCATTAGGATTCATGTCATGTAATTGTTGAGGTCATTTATATGTTGTTACAGTCATTTTGATGATAATAGGGTCATTTATATGTTGCTACAGACATTTAGGTGCTATTAGAATTAATTAGGATCCAAAAGTGATACCGCATGCATAATCATCATTGGCATCCACATCGTCATCATCATCATACAATAAATCAACATCATTGTCATTGTCATAGTCATCATCAATGTCATGGATAATATAGTTGCAATAATAATGAGCAAGGAGCCCTACTACCTCACAAGAATAAGTGATATAGTCTTATACTTATCAAATCATATCCATACACTCCATCATAATTATCGTAATACATCATCATCATGTTGTTAGGGCCAATCAAGTGCAATTAAGGTCTATCAAATGTTGTTGGGGACACTCAAATGCGATTAGTGCAATTTAGGTGACATTAAGGTAATTTACCCTTCATTAGTATTAATCAGGACCCAAAAGTGCTGTGATTATGATCATTTAGGAACCACTATGATAACTCAAGATCCAAAAGTACTATCACATGAATCATGATCATTTACATTGGCATTGATATATCTGACGTTATGTCAGACATTTTCCGAACACAATTCCTAGCTCTAAACCTAGTGCAATTCCTATCTGGGTTCTTTCAAAATTTATGGCATTATTCCAAGCGCTATATCTAGCTCTATACCTAACACTATGTTGGATGTTTTCTAGGTGCAATTATTGGCTCTATACTTGGCACTATGTTAGATGTTTTTCCTATCGAAATTCATGGCGCAATTCCTGTCGCTAAATTTGGATTAATCCATGGTGCTATGTTATTCAGGACATTTTTTTAGAGGCTATTATGGGCGTTATATGGGATGATTTTTTGGACGTTAATTCGGATGTTAATTGGGATGCTAATTGGGATGATAATTATGATGCTAATTGGGACACTAATTGGGACTTTAATTGGGATGCTAATTATCATCAAAAATAGCGTCAACTTTTACAAAGGGATGGTAATTGGGATGCTAATTAGGATGCTAATTGGGACATTATTTGGGATGCTATTTGGGATGCTAATTGGGACTCTAATTGGGATGTTAATTGGGACACTAATTGGGACACTACTTGGGACGATAATTGGGATGCTAATTGGGACCCTAATTGGGATGCTAATTATCATCCAAAATAGTGCTAGATTTTAAAAAGGGACACAAATAACGGCATTAAAAGTGCCATCCCGTGGAAAAGAATCCACTTTGTCCAAAAAATGATGAAAAATACACTAAAAGTGATGGTGGATGCTAAAAAGGAAGCTAAAAGAGAAGCTAATCATAGGGTTTTGTTGTAGTGAATAAAACAACCAAATATTACCATTTGATCAATATGCATACTGAAAAATATTATTAACACCCACAACCATTCTAAGTGAGAGACTCTAAACAAAGAGAACCGACAAAATATCCCTCTACCCCCAAAGCTGCTAAAATCCACTAGCTTAAACCCTAACTTCTTCCAGCCTCCTAAAAAAAAAATCTATATGTGCATCTCTACTGAGGAATGGCTCATATTGCCTGTCTACTAAAAAAAAAATCCTCAAACCCTTATAGTTATGTGGCCCTCTCATATCCCATGTGTTGTTCAGGAATAAACACCCTTATAACCTAGGGTCTAGGGTTACCAACGTACATCTAAAACTTGCAGACAATCAGCTTTAAAGTATAGAAAGGAAATAGGAAGATGTATTGGAATCACCTGATTATCGACGGTTGATCCAAGATTTGTCTTCTCTCGCTTTGCTTCTCTCTAAATATTTCAGCGATGCACCTCCTTCACCTGCAAAGAGAAAATTCTCCAAGTACAAACTTATACATGTATACATGAAAGGTTAGATAAATAACATATATAGTGCTTAATCAAATATATTTATTAACCATGATACATGAAAGAGACCCAACACAAAGTTGGAAGAAGAATTTTAACAATAGTGAATGAGATAAGTGTACAACCCAACTCCTAAAACAAGGAATCCTCTACAACCAAAGGACTCTAAGTTCTGTTGCTCCAAAGACTTCTAAAGATATACCACCAGCATAACTTTGCTCTCCAAGATTGATTGATTAATGCCCTCCCCAAGGCCTCTATTTACAATTTGGGAAATAGAGTACTTTCGAAGGTTGAGGAGGTTGAGACAGTTGAGATGGTTAATATTTAGGGCTCAACTAATCTCCATTAATCATGTTTTATTATTTTTAATGTCGAATGGATGTGTACGCAACTTTTGATACTGGCAACCCGTGTATGACATGCGAGTTGCTTTAAGGGAAACCCACGTACAGATCTGTATGCGGGTTGCAATGAGAATAGTTACGTAAAGTACACGGGTTGTCAATGAACATAGTCACATATGTATGTGAGTTTCAGTGGAGATAGTCACGTACAACAATCAACATATAGAAAGATAAAATGGCAAGCTCGTTAGAGGATAAATGCATCTCATGTCATGCCCATCTATAGTGTTTAGGCAACCTTCAATTCTATAGTGCCCTTTTGTGTACCAACATATGAAGTGTTGGCACTCTGATGGAGAAGTTCCATTTGGGTTGATAACACCATGGAAACATACTGTCAAAGAGGACACGACTGTCTAACCCTAGTATTAAAATGGAGCAATCAAGAACAGGGCAGTGCAGATAGTGAAATGTTCATCTGCACCATGCCCTAAACTTCCACACAACTGTCACAGACATACTCATGGCTGCACAGAAGTTGAGTGGGGAAACAAAAAATTAACTGGCTAGAATAAAAATGCTCACAAACAAACTGGATACACTCTAAATAAAAGAAGATTCACCACAGGAAAACCTAAAAATGCATAAAACCTTAGCCTCCCATGGAAAACCTAAACCTATCCACACTGGCTATTTAAAACAACAAAACCCCTAAAAGAAAATGAATTCATGAAAAAATCCTACCTGGTAATGAAGTGGCGGGAGACCTGGACAGGAGATGACTTCTGCGGGTGTAGAGGAGATTGACAACTACGCATGAAGGAATGGATAGCTCCATGGTGAGAATGACAAGTTACGGGCTCAAAACAGCTTTATAAACCTCGATGAGAAGTGAAAACTAACACTAGTGGGAAAGTTACATCAGAAATTGGAGAGACTAAATTCTTTGGTATCGACGAGAACATCACGAAGCTCCAGATCGACTCAACACTAACTCTCCGCAATTTTGGATGGGGGACAAACTAAATCTTTTGGTTCATTTTGAAAAACAAAACTGACGTCGAAAATACCAACTTCACTGGACAGCGGAAAAAGATAGATGAATGGACACCCGATTCATCGGATGTGTTTTATGCTAAAACACTGGAACATTGGCCAACTATATCTGAGATTGCATACAAGCTGACTCCCGATACAACGGGTCAAACTTTGGAAGGCTTCCGATAAATACATTGGAAAGATAACGGACTATGCCTCCGTTGTATTGGAATACTAGTCAACTCATTAGAGGAAATTTCAACTCAAAATGGGCCTTTTAACTTTTATTCAAATTCCATGTCATCATGTGTTAGCCAATGAAATTTCTTTAAATTTTAAATACCGTATAGGTCTTAAACATTTTTTTAATATAAATTTGGGGATAGGTATCATAAAAAAAACTACTTTTTTGTTTGTATTTTTGACATATCTTCGTGTGTTTTTATTCAAATTTTGATCAGGAGAGCTCGTTGGATGTGGAATTAAATTATGCATCCAACGAGTACCCACACGGCATACGTTTGACGGACCCCTCTACCCCAAAAACAAGAAATACCTGAAAAACTGGAATGATGACATCATCATTCTGTTTTTTCAGGTGTTTCTTGTTTTTGGGGTAGCGGGGTCTGTCAAAAGTATTTCGAGTGGATACTCGTTGGATGCGGAATTTAATTCCGCATCCAACGAGCTCTCCCGATCGAAATTTGAGTAAAAACACGGGGAGATATGTCAAAAATACAAACAAAAAAGTAGTTTTTTCTTTTCTTCCTCCAAAATTAATAAATATTATTTTATTATTTTAACTATTATTTTATTAGTTCATTTTAGGAGGCCCATTTTGAGTTGAAATTTCCTCTAATGAAGCATCTGAGATGGGCATGCAAAAAGACTAAGTTTTTACAGAAAACTGTTGAGCCCTGGGAAAACCTTGGTAGAAATAAAACATTCTTAGGCCATCTAGATATTAAAAATAAAAAGTGGGGGACCCTAAAAATAAAAATTTTCAGGGAAATAGCTGCAGTTGCAACAATTGGAAACTACCTGGGGAACACAGATCTCTAAAATGATACAACAGACTATTTCGGTGATATCATTTTATTAGGTTTCTTCAAGATATCTGGATTCCTAAAATGCAAGGTTTATGAACTTTAGTCATCGATGATAGTCCAAGTTTAAGAAGGAGAATCAGGATTTCAAAGTCTAGATAACTCTTTTGAGGCTGAAGATATGAGTTTTATTTTACCTCTACCTTTGGGTGGCTTCCAAATTAGACACCACATGATCGTAACATATGGTAAACATATATATCTATTTCTTCCTCATTACCATGTCAATTTGCACTTTTTGGTGCTTCTGGACTTTAGTCCTTTTGAGTCCTCTTGATTGCTTTCTTTCTGAATTTTAATTTAGGCCCATCTATCCATAGTGTCCTTTTGTGTGAGAGATATTTTAATTTTAACTCACGGACAGAGAAGAACTTTGGCAATCTCATTCATATTGATGTGGTTTAGTATGTGTTTTTGATACATATTTATTTTTAGGATATTTTGACTCTTATTATAATTTTGGATTTCAATTTATGGCATGGGATCATTTAAATATAATACATTGTTTACCTTGTTTCCTTTCCATGGGTCTTTTGTTGTTACCCCCAAGGAAAGATTTTAATGTGATATGAATGGAGCCTCAAAATAGTACTCTAGAATTTTCTATCCTTAGTTATTTCACAGGGATTAAGTAGGACTTCAATGTGTTCATAACCATTTAGAAAATATGCTAGTCTTGAAGAATATTTAAACATTGTATGAATAAATAGTAGGCAGTCTTTAACCAAAGATTTCAATTTATCCAGAACTCTGATGAACTCCAAAAACCAAAAGTCGTGCCAATTTATTGAAACATAAAAAACCAAGATTTACAAGAAATAAAACTCTAAGTAAGTAAAGAAAAACGATTAAAACTAATCTAAAGTAAACAAAACAAATCAACTCATTTATTTATGTACAAAAAAAAACAAAATAAAAAAACCATTAAGAAAAATAAGGCTTGAGAAATAAACCATTTACTGGTAAATTCTCCTCCCACCCCTGTAAGTCTCACAGTTTGTAAATTGAAGGGCCTGTCTTTGCCGCAATATTAAAAGGGCCTGTCTTTGCCGCAATCTTAAAAGGGCCTTCCCATAGTTGCTGAAATTTAGTGTGCTTTTCCTTCTCATCATGTGGGTGATCCCACTTAAGAACCAGATCACCTACTTCAGATTCGTTGTTCCCAGCTTTGTGTTTGTCAAACCAACGCTTCACCATTTCTTGTTGATGCTTAAAACTTTCCCGGGCTTTGGACCTAGACTCTTGTAACTTCAGCAGGTTATAAATTCGGATTTGCATAATTTCATTATCAATACCCCTAGAGTCCTGGGCTAGTCTGGAAGATGGCAACAAAATTTTAGGTGTGAGGACAGCTTCTTTCCCATAAACAAGAGTGTAGGGTGACACACCTAAGGAATTCTTGGGTGTGACTCTATTAGCCTAGAGGGCATTAGGTAAAGCTAGATGCTAGCTCCTTTGATTTTCTATCATTGTTTTCTTTAAAATTCTAATTAGTTTTTTATTTGCGGATTCTTCCAAACCATTTCCTTGTGGGTAGTAGTTTGCAAAATAGTGTAGTTTAATTCCTCTTTCATTAGCAAATGCAGTTAATCTAATAGATGAAAAATAATAAGCTTTATAAAAAACCAGGGAAATTGGAACCCCAAACATTGTCATAATGTGGTTCTACAAGAAATCCATAACTGCATCCTCGTTTACTTTTCGTAACGGAATGGCCTCTACACATCTGGTGAAATAATTAGTTGCCATCAGAATATACTTATGTTGCAATGAGGAATTTGGATTGATTTCTCTAATTATGTCGATTCCCCATTGTTCAAATGGTTCCAAGATAATCACTAGTTTCAATGGTCCTGCTGTTTTGACTTGTCTCCCAATGCACCTTTGGCAAGTGTCACGTTTTCTAACATGAGCATGAGCATCTCTAAACAATGTTGGCCAATAATATCCAGCTCTGAGAATATTATGTGCTGTTGTGTCCCCTGAAAAGTGACCTCCAGCAGGTCCATCATGTAATTCTGCTACAACCTTCTTTGCATCTTCCCGTTCCAAGCATTTGAGAAAGACTCCATCGTAGTTATTTCTAAATAGAACTCCATCAATAATATGATATAAGGATGATTTCAGACATAATCCTCTTCTTTGCTTGGGACTCCAATGCTCTAGAAAATACCCTTCTTGAAGATAATGGACTAGATCTCGATACCAGGAGTCTGGAGTTGTGAATAGAGGACATACATCCACGATGTGTAATTCAACTTCATTATCCCTGCTGCGATCTTCATTGTTTTGACTTTCAGCTATTAGTTACAAAGTCCTTGTACTTTAACTATGGTTGCTGGTTTGAATTCAAGATCGTATTCTTGTAAAGCAGTCACCCAGTTACCTCTTCTTTCTCCCAATTCTTTCTGTACAAAAAGGGATCGTACTGTTGGGTGTGGGACTATTACTTTAGTGCGATTCTTAAGTATGTATGGCCTGAATTGCTTTACCGCCTTTAAAATGGCATAATCTTTTTTATCAACTATGAGATAGTTCAATTCAGCCCCTTGCAGACCAGTGCTCATAAATGACATGGGGTACTCATCTCCCCCATCTTCTTTCTGTGTAAGCACAACTGCTAATGAATCATCGGAAGTGAAAGTGTACAAAATAAAATCCTTTTCAAAATTTGGACTTTTGAGTGATGGTGCATGAGCAACAGATGTTTTGATCTTGTTGAGTGCATTCTTCTCCAAATCAGTCCATTTGAACTACAAACTCTGCTTAACTATTTGCTGCAAAGGTTTGACGATTTGAGCAAAGTCTGGCACAAACCTTTGCACAAAATTAATTGTCCCCATAAAAGATTGCATACCCTTTTTAATATGGGGTAAAGGGATCTATTCTTTGGATCTAATCCTCTCCGAGTCTATGGAGATCCATTTTTTAGAAATGACATGACCCAACAACTTTCCTTCTGTGATTGCGAACACACATTTCTTAGGATTTAAAGAAATGCCATATTTCCTGCAACGCTCAAAAATATGTTTCAAATGAAAAGCGTGTTCTTCTCTCTTCTTTTAAAATATTGTAACATCATCTAGATAGACCACAACACTATGACCAATCAGACCGTGGAAAGCTATATCCATATCCCTCTGGAAAGTTGCTCCACCATGAATAAGTCCAAAAGGCATTCTCCTTTATGCAAAAGTCCCCCACTTGGTTCTAAAAGTAGTCTTTATCTTGTCTTCTTCTATTAATAATACTTGATTATAACCAGAGAATCCATCTAATAATGAAAACTATTCATACCCTGAGACCATTTGTAGTATTTGCTCCATTGGTGGGACTGGATAATTATCTTTATCTAAAGCATGGTTCAGATTCCTGAAATCAACGCAAAGTCTGATATCTCCAAACTTTTTTCGCACTGGTACCAAGTTAGAAACCCATTCCGAATGTCTGACTTTAAATATGATTTTAGCATCTAGCAGCTTTTTCACCTCACTTTGAATTAAAGGTTCCAATTTGGGATGCATCTTTCTCAAAGGCTGTTGGTAAGGCTTAATTCCAACTTTGATTGGAATAACATGCTGTATGTTTTTTGTGTCATAAGTTTTGAGATCCTCGTAGGTTCAAGTGAACACATCTTTGTATTGCTTGAATAAACTAACGAATTTTCTCTTCTCTCCAGGTGAACAACATTTTCCCAAATTTACATATTTGGGTTCAGCCTCTGTCCGTAGATTTATTAGTTCAAATTGTAAGGATGAACTATGAGTCTTGACATTCGCTGGTTTTCTAAACTTATTATCTAGATCGAACATCTACTCTAGAGTTCTGAATCCCTTAGGAATGAAATTACCATTCTGTAAAGTTTCTTGATGTTCTTCATTGTCTATTATGGATCCTTTGAAAGTATAATCATTCATTAAACATTCCAATATTTTCTGATCATTGTAAAAAACCCTTAGATTTATGATGTTATCTGGAATAGAAGGCCTGAAAAGAAATTCAATAGAGTGTCTATTATTCGAAGGTACTAATCTTAAAGCTAGGGTAGCTAATAGGTCAGTTGTTGCATTATTTAATCTAGGAATTGACACAATATTGAATGCATGAAAATGTATCAGTAAATCCCAAACTTCATTTTGGTAAGCTTTCAAATGTGGTGAAATGTAATGTATTTTATTTCAAACTTGTTTTACAATGATTTCTTAATCCCGGTACACTTTTAAGTTTTTTACTTTTAATTCTATTTCTTTCTTTAGTCCCTGGACTAATGCTTCATACTCGGCTGTGTTATTTGTACATTCAAATTCTAATCTACATGAAAGAAAATGTTTATTTTTCCCTGGATCAATCAGGACACAGCCAACTCCTAATCCTTCCAATGTTTTAGAACCATCAAAGTAAAGAATCCAAAAACTTTCTACTTCTACTAAATTAGAATTGCTAACTACATCTGAAACTAAATCTACCATGTTACAATCAATCTCATCAGCTCGTTAAAATCGAAGGAGATTGGGCTGGATATCAGGTATACTGTTGGCTTCTTCAGCTTGGTAATTTCCTGGTTCTAGTTCAATGAAATAGTTTCCAAACATAGAATTTACTGGTTCATTTTTTCACTCTAACTGAGTCACATTATATTTCATTTGAGGCTCTCTTAACACCTTTATCTGATTTTGACATCCTTTATAAGGCAACCACAAATGTGACCAATTTGATGCAAAATATCCGTCTAACCTCGCTGACCAATCTCGGCTTAAAACCAAACCATAAACATCCGGGATATCTGCTATGACAATGTCTATGTACTGACATACTCTCTCATCTGTGGATAACCGAATCAAGACATCTTCCATTTCTCCTATCACTTTCACTACTGTCCTGTCTAATTGTAGAAACTTGCCTATAGTTGGTTTAGGTTGACCATTTATTTTCTTGCAGACTGAGAGTGGCATGACATTAAATGAAGCTCCTGAGTCCACCAAAAAATTATGCACATTGTAATTGAAAATATCAAAAGCTAGAAGAAAAGATGGAGTTTTATACTTACAGTTTCCTCCTAAGCTCACCTCACCAATCTCTTCCTCAGGTTGGTTGTCAATGGGAGGCTCCTTCTTGGGTGTCTCAAGCGCTTTCAAAAGATTTTCCTTTTGCTAAGCTAGATTACACATTTCAAACAATGAGATATTTTCTTTAGCCTTTTTAATGTCTTCCATAATGTCATATCCCATCTCATGTTCATTCAGATTCTACTTGACATTTTCAGTTTTAATGTCGATAGGATTTATAGGCGTATTGACTTTCTTAGGGTTCTGGTTTGAAATGACAAACTCAGGTATGTTAACAGTTGAAGTATTCCTCTTCATTTTCTTCATGTTCTCTTGGAGTTTCTTGATCTTTGGAAGTATCAAGTTATCTTCTTTTAATGGATTCTGACTTCTTGTTGTGACATTTGTCTCTGATGTTTTTTCTTTGTTAGGGAGATCTTCATATTCTATGTTGAACATAGACCCACAGTCCCATAAAACCAAGGTGTCTTCCTCTTGTTTGTCTGTAGGTTCATGATCTTTCCCTTTCTCCTCCCCAGTTTCTGTCAACTTGGAATCCAATAATTGGTTCGTTACTAATGTCATAGAATTAATCCACTATGGGAAATTCTTCTCAGAATGAGGTTGCTGATGGAAAGTGCAAAAATTATCCATTCCTACATCGGTCAAATTCATTACTGAAGGACTATGTGGATTAGGATTAGGTTGACTGTTATCATCTCTGTTTTTATAATAAGGCTTGTATTGTTTGTGAGCCTCCTTTTCTTTTTCTAAATCAATCACCCTGTTTGACAACTTCTGCATCATCTTCATTACCCCATCTAACTCTTGTGATTGTTCATACTTAGGTTTAGTTAATAATAGGGGCTATTTGTTTCCATAAGTTCTTTCATCTGAATACATAGGATAGTGTTCTATACTCTCCAATTATGCCTCTACCTTCTCAGCTTCTTCGTAAGTATCTACCAAAGTGGAACTACTGATTTGTTGCAAAACATGGTTAGATCAGCCCCGAGGGCTGATGTATAATACTCAATTAGAGCATCCTTAGATGGTTTATTAGCTGCACTGAAGTTATTCAGGTATGCAGCAAACCTATGAGTAAAATTATGTACCCTCTCTTTCTTTTCTTTATTTTAGGAAATCAATCCTTTCATTAAAGCTGCATGAGTTTTCTGGATTCCGTATTTGTTTCTAAACAGTCTCTCAAAATTTTTCCAATTTGTGATTGAGTTTGCTGGTAGGGAAAAGTACCATGAAGCTGCTTTTCCTTTCAGGGTATGCGGGAATAATATGCAAACTACATCTTCATTTTATGTTGCATGTAGACCTTCTAAAGCCAGATAAAAAATCTACAAGTGATCAGCCACAAGAATTCCTTCACTGGGTTCAAACTTGGGTAAAATTTTGTCAAAACTCTGAGCCATATTATGCAATGGAGGTGTTAGGTTTAAAGGAGATCTAGCTCTCCAAGTAGGCTATGGAGGTGGCTAATTTTCATTCACATTGGCCATGATTCTGAGTGGAGTATGAGATGGAGACTAAACATCGGTTTGAAAAGGTGAACAATGAGGGGAACCTGGCCCCAACTGATTCAAAGGTTGGACAACTTCTTGTAAGGTTGTTTCTACCAATTCTTCAAGATATTCTACCAACACCGAATCTTCCAATTGAGGAAGGTCCTTCTTCTAATACTCTCTTCTAGGTAGAACATGGGATAATAGGTAAACCTTCAATCTTTTTTGCATATGCCCTGGTAATCCTCCTTAACTATTCAACCACTTCGTTATGAATGGGATAGAGATACCCCTTTCCCTTTTCTTCAGGAGTGGGTTTCTGAGGTAAACTAGTTTCAGAATTATCACCGGTGAAGTAATCTTGAGAAAGCAGACTTCCTGGGCCAGCCATGCACTGGTGGCCCTCCTTCTAGCTCGAAAACTGTTGAGGCCTGGAAAATCACAGGTAACAATAGTATGGATTCTCCCCAACAAACGTTCCCAATCAGCTCGTTATTTTTTGGGTATGGGGAATTCGTCCGGTTTATGGTCCGGCTACCGTAGGTCAAGTAATGGTTAAAATGATTTATCAGTTGTGGTCTGGTCCACCATTTATGTGTATTTTTTTTTAGTTTTATATTTATGTATGATATGCAAGTGCCTAACTAAATGCAGTCGATAGAGATAACGACGAGTGTCACAATGTGATGCGCAAGTTCTTACCTCTTGTCTTACCTCTCTCAGTTCTAAATCATAAACAAAGGAAAACTAAATAAGACTCACTAACCTATCCCTAGGGAGAAATACTATAATTAATGTTGAGTAATGTATTGTATCACATGCATAAAGAACAATAGAGATAGATGTTAATATTTCTGAATACATGAATATCAATATATAGGTAAACAAAAATATAGCTCATTGTTAATTAAAACATTCATTATTCAAATATGGTTGTGGAAATTTCACAGAAATAAACATGATCATATTCATAACATGAAAGAATTCATAAGTTAGAATGATCTCACAATTCATGGAACCAAGCTGAAACAGAAATAGTTCACATCCAACCAGTCCATGTCAAGCATTTGAAACCCCACAGAGCTTTCTCCAGTCAAATAATATAACTCTTTATTATAAGATGAAATAGTTCTTCTTACAATAATATTGCACAAAGATAGTCTAAAAAAAGGTCCTTGATACATCAAGTTTTCCCATATTTATACAAAAAGAAAAAACTTTTGGGATGCCCTCATTGCCTTTTGGTCTTCCCCAACCTTTCCTCTACAAAATTTTGTCTTCTAGCTTGTGAACAAAAAAAAAAATACAAAATATTACATTATTTATCAAACTGCTAGACAGTCCAACTAAGAGGGCCCAGCTTGCTCGTTCATAAACTTCTTCCATAGATTTGCATCTGCTGATATGTTCTCAAAACCAGAAGGTTTGAGAAATATGATAGTAATTTCATGATGAGTAGACTAGGCTTTTACACCTGCTACCCTAGCAGGAATCAAGCGCATATGGTCTTCCAGCAAGTGGATACTCTTGCCTGCATGTTCTATTTCAGTTTTGAGTACCTTTTCATCTAACTCCTTGACTTGCTGAATGGTCTATTCATCTTCGTTGCATCTTTCTTGTAATTGTTTTAGAAACATTTCATGCTCTGGAAGCACTTCTAGTCTCTTTGAAGCAGAGGTCTGAAACCGATTATAATTTAGGAGCACTCTCCTACACAATTCAGCATAGGCATTCTTCATCTTCTTCACTGTCTTTTTTAGTTCTTCTGTTGCTTGCTAGCAAACTCGATCAGCTCATATTCCAGCTTTATCATTTCCAGGTATTTGACATATGTATCTGTGGGAGATTCCTTATTTGTTTCTACCCATGTCATCCTTCCCTACAAAGTTTCTAATATATCCTACATCCTATCCAAAAAATAAGAAGTCGTATTTACAATTTCCTCTGATCTTATGTCTATCTGTTGAACCTTAAATATTTTTTCCACCATCTGCAACTGCATTTGATGAATCTTCTTCTGGAGGGTAAGAGCATGCTTCTTTAAAGGTTCAACATTAGCTTTATTCTCCATATCCAACTTCAGTGAAACTTCTAGTGAATTCTTTTGATCTTCCAAGGCTACTATCTGAATTTCGTACAGCTTAGCTTTCCCCTCTGTTGTGGTCTTTTGTACTTCTAGCTCTGTCACTTTACCTTCTAACTCTCTCTTTCTCTTATTCAACTCTTCAACTAATAGCCTAAGATTATCTCTTTTAGCTTCCAACATCTGATATCTTTGCTGCAATTCCTCAAACTCTGCCAAGGTGTCCTGGTTTTATTTTTCTATATTACTTGTAGATATTACCAAAGCATCTTGTTGCAGCTGCAACTGTTTTCCCAAATTTTTGAAATTTTGGACCCTCCTCTTCATTTTTATCTTGCCTAAAATTGTTTGAATCCATGAACTCTGTTTTGTTTTCCCTCTGCTACAAGTTTGGATTGTCTGGAGGTCAACTGTTTCATGCTTTTCGAAAAATTGCTTATGTCTGAAATTGCTTTGGGTTGTGGAATTTGAAGTTTGTTTTGAAAATGTTGTCCTTTGATCTGTGATTTCATCCTTTGATATCGAAAGCCTATTTCTCGTTTCTGCCGCTGTTTCGGAGGTGAAACAAACTTTTCATCGCTTCCCAACCGAAGGTCTTTGGAACTTAACAATTTTAGTTTGGTTGATTGGAGGCCATTTGAGCAATGCATCAGAGCCATATTTCCCTTTGGAGCCTCCGTTGCGGAAGCTGAACAATAAATGTTCTGAAGGATAGATTTGACTTTTTCGATGCTATGATGTTATTACTTTGACTTGCTATGCACTTGGGGTTTGAGTCGGTGTTTTAATCTCTATGACGCCGCTGTTTTGGAGATGAGACCAACCTTTTAGACCGCTGCACAACCTTAAGTTTTTTTGAACACTTAACATTTTCGTGATGTTTCTGCACCATATCGAAAAGTTTTCTGACTTTGATCGAAGGTGCTAATCTGATTGTCTTCCCCCATTGCGGCTCCCAAGCGAACTAAATGTCTGCCATATGATTGCTCCACTCGCCGATGTTTCCTTATGGTTGTCGCCGATATGTTTTATTTTCCATGGAGCCTATAGTCTTTCCATCTTCTCCCATTGCATGTTGCACTAACCACCCGACATTTATGTCGTTCCGTTCGCTCACAACGAGTTTTTTTTTTATATATTTTTTCCCGATGCTTTAGTGTTTACTCTTTCTGACACCAATAGACTTAATGGTCTCGTAGAACTTGTTTTCCATCTGAAACCCTCCGTTGCGACTGTTAATCAAACTATCCTGTCGATGCTTTAGTGATTCTCCCGCCAGTGAAGGTTTTTCTCGCCTGTTCTGTGTGTGTTTTTACCCTATCTGATGGGCGGCATAAGTTTCATTTTCTACCATTTTAAGGTTTTCGCGACGAGAACGCAGTACAGGGCCTCATTTTGATGATTAATTTTATTGTTAATATGGTTTACGTTTGTTGAAAAGATACAATCCGAATTAATGATAAATTTTGTTTTAACTGCAAACGGACTTAGGAGATTCTTCACATTACTGCTACAAAGGAAACATAGCTGAAGGACAAATCAGAAGGAAGTTGGATGAAAAGTTACAAGCAAAGATGTTCTGAGATCAATGGGATCTTAAAAAGGACAAATAAAAGACAAATTAGAATCGATAGCAACAGAGGCCCAGGCTCGAAAAGGTTCATCAGTTACTGAGCTGGTCCCATTTCATGAAGTACTTATAAGTCATAAATCCAAAATGTAACGTCTCTATGAATCATGAGCACTCACAAACCGACAAAACTATGAGATTAAAATGGTTTGGGGAGCCCCAAGGTCACCCGGGGGGGTGGGGGGGGGCAGCCCAAGGGTTTTGCTGTTTTGTATAAAGATAGGAAAGTTAGAGGGAATAGGGGATTTTTCCCCTGGAAAAACTTGTGAACCAATTGTTGTAAGAGGAACTACTTCGTTTTACAATAATAAATTACAAATTCTGCCTGTTGGAGAAGGTGCTGTGTGGAATGTTCGAATGTGACTAAATGAATAATGTTGAAGGGGAACTATTTCGTTTTCAACTGTGTTTCATTTACTGTGAGAGCGTTCTAACTTTTTGAACCTATGTTCTTATTTGCATGGTCTCTGGTTTATTCTATGATAATTTCTACTATGAGTAATGGAGGTTTTAACGGTTGATGAGCTATCTTGTCGTGTATATCTTTATTCATGTTTATGTGTTTTGATTCTAAGAACAATTATCTGTGATTTGTCTTAACATGTGAACAGTATTACATTACTCATAAATTAATATCTTGCTCCCTAGGGACAGCTTAGTTAGTGTTGTTTTCTAGTTGTGTGTGATTTAGATGTGAGAGAGCCTAAGACGAGACGTAAGAACCTGTGCATCACATTGTGACCACTCCTTGCATTCTTTATCAATATGCATCTTAGATAGGCAATTTCATATCATACTTAAAGTCAAAAATACAAAAATATATACAGTGGACCAAGCCACAACCGATAAAACTCTTAGTTTTTGTTACTTGACCTACGGTAGTTGGACCTCAAACCGAATAGATTCCCTACACCAAACAGTCACGGGCTAGTTGGGAAATTTGACTAGGGAGAATCCCTTGCTGTTGTTTCCTACGGATTTCTAGGCCTCAACATTTTCTAGCACTATAAGGAGGCCCGCCAATGCATGGTTGGCCAAGGAAACCCATTTTCTCAAGATTATTCCACCGGTGACAGTTCAGAAAGCAGTTTGTTTCCCAATCCAATTCCTGAAGAGAAGGGTAAAGAGCATTTGTATTCTATGGACAACGAAGTTTTTAATGATCTGAGAAGACACACATGAGCTTCTGTAAAGAGTATTGGAGGATTACCCATTATCCCTGATTTACCTCGAAGAGAATATAAGAAGAAAGATTGTCCCATCTTGGAAGATTCAGTGTTGGTTGGTGATTTGGAAGAGTTAGTAGAAGTAGCATTACAGGAGGTTGTTCAGCCTTTGAATCAAGTAGGCCCAAACACACCTTACTATTCTCTTGTGCGGACTCCTGTTCATTCACCACCTCATTCTCCACCCAGACTCATGGCAGGCGTAAATGCAAATCAGCTACCCAACGCACTGAATCCACCACCTGCTTGGAAAGCTAGATCACCCCTGAACCTAACACCTCTGTTGCATGACTTACCTCAATATTTTGAAAAGATGTTTCCCAGGTTTGATCCAAATGAGAAGATATTAGTAGATGACCATTTGCAAAGTTTCTATTTGGCAATAGAAGGATTAAGGGATGGGGAATATGAGGATGTAGTTTGTAGACTTTTTCCACACACCCTTAAAGGAGCAGTAGCATCATGGTACTTCGATTTTCCTGCAAACTCTATCCCAGACTGGGATACCTTTGAGAGGATTTTTAGAAGTAAGTATGCAACCCAAAAAACTCATGCAGCTCTCATAAAAGGACTGTGTGCCTTAAAGAAAGAAAGAAAAGAGAAGGTGCATAGTTTTACCCAAAGATTCGCAACCTATCTTAAGAATTTTTCTGAAGCTGACAAACCCTCAGATAAAGTTCTGATTGAGTATTATACCTCAGCTCTAGGACCCGAGTTGGCCATGTTTTCCAAAATGAAAGCCAAACCTATGCTAGTAGATACTTATGAAGAAGCGGAGAGAGTAGAGGCTGAAAAAGAAAGCATCAAAGATTATCCTGAACGGTCAGGAGAAAAAATTGTTGGGAGGAAATATTTGTTATTTACTAAGCCTAAAGAGGAGCAATCACCATATTTTGAAGGAATGGCAAAGATGATGCAAAAGATTTCTAACAGAATCATATACTTGGAAAAGGAAAAGGAAGCCTAAAAGTTATATAAGCCTTATTACAAGATAAGGGAAGTTAACAATCAATCCCAAACCCCTCCACACAGCCCTGATTCTATGAACTTAACGGAGGTAGGAATGGATAACTTTTTCACTTTCCACCAACAACCCCATTTTGAAAAGAATTGTCCTCAATGGATAAATTCAATGACGTTGGTCATGAATCAGTTGTTGGATTCCAAATTAACTAAAGACAATGATGAAGAAGGGGAAGACAACAATAAATTAATAGAAAAAAAGGAGGATGAGACCATGGTTTTATGGGACTATGTATCGTTTTTTATCCCAAGGAAGAAAAGGATCTAAGACACGAGGACATCTTGGAAACAAATGTAACGATGAGAAGCTAGGGGTTGATTAAGGGAAACAATCTTATGCTCCCGAAGATCAAGAGACTTCAAAAGAATGTTAAGAAATTTCAAAACAACTCCTCAGCTAATAAAATTCTGGAATTTACCATCACCAGTCAAAATCCTAGACAGATCAACATGCCTACTGAGCCCAATGAAGAAAAGATAAATAATGTCAAACCGAATCTCACAGGACATAACATGGATTATGACATTGTGGAGGATATCAAAAAGGTAAGGGCTAACATCTCATTATTTGAAATGTGTAATGTGCCGCAGCAGAAAGAAAAGCTATTGAGAGCACTTGAAATATCAGAGGAGAGACTACCCACTGACAATCAGCCCCAAGAAGAAGAAATTGGTGAAGCAAGTATGGGGGGTAAGCCTAAATGCAAGACTCCACCTTTTCTCCTTACTTTTGAAATTTTCAACCACAACATGCATAATTGCCTAGTAGATTCGGGGGCATCAGTCAATGTCATGCCACTGTCGATCTGCAAAAAGATAAATGGACAACCTAAACCATCTACCTGGAGGGTTGTTCAGTTAGACAGAACGAATGTGAAGGTAATTGGGGAAATGGAGGATGTTCTCATTCGCTTATCTTCAAATTATAAGGTATGTCAATTCATTGATATTGTGGTGGCTAACATACCAGAATCTTATGGACTTGTTTTGAGCAGAGATTGGTCGGCAAAGCTGAATGGATTTTTTTCCTCGGACTGGTCACATCTGTGGCTACCATATAAAGGAATCCCAAATCAATTTAAAGTTTTAAGGGAGACCCACATGAAACAAAATGTTACTCAGTTCGAAGGTAAAAATGAACCAGTGGATTTTGTTTTGGGAAATTACTTTATTGAGCTAGAACCAGGAAACTATCAAGCAGAAGAAGCCAGCAATACATCAGACGCTCAGCCTGATCTCCTTCGGTTTTCATAGGCTGATGAAATTGATTATAAAATAGTAGAATTAGCTGTAGATGTAGATGTTAATTCTTGCACAGTAGCGGTTTGCGATTTTTGGACACTTTTCTTTGATGGTTCTAAATATTTAGAGGGGTCAGGAGCCGGCTGTGTCCTGATTGACCCTAGAAAAAACAAACATTTTGTTTCATGTAGGTTAGAATTTGAATGTACCAATAACAAAGCTGAATATGAAGCATTAGTTCAGGGACTAAGAAAAGCAGTTGAATCAAAGGCAAAAAATATGAAAGTGTTTGGAGATTCTGAAATAATTATAAAACAAATTCAAAATCAAATACATTGCATTTCTCCTCATTTAAAAGCTTATCAAAATGAAGTATGGGATTTGCTTAAAAATTTTCATGTGTTTAACATTGTATCGATTCCAAGAGTGAAGAATGCAGCAGCTGACTTATTAGCCACCTCAGCTGCGAGGCTTGTGCCCTCTAATAATCGGTGCTCTATTGAATTTCTTTTCAGGCCTTCAGTGCCAGATATGATCACCAATATACAAGTGTTCGATGATGATCAGCAAATTCTAGAATTCCTGACAAATGACGAGACCTTCAAAGGAGCAATTATTGACAATGAAGAACATCAAGCCAAGCTAAAATTTGATAACTTTATTCCTAAAGGAGTCAGGTCTTTGGAGTGAATGTTTGATTTAAATGAGAAATTTAGAAGACCAGTGAATGTGAAGACTCATAGCTCGTCTCTACAGTTCGAGTTGATTAATTTGGGAACTTAAATTGAGCCTAAATATGTGAATTTGGGAAAATGTTTCTCTCCAGGTGAAAGGAATAAATTCATCAATTTGTTCAAACAATACAAAGATGATTTTTCCTGGACGTATGAAGATTTGAAGACATATGACACCAATATTATTCAGCATGTTATCCCATCAGATCTGGGATCAAACCTTATCAGCAGCCTTTAAAGAAAATGCATCCAAAATTAGAACCCTTGATTTAGAATGAAGTAAAGAAGCTGTTGGATGCTACAATTATCTTGAAGGTTAGACACTCAGAATGGGTTTCAAATATGGTACCAGTAAGGAAGAAATCCAGAGAAATTAGGCTATGTGTGGATTTCAGAAACTTAAATCGTGCCTCAGATAAAGACAATTATCCTGTCCCACCCATGGAACAGATATTGCAAATGGTTTCAGGTTCTGAACTATTCTCTTTATTAGATGGATTCTCAGGCTACAATCAAGTATTAGTAGCTGAAGAAGACAGACTTAAAATGACGTTCAGAACCAGGTGGGGAACTTTTGCTTACAGAAGGATGCCCTTTGGAATCATAAATGCTAGAGATACTTTCCAGAGGGCTATGGACATAGCTTTCCACGGTCTGATTGGCCACAGTGATGTAGTATACCTCGATGACATCACGATATTCTCAAAAAAAAGAGAGGAACACGCATTTCATCTAAAGCAGATTTTTGAATGCTGCCAAAAATATGGTATCTCACTAAACCCCAAGAAGTGCATGTTTGATATTACAGAAGTTAAGTTGTTGGGCCATGTGGTGTCTAAGAAAGGGATCTCCATAGACTTAGAAAGAATTAAATCTATCGAACAGATTCCTTTACCCCATAATAAAAAGGGCATGCAATCATTTATGGGGACAATAAATTTCGTGCGAAGGTTTGTGCCAGATTTCGCTCAAATTGTTAGACCTTTGTAGCAAATGGTAAAGCAAAGTGTACAATTCAAGTGGACTGATGTAGAGCAGAATGCATTTAGTAAAATAAAGACAGTTGTTGCGCATGCACCCTCCCTCAAAAGTCTGGATTTTGAGAAAGATTTTATTTTGTACACTTTCGCATCTAATGATTCACTAGCAGTTGTGCTTACCCAGAAGGAATATGGGGGAGATGAGTTCCCCATATCATTTATGAGCACTGGGCTGCAAGGGGCCAAGCTGAATTACCCAGCTATGGATAAACAGGCTTACACAGTGTTCAAAGCGGTAAAACAATTCAGACCATATATACTTAAGAACCGGACAAAGGTCATAGTTCCACACCCAGCTGTGAGGTCTCTTTTCGTACAAAAAGAGTTAGGAGAAAGAAGAGGCAACTGGGTAACAGCTCTACAGGAGTATGACCTTTAATTCAAGCCAGCCTCCATAGTTAAAGGGAAAGGATTGTGCAAACTGATGATTGAAAGTAAAGACAATGAAGAACATGACTGGGAAGACGAAGCTGAGTTACATTTGATGGATGTATGTCCTCTTTTCACAGCTCTGGACACTTGGTATTGAGACCTGGTGCATTACCTTCAGGTGGGATTGTTACCAGAACATTGGAATTCTAAGCAAAGAAGAGCACTGCGTCTTAAATTAGCCTCATATCAAATTGTTGAAGGAATATTATTTAGAAAGAATTATGATGGAGTTCTTCTTAGATGCTTAGAAAAAGAAGATGCGAAGAAAGTAATGATAGATTTACATGATGGGCCTGCTGGAGGACATTTCTCTGAAGATACAACAACACATAAAATTATTAGAACTGGATACTATTGGCCCACGCTGTTCAAATATGCAGATGCCCATGTCAGAAAGTGCAACATCTGCCAAAGGTGTGGTGGAAGACAAGTTAAAGCAGCAGGACCATTAAAGCCTATAATGATAACAAAACCTTTTGAGCAGTGGGGGATGGACATAATCGGAGAGATAAAGCCAAATTATTCCTTACAACACAAATATATTCTGACAGAAACTGACTACTTCACTCGTTGGGTCGAGGCCATTCCGTTGCGTAAAGTAAATGAAGATGTGGTCATGGACTTCTTGCAAGATCACATTATGACCAGGTTTGGAGTTCCAATTTCTTTAGTTTTCGATAATGCTACTTACTTTTCCTTGATTATATTAACTGCATTTGCTCATGAGAAAGGAATTAAGTTACATTACTCTGCAAATTAATATCCACAGGGAAATGGTTTGGCTGAATCTACAAACAAGAATCTGATTAGGATTTTAAAAAAGACGGTGATAGAAAATAAGAGGAGTTGGCACTCAACATTACCAAATGCTCTTTGGGCAGATAGGGTCACCCCCAAGACTTCGTTAGGTGTGTCCTCACATACCCTTGTTTATGGAAAAGAGGCCATTCTACCCCCCAATATCATGCTACCCTCTTCCATAATAGCACAGGAATCTAGAGGATCAGATAATGAAATCTTGTAGATAAGGATACATAATATTTTGAAGGCAGAGGAATCTAGATCTAGGGCCAAAGAACGTTTTAAACAACAACAAGAGGTAGTAGAGAGGTGGTTTGATAAGCACAAAGCTGGGACAAAATAATTTGAGGTGGGAGATTTGGTTCTCAAGTGAGATCACCCTCATGATGAGAAAGGAAAACACATGAAATTTCAACAGTTATGGGTAGGCCCTTTCCAGATTGTGGCAAAACTTGGCCCCTCAACCTATAACTTGCAAGATTTATAGGGGTGGGAAGAGAACTTACCAGTAAATGATTTAGTTCTCAAACCTTATTTTTCCTAAGTTTTTGTTTTTTTCTTTTGCTTTGTACATAAATAATTTGCTTTGTTGGTTTATGTTGATTTATTTTATTTCTGTTGGTTTTACTTATCTTTTGGTTGACTTCAATAAAAGTGGCAAACTTTTGGTTGCAGGGAGAGCATCAGAATTCTGGATTAACTAAAATCCTTGATTATAAGACTGTGTACTTTTGTTTTATCTGAAAGAATTTCTTCTAGTTTAACAGTTTTCCTAAATGGATATGAACACATTGAAGTCCTACTTAATCCTTATAAAATAACTCAGGATCAAAAGTCTAGAATACTCTTTCGAGGCTCTATCCATCTCACATGTAAAATTTCCTAGTGGGTGACAACAAAAGACCCACAGAAAGGAAGAAGGCTAAACAGTATATTATATATAAATGATCCCATGCCAAGAATTGAAAGCCAAAAGGCAGATAAGAGTAAAAAAACTCCTAAGAAAGCAATAAGTGCCAAAACAAAGTACTGAATCATTTAAGTACAAAATTGCCAAAGTTCTTCTCCGTCTGTGAGCTGAAAGTCAAATACATCTCTCACACAAAAGGACACTATGGATAGAGGAACCTAAATAAAAGTTCAGAAAGAAAGGCATGCAGGAGGACTCATAAAAAAAGGACAAAAGTCCAAAAGCACAAAAAGTGCAAAAATGTCATGGGAATGAGTAACAAATGAATATTTCTGTTTACCATATGTTATGATCCTATGGTGTCCAAGCTGGAAGCTACCCGAAGACAGAGGTAATAAATGAAACTCATCTTCCTGTCCTAAAAAGAGTTATCTTGGCTTGGAAATCTTGGCTTTCCATTCCCCTGAATTGGACTCTCATCAATGATTAAAAGTACATATATTTACTATTTGGGAAATCCAAACATCTAGAAGAATTCAACATGTTCATTTTATTGTTAAACAGTCTATTACTTAAGGAATAAATGGTCCAGAGATCTAGGTTCACCAGGAAGTCACCAATTGTTGTAGCTGCAACTGTTTTCCCAAATTTTTGAAATTTTGGACCCTCCTCTTAATTTTTATCTTGCCTAAAATTGTTTGAATCCATGAACTCTGTTTTGTTTTCCCTCTGCTACAAGTTCAAATTGTCTGGAGGTCAAATGTTTCATGCTTTTTAGAAAATTGCTTATGTCTAAAACTGCTTTGGGTTGTGGAATTTGAAGTTTGTTTTGAAAATGCTGTCCTTTGATCTGTGATTTCATCCTTTGATATCAGAAGCTTATTTCTGGTTTCCGTCGCTATTTCGGAGGTGAAACAAACTTTTCATCGCTGCCCGGCCAAAGGTCTTTGGAACTTAACAATTTTAGTTTGGTTGATCGGAGGCCATTTGAGCAATGCATGGGAGCCATATTTCCCTTTGGAGCCTCTGTTGCAGAAGCTAAACGATAAATGTTCTGAAAGATAGCTTTGACTTTTTCGATGCTGTGATGTTATTACTTTGACTTGCTGTGCGCTGTCGGAGGTTGGTTGGGGTTTGAGTCGGTGTTTTAATCTATATGATGCCATTGTTTTGGAGATGAGACCAACCTTTTAGACCGTTGCACAACCTTAAGTTTTTCCAAACACTTAACGTTTTCATGATGTTTTTGTGCCATATCGAAAAGTTTTATGACTTTGATCGAAGGTGGTAATCTAATTGTCTTCTGCCATAGGGGCTCCCAAGCGAACTAAATGTCCGCCATATAACTGCTCCACTCACCGATGTTTCATTATGGTTGTCACCGATATGTTTTATTTGTTGTGGAGCTCGTAGTCTTTCCATCTTCTACCATTGCGGCTGCGTGTTGCACTAACCACCCGACGTTTATGTCGTTTTGTTCGCGGACAAGGAGTTTTTTTTTTCCTGCCCGATGCTTTAGTGTTTAGTATTTTCGACGCCGATAGACTTAATGGTCTCGTGGAACTTGTTGTCCGTCTGAAACCCTCCGTTGTGGCTGTTAATCAAACTATCCTGCTGATGCCCATCGGTGAAGGTTTTTTCCCGCTTGTTTTGTGTGTGTTTTTACCCTATCTGATGGGCGACGAAAGTTTCATTTTCTATCATTTTAAGGTTTTCACGATGAGAATGCAGTATAGGGCCTCATTTTGATGATTATTTTTATTGTTAATATGGTTTACATTTTTTGAAAAGATACAATCTGAATTAATGATAAATTTTGTTTTAACTGCAGACGGACTTAGGAGATTCGCGACGAGAACGCAGTACAGGGCCTCATTTTGATGATTAATTTTATTGTTAATATGGTTTACGTTTGTTGAAAAGATACAGTCCAAATTAATGATAAATTTTGTTTTAACTACAGATGGACTTAGGAGATTCTTCACATTACTGCTGCAAAGGCGACATAGCCGAAGGACAAAGTAGAAGGAAGTTGGTTGAAAAGTTATAAGAAGAGATGTTCTGAGATCAACGGGATCTTAAAAAGGACAAATAAAAGAGAAAGTAGAATCGATAGCAACAGAGGCCTAGGGTCGGAAAGGTTCATCATTTACCGAGTTTGTCCCATTTCATGAATTACTCATAAGTCGTAAATCCAAAATGTAACGTCTCTATGAATCATGAGCACTCACAAACCAACAAAACTGTGAGATTAAAATGGTTTGGGGAGCCCAAAGGTCACCCGAGGCGGGGGCAGCCCAAGGGTTTTGTTGTTTTGTATAAAGAGAGGAAATTTAGAGGGAATATGGGCTTTCTCCCCTATAAAAACTTGTGAACCACTTGTTGTAAGAGGAACTACTTCGTTTTACAATAATAAATTACAATTTTTGCCTGTTGGAGAAGGTGTTGTGTGGAATGTTCAAATGTGACTAAATGAATAATGTTGAAGGTGAACTATTTCATTTTCAACTGTGTTTCATTAACTATGAGAGCGTTCTAACTTTCTAAACCTATGTTCTTATTTGAATGGTCTTTGGTTTATTCTGCGATAATTTACACTATGAGTAATGGAGGTTTTAACGGTTGATGAGCTATCCTGTTATGTATATCTTTATTAATGTTTATGTGTTTTGATTCTAAGAACAACTATCTATGATTTGTTTTAACATGTGAATAGTATTACATTACTCATAAATTAATATCTTGCTCCCTAGGGACAGCTTAGTTAGTGTTGTTTTCTAGTTGTGTGTGATTTAGATGTGAGAGAGTCTAAGACGAGAGGTAAGAACCTGCGCATCACATTGTGACCACTCCTTGCATTCTTTATCAATCTNGAAGTCAAAAATACAAAATTATATATGGTGTACCGGGCCACAACTGGTAAAACTTTGTGTTTTAATTACTTGACCTATGGTAGCCGGACCGCAAATCGGATGGATTCCCTACACCAAACAGTCACGGGCTCGTTAGGAATGTTGACTGGGGAGAATCCCTTGCTATTGTTGCCTACGAATTTCCAGGCCTCAACACATATTTATCAGCTTGTAGAGTCTGACACTCTGCCCTTCATACCTTAACTTCACTGATCATATCATCATACTTCCTTTTCAAACTATGAATTTCACTCCTTTCTTTCTTCAAAGTCTCTTTCAACTATGTGACCCTTTTCTAAGACTATTCTAGGTCTGTCATGATTCTATCCACATTATCCTCAGTGGCTAGGGTTAGAGCTACCCCAACCCTCATTATTAATCGTGGATATTTGTGTGTACCATGAACCACTGTCTTATCAGTCACCATCACTCCTGGCTTATCCCCAGTGTCGACTTTATTCTCAGTTCTTTTGACAATTCTCTTTTTTTCCTTGTCGTAAAAGATAGTGTTAAAATCCGGCACCTCCTCCCCTTCAGTGGGCATGAAAGGAATTAAATCAACTCCAGAAATTGACATTGAACCTTCTCCTATTGCACTACTAGAAGGAACAACAGGCTCTAATGGATGAATATCATACTGAAGCTATCCTTGATCAATAGGGTCTTGTTCTTCTTATGTCTCTTCTCTCAATCCTTCACCTTCTTTTTCTGCTGGCTGTTTTTCCTTTAGGACATCTTCTATTCTGAACCCTTCACTTTCTACCTGCTTTTTTTGTATTTCATCTTCTTCTTTTATTTTCTTTTCTTCTTCAATCTTCTTTGTTGCTTCTTCAGTTGCTCATTTCTTTTCTTCTTCTTCTATTCTCAACCAGTTCTCTTCCTCCTGCACTAGTCTATTAGCTTCTTCCTACCTCTTTTTTACTTCTTCTTCTTCTTTCCTTTTCTTCTTCTCAGCAGCTTTGCCTTTACCACCAACAATAGCTATCTTCTGCTTGAATATTTTCCTTAAAGTTGTCATTTTCTTAGCATTTCGGAAGGTCTCTTCATCCTTATCCTAGAAATTTGTATATTTGAAATGTACTCCAGCTTCTATGCAATAATCAACATCTTTACCCTCAGAGTCATTCCTATGGAAATTCATTTCACTGAAGTAAAAATACTCTAATTCGTTGACAAACTCCGTTGCATTCTTTACCCTAGAAAATTTGTAACTTCCAACAAAAAAGGGCACTGTAGGATAGACTGCCTTCTTTTGCTGAAAAATGAAATTTCCTATCCCATCAATGTACAACTATCTCACAGCCTCTTTATCGATTACATAATCTGTGCATACATAGGGAGAAGAGAAGGGGCTCTTGAACCACCATAGATTATTAAATATAATCCTTCTTCTGTCAAATAATAGCTTCTGTGTTCTTGCACAACTTTTAAAGCTTCTTCTGAAATACAATTACATTCGGCCAATAACATTAATCTATACAATGGCATTATGAATTTCTCACAAATCTCCTTGTAGTAGCTATAATATTTGTGGACCCAGACTAATTTATAGGCCGCATACACTGGAGATCGGTCCTTATCCCAATGGCACCTTAAGGCTGGGAATGGCTGAGTGCACAGAATGCAATCAATCAAAATAGAAATCATGTAAAATTTTGACTTCTTTTGGGACACTCCTCCCAATGCTATGCTTATACAAGCTAACAGATTGTTGGATGCTATGCTTGCCCAGTTAAAAATTGTACCTTGTGTAGCAACAAAAAAGATAGCTGGTATCCAACCCATTTCAAAACTTTCTCCATTAGCTCTTCGAAAAATTATGTTTAGCATCAAAACAATGAACCTATATGGAGTACAGAGAGTTGATGTTTCATACTCTCTAGAAGGCCTTGTTCCCTGGTATCATCATCTTCTTGACTGTTTCCACCATGTCTAAATTCAACTCCTTTAACTAACTTTCAGTCATATAAGTTTGTGATATTGGTAAATTATACGCCATAGATACATAAGCTGGGATATATGCAGCATAACCCTACTTTGCGGTATTGGCCAATATCATCCTTGTTACATCTTCCCTAGGTAGAATCCACCCTATCAGCTCTGCACATGGGAACAACTCAGGTATAATACCCTGGTCTTAACCCTGCTTGCATATATTGTAAATAATCTTGGTGCGGAGCTAAATGCCAAGGTCCCACCATATATTTGTTTATGTTGTGTTTCTAATTTGGAATGGTCACCAATGGTATATTGGGAAATATGGCATATATTTAATTGTGGCATCATGTAAACATGCACTTTAATTAAATAACCCAACCACCTATGTTTTCAGCAACTAAATTGAGAAGGGGCATGATTTCCTAAGGGTAAGGAAGGAGAAAGTTGAATCCTGAGCCATGGGGGGGGAAAGCCATGTGTCTCTGTCTCTTTTTCTCCCAGCCACCTTAGTTTTCCATTGTTAGTGGGGACAACAATCTGTTGGTAGAAAAGACCACGCCCACGCCTGCTCACTCTCTCTCCACGATGTGTCTGTTGGCCTATCCACTACCCCGATCATGAGCCTGTTCAGTTCCTTCACGCAAGGGAGCTAAAGGAATCCACATTCCATTGTTGGGGGGTTTTCATCTTCTCTCTCAGGATTGCTAGTTAGTGGGTTTTCTTCCCTATTCACATAGAAGATAGTTCTCCTCTGCCTCACGAATTCGAGGGCTGGTGGATTGTTTCTCTCCTCTGATCACGTAGAGAGTGTGTATTTTTCCACCATTGGAATATTTCTTAATGTTATGTTCTTCCCATCATTGAAATTGTGTTTTTTAGTCGCATCCATAGTTCCATGGGTTGCGTTCTGTCTCTCACACCGAGTTGGAAGTCGGAACCTGTTCCATTTTTGGTCTATACATGTTTTCCCAGTGATTGTAGTGAGATTTGTGCGCTGTGGGCTCAAAGTTGATCATGGGCTGTCATTGCCATGATTTGTTTGGTTGTCTTTCCTTTTTTTGGTGGTATCGGTTGAAGATTAGTGTGAGTACCTGCGTTCTGTTCAATTGTATTTCACCCCCCTGTAAAATCTTGAATAGTTGTTTGGTTGCTTGCATGCAGTGGTTTTGTCCTCAGAATGCATTGCAGTGGTGAACAAGGGCCTGAGATGCTTGAGAAAATGAGTGGATTGAGAAACACACAGATAGAGCCACTGAGCTAGCTTCCTTCTCCATAACCCTTCAATAGCACTGGAAGGGAGATCAGGGTCTGAGGGACTGTGTTGCAGATAAAGGGTTGATTTCCTTATGTTGGGTGTGTGTGGGTGTTCTAGAAGCCGGACTGGTCCTGGTGTTGGTATTTGTAGCTCTTCAATGAGCTCACCAGCTTAGCATTAGCCTTTCCCATCTCCTAGATGGCCTGATAAACCCAACCTTGTTGGCTTGGCTAATCTGTTGTTCGCCTGATAAACCCAACTATGTTGGCTTGGTTGAACTGTGTACCCTAGTGGTGTTGTCATCCTTGGCTATGTGTAAGCCTTTTAGTTCCTTATTCCTTGGGGAATCATGCTTGGCTTGGGGGTGGCAGCGTTTCTGAGAGATTAAGGAGCACACGAGCCTATGGTTGGGTGGAATGTTGCAGTGACATAGCTGGTTGCAGAACAAGCTCTTTATAAGATAAGTATTCTTTCCCAACTTGTTTCTGCAATTATATATTTACCATTAATGAATGCGGATATACATGTTAAATGTTGATCTATATATGCATGAATGCTTATTGATGTGGTTTGCTTCCATTGTGTATATGAATGACTATGATTCATAATATTTTTTTATGTTTTAAGTATCATGCTTCAGTAGTATATCTATGTATGTTCATTTTCATCGAGCTAGATCCCCAGATGTTTTGATGTATAGAAGCATCCTCTTTGCCGGTCAGAGGGTCGAGGATGTTACAGTGTGGTATCAGAGCCCTGGTTGTAGCATGGGCCTAAATGGGCCATGACAGATCAGATAGCAGAGGCAAGTTGCCTTCTATCTAGCAACAATCAGAAAATTGTGGCAGGAAAACTTAGAAAATTTTCTAAGTGCCAGAACTATCGGCCCATCGGAAGACTCACTGACAAGATCTTCCGATGCAGTAGGAACTTAGTGGGAAGGCCACCCAATGGACGATAATCGAAAAAAATTTCAAAATTTTCCTAAGTCCGACCATTGTCGATCGGCAAAAGATAGTTGTTCTCATCACCGACGGTTAGACGGGGAAACTACCGATGAACATCGACAAGAGTTAGTTGAATGGGTTTCCACTATTGTGGCTGCTGTGGGGACTAAAATGCCGATGCAGCAATACTAGTGGTTCCAAATGCCGAGAGAAGAAGAAAGTTTCAAAATTTTTGTTTAAGTGTTGAAATCATCGGCAAAGATTAGTTGATCCGAATGTCGATGGCGCAGAAGTTTTGAAATTTCCTAAGTGTTGACTTCGTCAGCCATCGAAGCATGTTAGTGGTATTCATCACTGATGAACAGCGGGAGGGATCAAGGGATTGTAGACTTGTTGTTGCGGATAGCTAGAGGACTATCCTTCTGATGGATAGAGCCTCCGACTACTGACACAGTAAAGAAAGTTCAATTTTTTTTCTAGGTGATGAAAACATCAGTCATCAAAAGAAGATAGTGGTTTGTGCACCTGCCGTTGCGGAAGCCTAGGGCACTAGTCTTCTTTCGACAAGAAGATTTTCGACTGCCGATGCTGATCGGGTTATTCCTTAGTTTGCCGATCAGAATTCATTAGCAAGTTGGGCCACCGATCGAAAAAAGATCGAAGATGATAACCTGCAGTTGCGGCTGCTGAATGAGCTATTTCGTCGACGAATAGGAGATAGTTGATCCGATCAAAGCGAAAAAAAGGAAGACTAAAGAGAAAAATTGAAATTTTTTCTAAGTCACTGAAGAATTGGCCATTAACGATGGTTAGTTTATCACATTGCTGATAATCAGAGGATGTGGTCGCTGATGAGCTACGGCAAGTGAATTTTGTTGAAGAGTCCGTCGTTGTGGAGATCGAAGAGACTAACCACCTGACGAGGAGTGCCTCTGAGCACCGATGCCACAGCTTCTAGAGGATCTGACCATCAACAAAGTCAAGAGTTGTGGAAGATTTAGTTTGATTGTGGATCATCGTTGTGAAAGGCTTGACGATTAACCGTTCGGTACGTAGGGCACCCGGCTGCCGACGCAACAAGTTAACCCATGCTATTGCCACGAAATTCGGAACGATAGATGATTAAGGACCGATACGGCAGAAGGGAATAGACCAACAAATTGCCAACACACTGGGGAGATATAAAACAAGAGACCCGACTTGAGGAGTAAGAAGGCATCGAAAAATTGTTAATGATCAGAATGTAGATTGGAAGCTCAGCCAGTTCACCCGCGGAAATTGTAGGAAGATCGTTTTTCGCCATTGCGGCTGCTCAAACGGCTATGCACCCGATCGACAGATGGTTTACTTGCCGATACAGAGTGGGATTTTAGTCATTTTACCTACCAAAACGTCAGAAAGGAATAAAACAACGAACCATCGATGAACAGACAATTTCCTCACCGAGGTTGATCAGAGGCGTAGTTGTTTTGACCACCATGGAATCAGAAGAATAGTTGGGATGAGGTCCGATTAGGGCATAAGGAAATTTGGGTTTTTCGAAGGGATTCCTTAGCAGTTTTTCAAATAGTTTTCAGCTAGTTTTTATCAAATTTAAGCAGATTATATACAGTCACAGGGCTAAAAAGAAATAGGGAAAATTCAGTGTTTTAAAAAAATTGTTGTTTATATTTCCATAAGAAAAGGTAAGTAGTTTTGATTTATATTAATGTATGCATCTAATAGTTTGTTGCTAACACATTGCATAAATATAGATAATTTCCAAGAGCAACACTCCACAAAGAACAGTGTGGTAAGTAGAAGGTGGTCTAGTTATGATAACCCACGATGGGTATGATGCTCGGGATTCTTACGAGTGAGCAGAAGATGCCATGGGAGAAAATGTCTGTAATGGAAATGAGGACATAGAGTCTAATGGGAGGAGATTCAATGGGACACTGTCCGAGGTTGCAGCCATGATGAGAAGCTTGGTTAAATCCTAGGAAGAGTAGCATAAGTTGAATGTTGCCATATTGCAAAGTTTGACAGATTTGCAGAAAAAGATAGATTCTGGACTACGTACACCAAGATGGGAAGGAAGTAAGGGCAGCACTAGGAGAAGAAGAAGTGGATCATCTGACTCTAAAGAATCCAGTGGAGATACCAGCTCATCTTCTCATAAAAGGAAAAGAAGCAAACACCATAGGGATCGCTCTTGAGATGAATTTAGGAAAGCTAAACCTCCTACATTTGATGGTGAGATAAAGACGGGACAAGAAGCTGAAGCTTGGCTTCTTGGGATAAAGAAGTACTTTCAAGTGCAGGATTATTCAGGAAACATGAAGGCTAGAGTTTCCATATTCAATCTGAATGGACGAGCATCCATTTGGTGGGAACAATTCAAGCAAGTAAAGAGGATCAGTGAAAGGAAATTGAAGTGGAAACAGTTCAAGAAGTATTTCAGGCATAAATACCTTTCTGATAGGTATTATGATGACAAGATCAAGGAGTTACATGAGCTAAGATTGGGGCAGCAGACCATGGATGAATATGAAAATAAGTTTTTGGAATTGTTGAGGTATGTCTGGTACATCAGAGATGAAAAAGTGAAGATCCAGTGGTTCCTAAGTGGATTGCCTCAAGCCTACAAAGATAGAATTGAGTTCTATGAACTGATAACTCTCAAAGAAGCAATAAGAAAGGTTAAGTATTACTATGAGCAAAGAAAGGGTAAACCTGATTACCATAAGGCATGGAAGGACAAGAAGAATGAAAAGTTTGACCAAAGAAAGAAAGGTTTCAAACCTTCTAGATTCAGGAATTAGCAGAAGCAACCATCCCAGGCTAGGAATAATCCTGTTGGAGTGACAGGTGGAAAGCCTAAAGAGCCACAACATAATAAAGGTCCACTCGAATGTTGGAAATGTGAAGGAGCTCACTTACATAGATATTGTCCTCTCGAGAATGAAAGTGCAAGGCCAGCTTATAACATTCAGGGAGTAGAAATAGTGGGTCAGGTAGCCAGAGCAGTCCCTAGAATTTATGTAGCACTGGAGGACCTCCAGGCAGATCATCAATCAACTGTGGTTGAAGTTGTAGGTAATATTGTTGAACAATATGTTTCTATTTTGATTGACCATGGTTCTACTCACAGTTATATCACTCCTAGGGTAGTGGAGAGTTGTGCGTTTAACAAGGTAAAGAATAGAAAATCTTGGTTAGTTTAGCTAGCCAATGGGACTAAGAGAAAAGTTAGTGACATGGTAGACAAATTTCGATTGGTCATGAATGGATTCAACACTTGTGTAGATATGAATGTTCTATCGCTCGGTTCCTATGATGTTCTCATTGGAATGGATTGGTTGGAAGCCCATGGAGTGAAGCTTGACTTTTATAACAAGACTTTTGAATGCATGGATGAAGAAGGAAACTCGGTAGTTGTGAAAGGTATTCCGAAAGTAATTTCAGTAAGGAAGTTTTCAGCAATGCAGTTGAAGAAGTTCTGTAGGAAAGGATGTCAGTTGTATGCAGCTCATATTCTGGAACCAACAAGAGAAGAAATTCCTAGGTTGGAGGACTATCAGGTGTTACAAGAAAACAAGGATGTGTTTCTTGATGAGATTCCAGGGCTTCCTCCACATAGGGACCCTGATTTCACCATTGAATGTGTGCCAGGAGTAGCACCAGTGTCCAAGACACCCTACACAATGAGTACACTAGAGATGCCTAAATTGAAGATGCAACTGCAAGAGTTGTTGGAAAAGAAGTATATCTGACCGAGTGTGTCTCCTTGGGGAGCACCGATTCTGTTTGTTAAAAAGAAATATGGTACACTCAGGTTATGTATTGATTACAGAAAGTTGAACAAGGTTACTGTGAAGAATAAATATCCTTTACCCAAGATTGATGACCTCTTTGATCAAATGAGAGGAGCAAAGGTATTTTCCAAGATTGACTTGAGGTCTGGTTACCATCAGGTGAGAATCAATGATGAAGACATTCATAAGACAGCCTTCCGAACAAGGTATGGAAATTATGAGTTTGTAGTGGTAGCGTTTTGTCTCGTAAATGCGCCAGCTAAATTTATGTGCCTTATGAACAGTGTCTTTAGTAAGTATTTGGACAAGTTTGTTCTTGTTTTCCTTGATGACATTCTTGTTTATTCTAAGAACGAGGAAGAGCATGAGGACAATTTGAGATTGACATTGCAAGTGCTTAGGGAACATCAACTGTATGCAAAGATGAGAAAGTGTGACTTCTACAGGGATAGAATTTAGTATTTGGGTTACATTATCTCAGAAGAGGGTATATCAATAGACCCTAAGAAGATTGAAGCCATTATGAATTGGCCCACTCCAAGAAATGTGACGGATGTAAGATATTTTATGGGACTTGCAGGATACTACAGGAGATTAATTGAAGGATTTTCTAGGGTGGCACATGCCATCACCTCTTTGCAAAAGAAGGGGATGAAGTTTGAATGGACTTCGAAGTGTGAATAAAGCTTCCAGCGGTTGAAGAACCTTCTCACCATTGCACCAGTATTGAAATTTGTAGACCCAGAAAAAGATTTTGTGGTATGCATCGATGCATGCAGACAAGGGCTTGGAGAAGTCCTTATGTAGGACAACCACGTGATATGTTATGAGTCGAGAAAGTTGAAGGAGGATGAGAAGAATTATGCCACTCATGATCTAGAGCTTGCAGCCATAGTACATGCTCTCAAGATGTGGAGACATTACTTGATGGGTAGAAGATTTGAGCTCAGAACATACCATTGTGGTCTGAAGTACTTGTTTGATCAGCCTACTCTGAATGCTAGGCAAGCGAGATGGCTAGAATTTCTATGTGAGTTTGATTTTGAAATCAAGCACATAAAAGGAAAAGAAAACAATGTAGCTAATGCACTCAGCTAGAAGGTACATGAAATGCATGTGGAATCTCTGAGTATTTGCCAATCAAATTTGAGGCAGCAGATTGCAAATCATGTTGCCGGAGATGAATTATATGAGCAGGTAAAAGACAAATTGCAGCAGCAAAGTCTTGAGAAGAGGTGTGAGGGATATAAATTCGAAGAAGATGGACTTCTCACTTTTAAAGGCAGAATTTATATTCCGAAAGTAGTAGATTTGAGGAGAATTGTTATGGATGAAATCCATCAAGCTTCGTATTCTGGTCACCTAGGATATCAGAAGACAATTTCTACGGCTAGAAGGCAGTACTTTTGGCTAGGTATGAAAAAGGACATGGCTGAATACATTTCAAGGTGCATGAAATTTCAACAGGTAAAGGTTGAGCATCAACATCTAGTAGGTTTGTTGCAGCCTTTTCCAGTTTCGGAATGGAAATGGAAAGTTATTTCCATGGATTTTATTACAGGATTGCCGATGACTTGGAGACAACATGATTCCATCATGGTTGTAGTAGACAAGTTGATGAAGGTAGCACATTTATACCAGTGAAGTCTATGCACAAGACTAATGACATTGCAAATATTTTCATGAAAGAGATTTTCAAATTGCATGGATTTCCAAAGGCAATAATTTCTGACAAAGATGTCAAGTTCACTTCCAATTTTTGGAAGGGGTTGTTTGCAGATTTGGGTACAAAGTTGAACTTCAGCACTGCATACCATCCTCAGATAGATGGGCAGACCGAAAGTGTTAACTAGGTGCTTGAATATATGATTTGCATGTATGTGATGGACAAACCATCCAAGTGGGAATATTACTTAAACTTGGTAGAGTTTGTTTACAACAATAGACAGCAGGCATCCTTGGGGATGAGTCCATATGAAGATTTGTATGGAAGAAGGTGTAGGACACCAGTGACTCGGGATAACCTAGTGAACATAGTTGTGCTTGGACAAGAATTGCTCAAGGAAATGGAGCAAGAGGTTGTAAAGATTAGGCAAAATATGAAAGTAGCACAAGACATATAGAAAAGCTATGTAGATAAGCATAGGATGAACAGAGAGTTCAGTGTTGGGAATCATGTTTACCTCAGAGTGAAGGAAAAGAAAAGTTTCTTGAAGCTTGGAAGTTGTACCAATCTGTCACCTAGATATTATGGGCCGTTTGAAGTGCTTGAAAGAATAGGGCCTATTGCATATAGACTTACATTGCCTGCTAGTACTAGAGCTCATAATGTTTTTCATGCTTCTTTGCTTAAGAAATATGTACATGATCCTAACCATGTGATAAATTGGGATGTGATTCAGGTGGAACTCGAGGGAGAGTTCCAAATTGAGACAATGTGCATCCTTGATAGGAAGGTCACAATGCTCTGAAACCGAGCTACAGGGAAGGTAAAGGTGCAATGGAATCACTATGGACCTGAAGAGGCTACGTGGGAGCTGGAGGATGCCATACGATTGGCACATCCATTTTTGTTCAATCCTGCAGAACACTGAGATGGTACCAGTGTAGCATTTTGTTCAAATTTTGTAAAGCACCGAGGATAGTGCTATTGAAGGGGGAGGGGAATGTAATACCCTGGTCTTAACCCCTCTTGCATATATTGTAAATAATCTTGGTGTAGAGCTAAAATCCAAGGCCCCACCATAGATTTGGTTATGTTTTGTTTCTAATTTGGAATGGTCACCAATGGTATATCGGGACATACAACATATATTTAATTGTGGCATAATGTAAACACGCACTTTAATTCAATAACCCAACCAGCTATCTTTGCGGCAACTAAATTGAGAAGGGGCATGATTTCCTAAGGGTAAGGAGGGGGGAATTTGAATCCTGAGCCATGGGGGGGGGAG
>LPNX011200454.1:161746-178424 GCA_001517045.1 Pseudotsuga menziesii
CTAGCCTTCCTAGTGCATGTCTTCTTTTTCTGCTTTATTGCCTGCATTTTTCTGAGTTTTAAGGCAATTGGGAAAGTTTGACTAGGTGAAGTTAACTTGTTTTTTTTCCTCATCATCCTCCACTCTTTTCTCCTAAGAAAAGCATGTATGAGTTGTCCTTCCATCATCTATTAGCTTGCCTAATTTATTTTTCCAATTCATGAGCTCCTAGATAGATTTGGAAATTGCTTTATGCACCTGTGGGGGATTTGCTTAGTTTTAGTAAGCCTGCTTTTGACCAAATTCGAATGGAATCCTCATGCATTAAAATATCTCATGTAATTATTTATTGTGGTAGCCTATGACTTCACAGGGTTTTCTATTGTACACTTATTCAATAGATATTAGTGTTCTGCTCCATATTCAGTCTCCTTTGTGTGTAATTTGCATGTGTAATTGGAAATTTTTGTGAGTGTAATTGTTCTAACACCTGGGTTCAATTTCCACATGGTATCAGAGCCTTTGTAGATCAATTTATCTCCTTCCAATTTGTTATTTCAGGTTCGACATCATTGACTGGAAGCATTCTGCTGAATGAAGGGAAAATTTCTGAGATATGGATCAATCTCAGAAGATCATCTTGACTCCATTTAACTTCTTTGAATGGAAAGTAGAGATGGAGATACTGTGGAGAGAGAAATGCCTCTACAAAGTAACTATGGTAATATAAGTAGAGCCTAATGAAGTTGCAGAGAAAATTAAATGGCACAACAGGAGGGATGAGGCCTATCGTCTCCTGTGTCTGAGCATATCCAGAGACCTCCTTTTCCATCTTGATGAATTAACATCACCAAATGAAGTATGGGAGAAGCTTGTTGATATTTTTGGTAAGATAGATGAGATGAGGGGACGTCAAATTGAAAATGAATTGATCTCCCTGAGTCCCAATAGCTTTGGATCCCTGCAACTCTATTTTTCCAAGTTCAAAGCCCTTGTTTTGCAGCTAAAACAGTGTGGGATCGAAAAGAAGGAGGAGCAACTAGTTTTGGACATACTCTCGAAGCTTGGCCTTGAATATTCAATGTTTGTCTCGACCTTCCATGGCACAAAGTTGACAGCTCGAGCCTGGAAAATGCCTAGCCTTGTAGATTTCATGGAATCTCTCACACAAGAACAAGATAAATTGGTGATGATGGGCACCATCAAACCTTCCAAAGACCAAGCTTTGGTTTCTGGAGATTTGAGGGTGGATTCAAAAAGCAATAAGAAATCTAAGAAGCCACCTAAGCAAAAGAGAGACAAGAACAAGTCTCCAGAGGAGCCCCAAGGTTCCAAGAAGAACCCCCAGAAGAAGAAGAACAAAGGAGAAATGAGCAAGTGCGCATACTGCAGTAAGGAAAATAATCCTGAAATATCCTGCATGAAGAAGCAAATTGACATGCTTACCCAAATCCTGGAGAAGAATGGCATCTCCCTTCCAGATAGCTCAAAAAAGAGGGAAGGAGGATCAAATTTGGAAGACAGAGAGAGAGTTCATGCATTGGTTGCTGGCACATCAAGCTCATCTAGTTTCATCATTGATTCTGGAGCTTCAAGACATATGGTTTCGACCAAGGAGGCATTCACCTCACTTGACATGTCGAAAGGTCCACCAATTTTACTGGGAGATGACTCTCTCACTGAAATTTTGGGCAAAGGGAGGATTGATCTTGACCATGGTAAGTTCAGCAATGTATTGTATGTTCCAGGTCTTGCCTCTAACCTCTTATCAATGTATCAGATGACCCACACAGGGTCTCCAAAGAAGGTCATATTCTCCCCTGATGAAGTTGAGATCACAGAGATCTCAAGTGGTAAATTCATTGCAAAAAGAGTTGCAAATCACACTTCGAAGGTATACATGTTCTCACACTTCCTACCCTACTCAAACCCCTTTGCTCTTCTGATTCATGCTAATGAGGCAAGCAAGCTTTGGCATGAAATATTTGGCCACCTTAAATATAAGTATCTTTCTTATCTTAGTGAAAAATAAATGGTCATAGGGTTACCAAATATTAAGTTTTCCAAAGGATTCTGTCAAGGTTGCGTCTTAGGAAAACACCCAGAGCATAAATTTGAGAAAGCTAGTCATGAGATAACCTCTGCAACTCTTGAGTTGATCCACAGTGATGTTGCTGGCCTATTTCCTCATATGTCAATGAGTCAGGACAAATTTGCATTGACATTCATAGATGAATTTTCCAGGTATTGCTGGGTTTACCTCCTGAAACACAAGTCTGAAGTTTTTGGCCTCTTCAAAGTCTTTAAGGCTTTGGTTGAAAACTAGTCTGCGAGGAAACTCAAGGTCCTCAGATCTGACAATGGTGGTGAGTATGTCAAGTTTGAGTTCATTCAATATTGTGCAAATTCAGGTATTTAGATGCAGCATTCTATCCCTTACACACCACAGCAAAATGGTGTTGCTGAGAGGAAGAACAGATCACTGAAAGAGATGGCAACATGCATGATGGAGGCTAAGACTTTTCCACCAAATTTTTGGGCCGAAGCTATAAAATATGCAGCCTATATCCAGAATAGGGTGCTTCATAAACAGCTTGATGGTATGACTCCTTTTGAAGCATGGAGTGGGCATAAGCTAGATGTGACCCATTTCAGGATTTTTGGCTCAAGGGCTTGGGCTAGAATTCCAATAGAAAAGAGGAAGGCTTTGTAGCCCCAAATCCAAGAGTGTCTATTTGTTGGGTAATCTAAGGATTCAAAAGGGTACAAGCTGATAAATTTGAGCACAAACAAATCCTTCATTGAAAGGAGTGTTCAGTTCCAAGAAGAGCCTTTAGCAGCAGTGGAAGTTGGATAATCCTCTTCACCACCAGAACCATTGAATGTAAGTGAAGAGATAGTTGAACTTGCTGATTCTGATATGTATGATAATGATGATTTAATTGCAGATCCTAACAGTCCTACAAGACCAAAATGGGTAGCAAAGATCATTCATGCAGTTGGAGAACTAGCTGGAAATCCTAATGATCCTAGGAGGACTAGATCTCAGTTTGAGAGTGCTCTGTGTGTGAAAGACCCTTTGTTTGCAAAGAAATACTATCTGATGGTTGAATCAGACCCATAGACATATGAATATGCACCACATGATCCAATATGGCAAACAACCATGAAAGAAGAGTTCAGCTCACTCCAAAAGAACAACACTTGGGAGCTGGTTGATCTTCCCCCAGGGAGGAAGCTAGTTCAGTGTAAGTGGATTTACAAAACCAAATTTTCTGCTTATGGTTCACCTTTGAAATATAAGGCAAGATTGGTAGCCAAGGGATCCTCATAGGTACATGGTATAGACTACAATGAGACCTTTGCACCAGTGGCAAAGATGGACTCCATCAGGCTAGCTTTAGCCATTGCAGCTTCGAACCAATGGGAGGTACATCACATGGATGTGAAGTGTGCTTTCTTGAATGGAGATCTCATTGAAGATATTTACATGCAGAAGACTCAAGGATTTGCTACTAATCCATATCTTGTGTGCAGGATAAAGAAATAATTATATGGGCTTAAGCCACAGGGACTTCACTTAGTGAACCTCTCACATAGCACGTGCGATCATGGGATATTAAAGAATACCCTTAATTTCAAGAGATATTGACCCAAAATATTTTTGTTGAAACCCCCTCCCAATACTTAAAACCTCCTCCCCACCCATTTTTATACCTCAATCCTTATAAACCACCCTACCCACCCCCACCTTAAACCCCTCATCCCCCCAACACCTGCAATATATTGGCTCAATTTTTGATAATTTTAAAACCCACAATATGAACTAACATGATAATATATTGGCCAACAAGTGAAGCCCCCGTGGCTTAAGCAAGCCCCTAGGGCTTTGTATGCCAAGATTGGTAGCTTTCTGCTATCACTGAATTTTGTTCGATGAAAGTCAGATCCAAATGTATATTTGAAGCTGATTCATGGTTCACTAATGATTAGTGTGTTGTATGTTGATGACCTTCTCATTACAGGAAGCTCAAAGGATGAAATTGCCTCCTTGAAGGATGCAATGAACCATGCATTCTCAATGACTGATTTGGGCTTATTGAGCCAATTCTTGGGGCTCAAGATTTATCAAACCAAACATGGAATCAAAGTACATTAGTCCAAGTATGCCTTGTATTTTCTGAACAAATTCAACATGAAGGACTGCAAGCCCAGCAAGACTCCTTTCCTTTCAGGAGTAAAGCTTGAAGAAGCAGATTCGTCACCTATGGTATTCAATACATTGTATAGGAAACTGATTGGGTGTTTGCTGTATCTTACACATACTCGACCTGATATTTATTATGGAGTAAGTGTGGCTTCAAGATACATGTATGAGCCTCATGAGATCCATTGGAGAGCAGCCAAAAGGATCCTTAACTTTGTTCAGGGAACAAGGACTCATGGGATCTTCTACAAAGTTAAATCTGATCTTGATTTGATTGGGTTTACTGACAGTGATTGGGAAGGTGACAACACAGATTGAAAGTCAACATCAGGATATGTGTTCATGCTTGCTAAAGGACCAATTAGCTGGTCAAGCAAGAAACAGAGTGCCATTGCACTCTCATCTACAGAAGCAGAGTACAAAGGAGTTGTAAATGCAGCAACTCAATGTTCATGGTTGCAGGGGTTACTTGGTGAGTGTGGCTTCGAATCAGAATACTCAACTACTATCTATTGTGATAATTAGAGTACCATTCAAATCTGCAATGATCCAGTTTAGAGACAGAGAACCAAACACATTGAGATCCATATGCACTACATCAGACAACTTGTGCATGATGCCACCATTCACCTACTCTTCTATTCATCTTCAGAACAAGTAGCAGATATCTTCACCAAAGTTTTTTGTGAGACGACATTCAGCAATCTCAAATCACTGCTGGGGATTGCTGATCATGTTGTGAAGCATGAATGATGACAAGATTTTCAAATTTTTTTTTACTGTCCATGTTTAAGGGAGGATTTTTCCCATTGGGTTTTTGCCTCTTTCCTTGGTTAAATGGACATGCAGTATGTAGAGGGTGACTAAGCCTTGTTGCTAGGCCCTATAATTTTCTGATATTTTACTCAAAATTCAGGCTTAAGGGGGGGTTTTAGAATAATCAACCCATAGTTAGCTACCTTAGACATTAATTAATCCAATTTTTGTCTCATTTTCCTAGTTTCCATATTCCACCTTATGCAAGTTGTCCTCCACGCATCCAAAGTGGTCAAACTTACTAAATTTGAGTCATGGAGTGCTTGGGAAACCACTTGGAATCAAATCTGCTTTATTCCTGGCCTTCCTAGCACATGTCTGCTTTTTCTGCTTTATTGCCTGCTTTTTTCTGAGTTTTAAGTCAATTGGGAAAGTTTGACTAGGTGAAGTTAACTTGTTTTTTGTCCTCATCCTCCTCCACTCTTTTCTCCTAATAAAAGCATGTATGAGTTGTCCTTCCTTCATCTATTAGCTTGCCTAATTGATTTTCCCAATTCATGAGCTCCTAGACGATTTGGAAACTACTTTATGCACCTATGGGGGATTTGCTTAGTTCTAGTAAGCCTACTTTTGACCAAATTCGAATGGCATCCTTATGCATTCGAATCTCTCATGTAATTATTTATTGTGGCAGCCTATGAATTCATAGGGTTCACTATTGTACACTTATTCAATAGAGATTAGTGTTCTGCTCCATATTCAGTCTCCTTTGTGTGTAATTTGCATGTGTAATTGGCAATTTTTGTGAGTGTAATTGTTCTAACACTTGGGTTCAATTTCCACAAATGCGTCTGTTGACCTATCCACTACCCCGATCGTGAGCTTGTTTAGTTCCTTCATGTGATGGATTTAAAGGAATCCACATTCCATTGTTGGGGGATTTTCGCCTTCTCTCTCAGGATTCCTAGTCATTGGGTTTTCTTCCTTGTTCACGCAGAAGATAGCTCTCCTCCGCCTCACGAATTTGAGGGATGGTTGATTGTTTCTCTCCTTTGATCATGCAGAGAGTGTGTATTTTTACACCATTAGAAGATTTCTTAATGTTTTGTTCTTCCCATCGTTGAAATTGTGTTTTGTAGTCGCATCCATAGTTATGTGGGTTGCGTTTTGTCTCTCACACAGAGTTGGAAGTCGGAACCTATTCCATTCCTGGTTTGTACAAGTTTTCCCAGTGACTGTAGTGATATTTGTGCACTATGGCCTCAGAGTTGATTGTGGGCTGTCATTGCCATGATTTGTTTGTCTATGTCTTTCCTTTTTGTGGTGGTATCGGTTGAAGGTTGTTGTGAGTACCTGCATTCTGGTTAACTGTATTTCCCCCCCTGTAAAAGATTGAATAGCTGTTTGGCTGCTTGCATGCAGTGGTTTTGTCCTGAGACTGCATTGGAGTGGTGAATGAGGGCCTAGGATGCTTGAGAAACCTAGTGGACTCAGAACCATATAGATAGAGCCACTGAGCTGGCTTCCTTCTCGACAACCCTTGAATAGCATTGGAAGGGAGATCAGGTTCTGAGGGACTACGTTGCAGAGAAAGGGATGATTTCCTTGTGTTGGGTGTGTGGGGGTGTTCTAGAAGCTAGACTAGTCCTGGTGTTGGTATATGTAGCTCTTCAATGAGCTCACTAGCTTAGCATTAGCCTTTCCCAGCTCCTGGATGGCCTGATAACCCCAACCTTGTTGGCTTGGCTAATTTGTTATTCGCCTGATAAACCCAACTGTGTTGGCTTGGCTGAACTGTGTACCCTAGTGGTGTTGTCATCCTTGGCTACGTGTAATCCTGTTAGTTCCTTATTCCTTGGGGAATCATGCCCGGCTTGGGGGTGGCGGTGTTGCTGAGAGATTAAGGAGAATGTGATCCTATGGTTGGGTGGAACGTTGCAGCGACGTAGCTAGTTGTGGAACAAGCTCTTTATAAGATAAGTATTCTTTCCCAGCTTGTTTCTACAATTATATATTTACCATTGACGAATGTGGATATGCATGTTAAATGCTGATCTATATATGCATGAATGATGATTGATGTGTTTTTCTTCTGTTGTGTATATGAATGACTATGATTCGTAATATGTTTTATGTTATAAGTATCATGCTTCAGCAGTATATCTATGTATGTTCATGTTCATGGGGCTAGATCCCCGGATGTTTTGACGTATAATAGTGTCCTCTTCATCAGTTGGAGGGTCAGGGACATTACATCAGGCCTTGTAGCTGCTTTCATAAGGGTTGATATTTCAATATTCGCATATATGGGCATATATTTAAAACCAGCATCTGGAACACTTTGTCTTGAAATCATTGTATATACCTCTTCCCATTTATATTCTAGCTCAACTCTAGTAATAGCTTTAGTATCTTCATAGATGACTTCCACTCTGGTTATCACCTCCACTTTAGGTTCCTCTTCGGTTGCTTCGGATTTCTTCTTCTATTTTCGTGGCATATTGCTGTGTTGATAATTTACCTGTAACCATTATACAACATGATCTCAGTCTATTTATCTCTAGCAAGCATTGTAGTGAGAAAACAATAAAACAACCAAATATTACCATTTGATCAATATGCATACTGAAAAGTATTATTAACACCCACAACCCTTTTGAGTGAGAGAATCTAAATAAAGAGAACCTGGAAAATATCCCTCTACCCCCAAACCTGCTAAAATCCACTAGCTTAAACCCTAACCTCTTCCAGCCTCCTAAAAAAAAATTCTATATGTGCATCTCAACTGAGGAATGGCTCATACCGCCTGTCTGCTCAAAACAAAAATCCTCAAACCCTTATAGTTATGCATCCCTCCCATATCCCATTGAAACATATTGTTAAAGAGGACACGACTGTCTAACCCTAGGCTTAAAATCGAGCAATCAAGAATAGGGCGATGCAGACAGCGAAATGCTCGTCTGCACCATTCCCTAAACTTCCACACAACTGTTACATGCGTACGCATGGATGCATAGAAGCTGAGTGGGGAAACAAAAAATTAACCAGCTAGAATAAAAACAGTCACAAACAAATTGGCTGCACTCTAAATAAAAGAAGATTCACTGCAGGAAAACCTAAAAATGTGTAAAACCTTACCCTCCTGCGAAAAACCTAAACCTATCGACCCTAGCTATTTAAAACAACAAAAACAAAAACAAAAAATGAATTCATGAGCGAATACTACCTGGCAACGAAGTGATGGGTGACCTGGACATGAGCTGCCTTCCACGGGCATAGAGGAGATTGACAACTGCATGCGAAGGACTGGATAGCTCCACAGTCAGAATGACAAGTCAATGGCTCAAAACTGATTTATAAACCTCGACCGAGAGTGAAAACTAACACTAGTGGGAAAATATCTTAACCAAACGTCCGACCTATAGTCTTGAAAGCATCTGCAATGTCAGACGGGCACAACTCTACTTACCGAGTAATCAGATGGGAAAGTTACATCAGAAATTGGAGAGACCAACTTCTTCGGTATCAGTGGGAACATCACGAAGCTTTGGATCAACTCAACACTAACTCTCCCCAATGTTGGATGGCGAAAAACTAAATCTTTTGGTTCATTCCGAAAAACAAAACCGACGACGAAAATGCCAACTTCACCGGACAACATAAAAAGATAGTTGAATGGACACCCGATTCATCGGATCTATTTACGCTAAAAAGCTGGAACATCGGCCAACTATCTCCGAGATCGCATACAAGCTGACTCCTGATATAGCGGGTCAAACTTCAGAAGGCTTCCGATAAATACATCGAAAATATAGTGGACTATGCCTCTGTTGTATCGGAAGACTAGTCAACTAAGCATCTGATATGGGCATGCAAAAAGACTAAGTTTTTTACAAAAAGATGTTGAGCCCTAGGAAAACCTTGGTATAAATAAAACATTCTGCCACTAGTACAAAACGAGGAATTAGCTACTAGGTGACTAAAAATTCTAGTCACCACAGGTTTTTTAAGTGATTTACTATTAAATATGAGCAATTTTGATTAACCCAACTATAAACGACTAATTTAGTCACCAGTAAAAAAAATGACTAGATAATAAGTGGCAGAGTTAAAAATGACTAACATAAACGACTAATTTAGTCAGGACATAAAAAATGACTAGTTAGACGAATATGAATTAGTCATTTTTAATTGTTTCATGGAAAATTGCAAATTTGACAATGAAGTGTAAATTTTGTAAATTGTCTACCTTCTATTAGTAATATTGGTGCCATGCACCTCGATCTTTAGAGATCCAACAAAGCAATTGCACGAATTTTCTCTCTACCGTCTTTATCCCTGCTGCACCAATGAAGAAAACTTGGTTAAGCGCACTAGTACAAAATGAGGAATTAGCTACTAGGTGACTAAAAATTCTAGTCACCATAGGTTTTTCAAGTGATTTACTACTAAATATGAACAATTTTGATTGACCCAACTATAAACGACTTAGATTAACTACTAATTTAGTCACCAGTTAACAAATATAACTAGATAGTAAGCGACAGAGTTAAAAATGACTAACATAAACGACTAATTTAGTCACTGCATAAAAAATGACTAGCTAGAAGAATATGAATTAGTCATTTATGTTAATAATTTTTAATTGTGTCGTGGAAAATTGCAATTTTGAAAATGAAGTGTATTTTTTGTAAACTGTCTACCTTCTATTAGTAATATTGGTGCCATGCACCTCGATCACTACAACAAAACCCTGTGATTAGCATCCATTTTTGCTTCCTTTTTTGTGCCAAGACCATCTTTCAATGTATTTTTCTACATTCAGGCGGATCGTCTCTCTAAGGAGGCACTACATATTTCAGCTGGGCTACTTGAATATATGGAATATATTGAGAGAGCATGCATAGTGCATGGCTAAGCACAGCTCTTATGAGCCTTTTTTCTCACCTAATGATATTGTGTTTATCAGTATATCATCAATGATGATTGAATTGATTAGTACTATTATGGATTTTTGATTGCCAGCTGAGTGCCCCTTTAGATATACTGATCTGCCAGAAGTACAATGCTATTGATTGGGCTGATTTGGGATGGGAATTGGAAGTACATTATATTTTGATGTACCAACAGTAGTACTATGTAGATGAGTATCCTATCATGATTTACTATGTATTTTTTTTTAGGTATGTACAAGCTGTAATTGGATGTTTTGTTGAAGTTGCTCTCCTAGCTGAGATGTAACATATTTGCTGATGAACAAAGGTTTCCTTTGATTCATATGAATATCAAGGAAATGTTATTTTTCTCCTGGAAAAAAAAAGTATTTTTTTACATTTTTTTGGACAAGATGGCGCAATTTCATTCTCCCTTCACTTTTAACCTCATGTAATATTGTGTTAAATATCAATTAGGAATCTACTAAAGAACCTTCAATGCTTACACCAAAGATTCATGGGAAATCCATGACCATGTTAAGCCTATACTTCTTAACTGCGACTAACAGAATTTCCTTGGTAAAGAGTTGGGGATGAACTTGCACTGTCATTTGAGAATTTTTGATGGAGATAGGATTAAATGCACCGTCGCCACCAACCCATGATGTAATGAGTCTTGATTTCCTTGAATTCAAAGTGGGTTTAAGATCTGATATATATGAATTCGAAGTAGGTTCTTGAATGCCGATACTGAGAGTGTTCAATCATTGATAGTCATAAATAACTAGCCTATCGAGTTCCTTAATGCGCTCAACCCACCATTGTAGTAGTATGAGGATCTGACACTTCTTCCCAAGGTTCGAACCCTACAACAGAACATTACTCTTCTAAGATGGATTATGAATGTGACCTCACGAGTTATATTTTAAATATAAAATGGTGTAACCCCTTTAGATCTAGCCTCTATGTGAACTAATACCATGAATTCATGAGATAATGGGTTAGTTTAAACTAAAAAGAGGCAAATAAATCCCTATTAATGAAGATGATGGCTTGACAAGGAAAGGATATGTTCCCCTTTCTATAGGGTCTCCATTTCGAATCCCCCACTTGGTATCTATCCATCTCTAGCTTGTCACTACCACTACCCAAGTAATATGATCCCTTGATTGATGCACTCCATATTAATTTTTCTCTCTCTTTGATGTTTGTCAAAAGTCATAAATTTGTGCTAGGTGGCCTGTTTGACAAAATATGCCTATTGCTTACTTCAACCTCTACATATGCAAGTGACCTAAACTTGTTAGTGCCTCTCTATTTATATGAGAGGCCTAAACTTCATTTACAATAAAATAATCATAATTTCCTTGTATCTAGTATAGGGCGGGGTAAAATAATACAAGAATTACACCACTCAAGAACTAACTCCTAGCTAAATACAATAAAAAAATAGTGGTCAAGGCCACTTGTATAATGATGAGATACATAGCCCGCATAACAAAGGGGAACCTCTCCAACAATCAAGGAACAAGTGGTTGTCGATGATGCCACTTGACCTCTAAACATCCCTTAAAGAAGATAATACTCCAAACTATGTCCAAAAGAACATCTTCAAGCTTCCTCCAAGTGACTTTTACAACAAGCCAAATCCAACGAAGCTCCAATAAGCACCTAAAAACCCTCCAAATATCAAAACATCCCACAAAATAAAAATACACTCCCTTGTAAACCGAACTCTCCAAATGTGGTTAATAATTATAATCAATCCTATGCAAAAGCTAATCCATTATCCAAAAACCTTTTCCATGCTTCACATGAAGTAAAGAAAATGACACTTTATAATATATTATTATATGTTGTTCAATAAACATATTATTTATCCAAATCCTATTGAAAGGAGAGATAACTTAATATTAACCTAATAAAGCACATTAATATAGGTAACACCATGGGAGCCCTTTTTTCTCAAGAACAAATAAATACTTCTTAACAAATGTTCTCCCAAAGTGGTTTCAAAGTAATAGAATAATGAAAAAATAAAAATAAAATAATGACCATCCCATTTAAAAAACTCCATAAAGTAAATCCACGATGTATTTTATGACTCCATTAACTTTTACAACCACATGAACACAAATAGATATGATCCTCCAACAAGCTTTGAGTGAAGGTAACCAACTTGGAATCAGTTAAAGGGAAAATGTTCATGGTATTTTTATTTAAAATGGGTGGCCCACCAATTAAGGGATCGAAGCGAACACCAATCCTCCTCATCATCATTTAATTTAGAAATCAAGGTGAACGCCTCCACTGGCAAGGTTTCTCAAGCACCCATCCTGCATCTGTAAGCGGATAATGTATGCTGAAGATCGATATTGATGCATTTCCATTGCCACTTCTATGATATGATGCTACGACCTTTCATTTTAGTGCAGAAGTCATTGAAATCTTGTCTACCACCTCCTATTTATTTGAGAGTCAGTCCGTTTGTGCTTCAGCAAGTAGCATATTTAGGGTTTCCTTGGACAAATCGAGATTCATATAAATAAAAAAACCAATGTATAAAAACCACTGAATACCCCACCAATATACCGACCATTCCTAGAAAAATATTAGTGTGCCGACAGACCCTTCCCACTCTCTGAAACAAAGTCTAACATCCACATTTTTTTAACCCTATTCTCCTAAACTATTTTACCGTCTCCCCAGATCGCCTCTACAGTCCTAAACTTTCCATTTTTCCATCTGACAACCCCTGCCTAAACTCCCTTTCTTAACCCCATGAAGGTCGTGAAAGCCAGCTCCATGAAAGAAAATATTGTGTGCGACTCCAGCTTCATAACTACTCCATGACAAACTCCCAATCTATGCACAATAATTTAGACTGCTCACTTAAACTCTATCCCGGAAGGTTTAAGTGAATATATTTGATCACTGCTCACAAAGGCTTTATGCATTCAAATAAAACATCAACCGATCACTTCATTGTTTCATATGAATATTGCCCTAAATCAACTCGTATAGTTTTGTGCACTCACGCATTTGTTGTAGCATGTGATCTATAGCCCATGGAAAATGTATGGGCTATGAATGGATCACTTCCCATTCAACATCCATGAAAAAATCCAACTCCCTTCTCAAGGCTATGGTAGCCCTGGGAAATCACCCATCTGTTGCAAGTTCCGCGGGACTTAAAATAACGAATAATTTATGTTTGTTTCCTGGACACATCAGCATTGTGAAGAATATTGGTTTCAGAGGATTCTCAGTTCCTAGTTTTGTTGAGGAAGGAGATTCAAGATATATTGATAATTGGGAAGACAAAGAAGAATATGTGGATTCTTGTGATATGACTTCTGAAGTGAGTACAATGTCTCAAGGGGTTCGAAGGGAGCAAGTGTTGGACATTTTGGAGTTCGTAGACAAAGTAAATGTCTGACCAGATACCAATGTATACGCACACCCCTTGCAGGGTTGCGTCAAGCAAGGCTCTTGAAGAAGGTAGGCTAGTCCACACCCATATAATTAATTCTCAATTTAATTCAAACCTTTTTCTATTAAACAGTATTGTAAATATGTATCCTAAATGTGGAAGGAGGATGCACGACAAGTGTTTGACGGAATGTACAAATGAGACATGGTTACGTGGGTTGCACTAATCTCAGGATATGTTCAGAATCAGAACAGTGAAGAAACCCTTAAATTATTTCCCCTGATGTTGAGGGCCGACATGAAACCCAACTAATTTCCCTTGATGTTGAGTCCCTCCCTGTGGGGGCTGGGCTCATATGTTGGCCTTTTCAGCTTTTGTAGACTGCGACTTTCTTGGCATCCCTGTTGCCACATGTTGTAACCACCTTGAATCTTTATGTACTTATTTGTCCTCTGAAGTAATATATGAAACATTAAAATAAAGATCCTACATGACCTAGAAAAAAAGAATTTCATGTAATTTAAGTGGTTTACTGATCACCATTTCAAAAATATTTCTATCTAGATGATCTAATATTACTTTTTGCTTCCTAGCTGCTACAAGTCCCTGTATCGTCTTTTATTGAAATATCCCTTTTCTAGTATCTTCATTACTCCAACATGAAAAAAAATGAATATAATGTACTCACTAATATATATGGATAAATGGGTTATATATGTAGTTGGCACTTAAGGTATATATGTAACAATAGGAAGGAATAATATCCATGTCAAAATTTCATTTTGCAATAGCAGCAAGATAATGCTTCAGTATGCAGAATATTATATGCTGTATTTTATATATGCCATTCATATGCTATCAAAATAGGACTGATATTATTTACTATTGATCTTCTATTGTGATCTTGTAATTATCTCACCTAAAAAATTGATCAAGGAAACTATATTGCCGTCCAGTTATCCAATATCTCAGACAACTTTTGACTTTGCTTTTCAGGTTCTTCTTTAGCCATCAATTGTGGGGGTCCTCAATTGATTGATTCCTCAATGGGGGTTCTTTTTTGCGAGGGACAACAAAACACTAGATGCTGCATCATTCTACATGAATTCTGAAGAGAATTGGGGAATCGGTACGACAGGAGTATTTTTGAATTCATCAGATACAACTAATGAAAATGGTAACCCATATACGACAGAACAAGGATCTGTACAAGAAGCAACTCAAAATCCATCAATATATACAACATCATGTCTTTCTCCTGTGTCTCTAAGATACTATGGCCTTGGTCTTGAGAATGGACAATACAGGGTAGAGCTCCATTTTGAGGAAATCCAGATTCCATCTACATAGTCATGGTGAAGTCTTGGATTGTCTATCTTTGATTCCTATCTACAGGTATTACTCTGTAATGACATCACTATATGAACCAACTTGAGGAGCACAAAAAGTAACTGGTTCTATATAATGTCATGATGCATTTGCAAGTACTATAACTTCACATCACAGGTTTCACAAACTTTAATATTAGCGGATCTTTTGGTCCAATCCATTTATGGCAATAGCATTTTAATATATTATTATCATATCATTAGGTGTAGTACATTGGTGTGTGATATTTGTATCTAGCTAGAAGAAATTGGGATCGAGCACCTCATTCATACGATCATATCAAAATGCATAAAATTCTTTGAGCAGGGAAAGAGCATGCATGCCTTGGATAGATCCTGGAGGTTAACATCACTTTGTATTGTAGTACATAGTACATGTCACCAATTTAGAAAATAATACATCTCCAGGTACCAGATTCCAAAGGAGAGGACAAAATGGCTGCTATACTGGAAAGCATATTGAAATTCATGATGTACTTTGTTTTTGAGTTTTACTTATTTATATCCAATTCCAATTGGATTTATGCTGCCCATATTTATCCCAATTTTCCTTATACATTTTCATTCAGTTCCTATAAACTGTAGGTTCATGAACATTGATTAAAACCATGCCTCTCCCTCTCTCTCATGCTTGTATGCTTCTTTTTTTCTTAAACAAAGCATTATCAATTTAGCTATATTTTATTGTTTGGAAGAGTTGTGGATAGAATTTAGAAGAACCCTGATACAATATAATATCTACTTCACTTTCTTTAAAGTTTCATTCTCTTTTTCATGCCTCGACTTATTTTGTAGTTGTGCACTTTATGTAGGGAGTTCAAGTGTTGAAAGATTTTGATATTAAGGAAGCAGCTAGAGAGTTGACTGTGCCAGTTGTAAAAAGTATACTGTAAATGTTTCTGAAAACTTTCTTGAGGTACACTTTTTTTGGGCTGGCAAGGGAACCTGTTGCATACCATCACCACAGACACATGGATCTTTGGTCTCAGCAATTAGGGTTACTCCTAGTATTAAAAATATTATATAATTAGTACTTATTCATTTATGCACATTTGGACCTTCATACATTGTCTATAGAGATTATTACATTCTCTTATTTATTCCCAAGTTGGTATTATTGTGGAAACTGTATTCTCATGACAATGGTCAACTTGGAATTGCATTTCACAACTTATGAATTTGTTTATTTTTTATTGCAGAATTTAATCCAACTAATGTAAACAGAAGTAAGGGAAACAACAGTAGAACACAAATTATTGGTATTGTTCTTGGAGTTCTAATTGGTTTAGGTTTTTTTATCTACTCATTCTGTATGATTTTAAGAAGAAAAAGAAGGAAGCACAAATCATTGACAGCTGGTGACAGTGAAGGTGATCATCTATGTTTCAAAACATGGGACTAATCTCTCAGAATTTTTGACATTTTCTCTTTCAGATCATCTTCCTTGGAAATGAATATACTTAATGAGATATTGAAGAATGTATTATCATGTCATAGATCTTACCATTTTATTTTATTTGTTTTAGCATATTTAAGGAGTATTGCTGGAAATCCATATACTTTCGGTTTAACAGAAATACAAATTGCTACAGAATATTTTGCTAATGACAATAAGATAGGAGAGGGTGGGTTTGGTACAATTTACAACGTACATTAAATTGGATCCTTAAGTTATAATTTCAGTTTATATAGCCTGGAAAATCATATATTAGCTTCTTTCTTCATAGGCATGCATACTTAAAATATCAAATTTGAAATGCTTACTTTATATTCTATCATTCTCTATTGTAGAGCGTGCTATCAGATGGAAATGTTGTGGCCGTAAAGAAGCTGTCATCCACGTCTAGCCAAGGAAAGCGAGAATTTCTTAATGAGCTGGCAACAATATCTGCTGTACAACACAGAAACCTTGTGAAATTGTATGGTTGTTGTGTTGAGGAAGAAGAACGCCTCTTAGTCTACGAATATTTGGAAAACAACA
>LPNX011200454.1:178655-249144 GCA_001517045.1 Pseudotsuga menziesii
TTCTTTCAGCTGTTTTACTGAATTGGATATGTTATTATGTTCCCATGTATACAATGGCCTTTCTTATGATCTTAACACAATGTTTGGACATCATCATATTTCAACCTTTTTTTCTCGTCACAATTAATGTAGTAATTGAAATAGCATAAGAAAAACAATATATGGTATAGCTCAATATTATTCACAATTCTTACAAGTTGATCAGACATATCAATCAATTTGGAGTCATCTAATGAAAAATCATGACATTTTGACTTACCTGAGCATCAATATCAATTTCATGGAAGAATAACAAAAATTCAAGTCTAATTTTCAGTGGGTACCTGGCTCTAGAGTATGCTTTGCCTGGTCACCTTACTGAGAAAGTGGATGTTTTCAGCTTTGGAGTAGTTGCTCTTGAAGTTGTTAGCAATAGAACTCATGAAGACAACAGCTTGCCAGATGACATGGTCTATCTTTTGGATTGGGTACCGATTCTGAAATCCCAAACATAAGTAATTTGTTTAGATTTAATTTCGCACAGAAATATTTGTAGTTATTTTGTCATATACCAAGGCACTACAGATGTTAGAAAGAATCCTCTGTGTAATACATCTCCATTTATAATATTATCTGTCCTTGAACTGCAAAATTGGCATCTGTATGAGGAGAAAAGATTGCTAGATTTAGTAGACAATAGTATGCTTTCAAGATACTTTGAAGACGAAGTGTTGAGGTTTATTCACGTGGCTCTTTTGTGTACACAAGCAACTCCCTCTCAACGACCTTCCATGTCTCGAGTGGTTTCCATGCTATCAGGTGTTACAGAGACTCATCCTCCACAATATCAGCTTGGATATATGAAGGATTAGCAGTTCTCACAAGAGAATGCCCAGAATTGATCAACTAAGAACAATGAAAATTCATGGAGCTGGAACATGAGTTTGACATTGGACGAGACAAACTCTCTGAGGAGGGCACTTTGGACATGAAATTTTATCACATATTATTTCCTATTAAATTGATGATGGTTTTTTTGTAGTGAACAGCCAGATACTGAAAGTTTTTTAACTTGAAAAATGTATATCATTGCTGCTATGTTTTAGACTATAACAATCATGATATCATCAGAAACTAAGGTCTTATACAAAGTTACAAGTAAATAAGTTTGGTGGGCATAGTTCTATGCATTTTCTAGAAAGGGGCGGTTTGCAATATACCTTGAAATTGTTTAATACCTCCATTCTCAGCTGTTTTCCACTGTCTGAATGTAGACTTCTACCTTGCTTGCCCCTTTACTAGCCTCATAGTTTAGCAACAAATGAAAAGAAGAGTTGTTAGTACAAGTCTTTTTTGAATTAGATAGGAGAGTGACTTTTCTAAATTCTTGTTTGGTTTAGGTACCCTTCTGTAACAACAAAGTATATTTAGAAAGATTTTCTGCCATTGAGTTGAAATCTTGGTAAAACATGAAGTCCCAATGCTGAACTTGAGACTAGAGACAAATAAGTCTCTAAAACTATCTTGAAATTTGTCTCAGTAAGAGACTGGTAAAACATGAAGTTCCAATGCTGAAATTGAACATACTGATACCTGTATCCTCCCTGTTGATAAACAATTTTAATTGCATTCTAGAGACAATTCAAGGAACTCTAATGTCTTTGTATTCCTCTAATAGGAAAATTCTTTTCAAGGCTTCTTATTGAATCATGGTTGTGCTGTGATAGTTAGGACTGGCCATCAAAGGAGTTCAAGCCAGTCATTTTCCATCATTAGTATTCATATTGGTCTCATTGGGTAGTACTTCTGTTTTGCTTGTTGGATGGAGTGTAGTGTTCACTGCTCTTTTTCCTAATGATGAGAAGAGCAGAAAGAAACAAGAAATTTACAAGAGAGGCAGTACACTAGAAATTTTTGAGGTAAATGTGTCTTCCAGGTTTGCTTTTCCTTTTTGTTACTAGATTTCTATTCCATTTTGTGGGGGTTACATGATCCATATCTATATGCCTTTTGACCTGCATTCAATCTTATTAGGCAGGATTTGTAGTCTTGGTAGAGGAGCTTTCGTTGTTGTACTGTTTATCTTTAAGAATGACATTATGTATTTGTTGTTTTGCAGCTTCTTTCAACTTTAGTGAGGCGTTGGTGATAGTCTATTTTTGGTCAGGTTTATGTATGGAGGTAGTTTTTTTGGAACTCACTATAAAGTTTGCCTTTCCAAGCCCTTTTTTCTGTTGTATGTATTTATCAGCTATCTAGAGATAACAAAGACTTGTGAATACATGTGAGGATAATCAGATGATCACCTTACATGTAATTTTGTTATTTTACTTTTTCCTGGGCATATTTCATAACTTGGACATTATGTTACAGTGCAATATGCACCTAAAGAATGTAATTTTCTTTCTACTTTAAAGAAAAATGCAGTTATTTTTCTTTCGAAGAATATATATATATATATATATATCAACAAAAGGCTAGAACAAACAAAAATATGAAAACAAAAAAATCCATATACATGATATAATACAGGTAAACAACTACAGACAAACTCTCTGAGGAGGGCACTTTGGACATGCAATTTTATCACATCTTATTTCCTGTTAAATTGATGATGGTTTTTTTGTAGTGAACAGCCAGATACTGAAAATTTTTTAACTTGAAAACTGTATATCACTGCTGTTGTGTTTTAGACTATAACAATCATGATATCATCAGAAACTAAGGTCTTATACAAAGTTACAAGTAAATAAGTTTGGTGGGCAGAGTTCTATGCATTCTCTAGAAAGGGGTGGCTTGCAATATACCTTGAAATTGTTTAATACCTCAATTCTCAGCTGTTTTCCACAGTCTAAATGTAGACTTCTGCCCTGCTTGCCCCTTTACTAGCCTCATAGTTTAGCAACAAATGAAAAGAAGAGTTGTTAGTACAAGTCTTTTTTTAATTAGATAGGAGACTGAATTTTCTAAATTCTTGTTTGGTTTAGGTACCCTTCTATAACAACAAAGTATATTTAGAAAGCTTGTCTGCCATTGAGTTGAAATCTTGGTAAAACATGAAGTCCCAATGCTGAACTTGAGACTAGAGACAAATAAGTCTCTAAATCTGTCTTGAAATTTGTCTCAGTAAGAGACTGGTAAAACATGAAGTCCCAATGCTGAACTTGAACATACTGATACATGTATCCTCCCTATTGATAAACACTTTTAATTGCATTCTAGAGACAATTCAGGGAACTCTAATGTCTTTGTATTCCTCTAATATGAAAATGCTGTTCAAGGCTTCTTATTGAATCATGGTTGTGCTGTGATAGTTAGGACTAGTCATCAAAGGAGTTCAAGCCAGTCATTTTCCATCATCAGTATTCATATTGGTCTCATTGGGTAGTACTTTTGTTTTGCTTATTGGATGGAGAGCAATGTTCACTGCTATTTTTCCTAATGACGAGCAGAGCAGAAAGAAACAAGAGATTTACAAGAGAGGCATTCCACTAGAACTTTTTTAGGTAAATGTGTCTTCCAGGTTTGCTTTTCCTTTTTGTTACTAGATTTCTATTCCATTTTTTGGGGGTTACATGATCCATATCTATATGCCTTTTGACCTGCATTCAAGCTTATTAGGCAGGATTTGTAGTCTTGGTAGAGGAGCTTTCGTTGTTGTACTATTTATCTTTAAGAATGGCATTATGTATTTGTTGTTTTGCAGCTTCTTTCATCTTTAGTGAGGCGTTGGTGATAGTCTATTTTTGGTCAGGTTTATGTATGGAGGTAGTTTTTTTGGAACTCACTGTAAAGGTTTCCTTTCCAAGCCCTTTTTTATGTTGTATGTATTTATCAACTATCTAGAGATAGCAAATACTTGTGAATAAATGTGAGGATAATTAGATGATCACCTTACATGTAATTTTTATTATTTTACTTTTGTCCTGGGCATATTTCATAACCTGGACTTTATGTTACAGTGCAATATGCACCTAAAGAATGTAATTTTCTTTCTACTTTAAAGGAAAATACAGTTATTTTTCTTTGGAAGAATATATATCAACAAAAGGCCAGAACAAAAAAAAATCCGAAAACAAAAAAAATCCATATACATGATATAATATAGGTAAACAACTGCAGACAAACTCTCTAAGGAGGGCACTTTGGACATGCAATTTTATCACATCTGATTTACTGTTAAATTGATGATGATTTTTTTGTAGTGAACAGCCAGATACTGAAAGTTTTTTAACTTGAAAACTGTATATCACTGTTGCTGTGTTTTAGACTATAACAATCATGATATCATCAGAAACTAAGGTCTTATACAAAGTTACATGTAAATAAGTTTGGTGGGCAGAGTTCTATGCATTTTCTAGAAAGGGACGGCTTGAAATATAACTTGAAATTGTTTAATACCTCCATTCTCAGCTTTTTTCCACAGTCTGAATGTAGACTTCTGCCCTGCTTGCCCCTTTACTGGCCTCATAGTTTAGCAACAAATGAAAAGAAGAGTTGTTAGTACAAGTCTTTTCTAAATTAGATAGGAGAGTGACTTTTCTAAATCCTTGTTTGGTTTAGGTACCCTACTGTAACAACAAAGTATATTTAGAAAGCTTGTCTGCCATTGAGTTGAAATCTTGGTAAAACATGAAGTCCCAATGCTGAACCTCTGAAGTAATAAGACACTGAATTCTTTGATTTGTAATAGTTTGAACTTCTTCTTTAAATTAACCAGGTCAGACCCTCTCTTACTCTTACCATCTGCTCTGCCCTACCTCTATCCTCCCGCAGAAACATACCCTATGTTATAATGCTATACTAATAGTAGGTTTTGAACAATTCTTCATGAACCTTGAACTTTGTACTTGTAAATATAAATCCACACCAAAATATGAGACCTAGGTCTTAGTGAGGCTCTTATATTCCATTGAAGAAGCAACGCATCCCACGTGGGGAGTCAGAGTGGAAGGCATAAACATGCCATAGGGCCTGAAGGGAATTGGAACTTAAAACTAATTCATAATAAGATAATCAAGGCAGGGCACTTTCACATTCCACTCAAGCAATATGGAGACATGATTTATTACCCTTATGAAGAAATCGTTTCTTGTAGGCAGTTCAAATGGGGAATATGAACCTCATCATGATTTTCTCTATCCCTTGCTTCATCATAAATGTGCATTTCATGGTCAAGTAAATTCCTTCATGTTGAAAGTCATAAATCTTGATAAGAATATGCCTTTATGCAACTGTACATTATAAGAACACTATAGAATACCAGTCTCTCCAACCTTTTCGATAGGTTTAGTCAATCTCAAAAGATTACTAGAATCTAAATTTTAGTGTAGTCTTATTTTAGGTGACCATACATTCTAAGGAAAGTTCAGTTCTTATCAATGATTATTTCTCTCTGTGAACTATTGTCCAATCATCATGGAAGCTATTTTAGATCCTGTACATCTCAACATAGAGCTGATATATATTTTGTTATACCTAATAGTTTGCAATTTTTTCAAGTTTAATTCATGCTTAACCAGTTGTCCTGCCTTTCAAATAATTGGTATTATCACCTAGAAGCCAAATATACAACCCTTTAAAGGTTTCTCTAAAGACGCAATGTTGTAGGAGTAGGGTATTTCTCTTTATATTTGCAACATGACTCTTTAATTATTGAATCCACTATTAGGTGCCCTTATAGCCAAGGAATAATGATTCACAAAACATAACTCCTCCATTCAAAATGGTACCTTTGAAACAGTAAATGATTCAATGCTAAATACTTGCAATACTTGCAATTCCCCAAGTCAAAATACTTGCAATTCTTTGAATTCTAGGTCTAGAGATCATTTTTGCAAGACATTACGGTGCATAGGGAGTCAAGTCTCTAATTTTGCAAATGATAATCATCGAGTCTCCATTAGCAATAAGTTTCTGAATCTACCTAGCTCTTAGAATGTTTATCACCTGATTTAAAGCTAAAATAGGATTCACAATAAAATAGGCTTCACAATAAGAGAAGAAGCCTTTTGCAGTTTGATCACAACCATAGACCTGCTTATTATGGAACCTTCTCAAAGAAAAAGTGAATATACTTTGCATAATTTTAAGTTTATTAATTATCAAAGCAACAGTTTGTGTTTTAATATTGATATCCCATGATGAGGAACATCTGAAACACCATGAAGCTCATGGATTCTTAATATTGCAGTAGACAAGAGGGAAAGTTTTGTTTCCGACTCTTTGTTTTTGATGCAGTGATGGCATTGGGATTTGAAATCCTTTCAGGAAGGACTCTTCTTTGGACTGTGATAATGATAGTGATGAAGAATGGGAAGAGTTACTCATCACTAAATATCTCTGGTAAGAGTATTTGTAGTATTTTTATTAGCTTTAGTTACAGGTAAAATTGTACATAGCTCTTAGGAATTAGTTTATCATAAATACTAGTTAATGGTAAGTTGTAATAGTAATAATTATGTAGTTTGTAGATTGATATCTATCATAAATTTGTTTGAATATCATCATTGTCAAGCAATAAAAACTTCTTAAAGGGTGCTAGCTCAATGGTAGAGTGCCTGCCTAAATATAGGCAGGAGGTTGGTGGTTCGATTCCTCCGTGCCCTATCATAAATTTGTGACTACAAAAATGACTAAATTTGTATATATACGACTATTAGTAGCTAATTTCCTGTATCTTAGTCATTAATATGTTAACATCTAGTATTTTATTTAGTCGTATATTTGGTCATTAATGGTAGTAATCAGTGACTAAATCAATGACTAAATCAGTGACTAACTCAATGACTAAATCAATGACTAAATCCTTGGCTAAATCAATGAATAAATCAATGACTACTAAGTCAAGCTATGAATGACTAGTGAAATACGACGAGAAATAAGATAGTGGAAATTTGCTACTATTAGTCACCGACTCAAAAATAGTCGTTTATAGCCTGATTTTAGTCATTTTTTTAGTCATTAATTTCTCATTTTCTACTAGTGGCGCATGCCAAAGGAAAATTAGGTTCCTAAGTCAATTACGAATTAGTTACTATAACCAATACCATATCGATACCTAGCTAGAAGCATCATAGCTAGTTTTTTTATCCTTCGACAATGTAAGAGTCCCTGCGAGTCCCACACATCTGAGGTGCTTTTCTAACTTCAATATAACCTATATATTCATGATCTGTGATCGTTGAATGTCTAGCTTCACCAGTCAACATAGCTTCACTAGGATGAGTTCCTTTAAAAGTCGTCAAACTTTGCACAAAAACTATTTGACGAAATGCCTAATTAAATATGTGTTCTCATGTCGTCTAGTGATTTTTTTTGGTATTGGATGATTTGTCAGAGAGTGCTTCTAGTTGATCAAATATGCTTGATTAATTCATCCTATAAAATTAGGTGTTAGGAATTTGCCTCATAATTCACCAATTGTACATAAATTGGATTTGAACCCTAAAAAAGTGTTAATGGAGGAGCTATCTCTGTGGTCATTCCCTTAAAGAAACATGTAAATATTTCTGCAACTCTTAATTTTTAGTAATCCCATTGAAGTTGTTAATAATTTGTTTTTAGTTTATTCATTAAATCTTCTTGCTATACTCCAAATCGCATGTGAGTAGGCTTAGAGACCCTCAACTTTGCAATTTGTATTTTCTAGGTCCATCACTATTTTTCATTTGGCATGACACTTACCCTCAGTGCTTACCTCTGTAAAAAAGACATTGAAGAATAAGACAACATTCAAGAGTAGAGGCAAAAGACATTTAGATAAGGCATAATTTACTTTACTTACAGAGAACAACAAAAAAAGTTTCCACAGGAACAAAAAATACACTATAAGTTAACTTGGAAGTGATACGACGGACTAATTTCTCAATATGCTAAGTGTAATGTCCCCAATTTTGGATTTCCATATTCTGCGTTTGGAGAGGACTTTCGGGCTTGTGTTAGCAAGTAAAAAGAGTGTGATAATGTTACCAGAGAGCTTAGAGGAGTTTTATGGGGCCCAACTTAGTCCGATTATCATTATTCACCATGAGGATCACTACCACATAGTTCTCTCTTGGCTCCTTTACATTTCAATGATTCCAATAGATTGAGAAAATTATTGTGCATAATTTAATTAAAGTCACTAAAGGTGTAACACCTTAGTATAATAGCTCGTTGGAACCAGGATGAAGAGCTTTAAATGATGAAAAGACAAGAAAGGGAATTAATTCATTATTTAATGTCACCTAGAGAAAAATATACTTTTATAAAGTGACATTGAGTAATAAATTAATAAATTAACTATTGACAAAGTCACTTTAGTACACCGAAGGCGTTATTTAAGGGTCTTCTCCTTTGAGGCTTTCGTCATCTATTGAATTCCTGTAAGGATCCTCCCCGTGTCCTAGACATTAAAACCTTCCATGTATATATCTTTGCACCCTTAAACACTATTGATCATCACTACTTCTCAACACTATTTATCATCACATCTTCTCATCATTGTTGCTCATCGCTACTACTCATCACTATTGCTCAAGTATCTATGCACATCAACTTTGCTCATCATTGTTTGTAGTTCTTTTATGCTCATTAATATTTTTGGTCAAGATGTTTAATACGCTCATGTAAAAATCATTGTACACATCACCATACACAATTACTGAACAAGTAATTATGCTATGCTTTTACTAAACTTAAGGCATGCATCGCCATGCATCATCATCATAGGTATGAATCATCATCATAGGGTATGCATCGTCGTCATAGGGTATTCATCCTCATCATTGAATATACATCATCATCATCTCAGTGTGCATTGATTATGCATCATCATCATCAAGGATACATCATAGTGCATAGGAGAGCTTCATCACACTATGGTGTGCATGTACATCATATTGTATAGGAGTGCATTAACATCATAGAGTGTGCATCATTATCACATGGATTATCATCATAAGCTGTATCATATCACAACATAAAGTTAAACAATATCATCATCATATCCTCCATAATGACTTCAAATATATATACCAATATAGAGGCTCACATACTAATATCAAAGATGAACTCTATCCATGAGAGACATGTGCCATCACAAGAGAAACCCAAAAGAATGAACCATACCTTTCCGAAGATCACAAGATGAAGAAATAGTATAAAAAAAATAATAATCTCTATATCATGTCACCACATATCCCTCACAACAATCTTTTCAATGAGCCAACATTTTTTTAATTCTGATTCCATATGAGAAAGTTATACCAATTTTAGTGAAGATGTCTAGAAATTTCTTCTTCACAAAGTTTCGCACTTTTCTCCAAGAGCTGCGAAAATATTGAGAGAATTGACGATGAACAAATGAAATGTTTGATATTCTATTTATATAGGTTTTGGAGGAAAGTTAGTACCTCAAACTGGGCTGACATGGAATTAAAAATTACAAATAATTAAATTCTCTTTTGTTTGGTCGGATGATGCAAAAAGGTGGGGTGCACTAACTTCAAAAATTCATATCTCTTCAACTGTAAGGAGTTAGAATATTCTCCACATATCAATGGAAATGGATTGACGATGACTATATCCCTATTATGATTTATTTTTATATTCTTTGTCTAATACCCTTAAATTCTTCAATATGTTCAGGACGTCAAAGACCGCACACATCAGGGTGCCAAAGACCATACCACCAACTACAAGAGTTTCAAAGTATTCTTCAAATTCAAAATATCAAGGAAATTCCATGGGATCTACCTCCATCTACATCCCAATATCCATATAACCACAAATAGGACCATAAACAAGCTACCAACTGTGTGGGTTCAATACCCAAGGCACCGCATGCAATATTTTCAAGGAGTTTTTCAAAGATGTCATATAATATTTAAACAAGATACTTTCCATGGAATTCAAGCCCATCACATAGGAGTCCATTTCCAAGTGATGAGGGCATCATGACCAAAGATTCCATCATATCAAAGGCTCCAATAATCATGGGCTTGCAAACCACCATATGTATGGATTCAAACACCCAAATCATTTCCAAATGCACCATCAATGATCGTATAGTGTCCAAGGGTCATCATTCCACCATTTATGACTTTTTCAAACTTTCTCATGCATAATTACCATCTCCAAGGGTTCCATGAACCAAACAAGAGCTACACGGGTATCCATATCTTCATGAAGGGTTCGAAGTATTCATCAAGTCATTAATGACCACATCATCACCTTTAAATACCATTAAGCCACCAAATGTGGGTCCAAGGGATTCTTCTGGGCTTCTTGATCAAGAAAGGGGCTTCGTATACTTCTTGAACCACCTCAATGACACCAGGAGACCTCCAAGGATCAATATCCATCAAGACATCACATGTGTAGTTGCTAGACCTTCTCTTGGTGTATCATGACACCATCAGAGCATGAGTGACCACAGAATTGGTCATTAATTCTTATATAACCCATCTAGGGATTCACCATGATCCACAAAGGATTTAGCACCATCTCGAGGGTCTTCAACACCATCAGCAGGGTCTTCAACATCTTCAGCAATGTGGTGGCTACAATATCCAACCTTGTGGGTACAGGAACCTTCTCAATTGGGTACAAGGTACTAGAAGTTAGAAACCCAATCTGTAAGGGGTCCATGGAACTACAAGTGAGACTTGGTGGCATCAATGAGAACCTTTAGGGCCACTATAAGTCCATGTTGACATCAATTAAAATTTCATCAACATTATCCCCCTTTGTCATTGATGACAACAAATCATGATCCCCCTTTGAGCATGCTCCCCTTTTGTCTTCATCTCTTCCCCTTTGGAATCAATGGAAAAGGGTGTCCAGATATTTGTCTCTGAAATTATTGATCATTTCTCCCCTTGTCAATATGCACAATCCTAGGACCTATCTGTATTCATGAAGTAACCATTCTTTCTATTATGAGTTCATCCTCCATCTTTATGAACTTAAGGGGTGCTAAGGTCTTTGAGAGACCTTATTCTTGGATTTCCATATGGTAGGAATCTCCCCTATCTCAATTTGCATCGTTTATGCATCATCATCATCAACTATATGTCATAGTGCATAGGAGAGCATCATCACACAATCGTATGCATGTACATCATATTGTATTGGAGTGCATCAACATCATAGAGTGCACATCATTATCACATGCATTATCATCATAAAGTGTATCATATCATAGAATAAAGGTATTCAGCATCATCATTATAACCTCCAAAATGAATCCAAATATATATACCAATATAGAGGCTCACATACTAATATCAAATATGAACTCTATCCATGAGAGACAAGAGAAACCAAAAAGCATGAACCATACCTTTTAGAAGATCATGAGATGGAGAAATGGTAGAAACACCAAAATAATCTCTAGATCATGTCACCACATATCCATTGCAACAATATTTCTAGTGAGCCAAGAATTTTATAATTTCGATTCCATATGAGAAAGTTATGCCAGTTTTAGTGAAGATGCCCAAAAGTTTCTCCTCCACAAAGTTTTGCAGTATTCTCCAAGAGTTGCGAAAATACTGAGAGAATTGATGATGAAAAAATAAAATTTTTGATATTCTATTTATATAGGTTTTGGAGGAAATTTAGAACCTCAAACTGGGCCGACATGCAATTCAAAATTACAAATAATTAAATTCTTTTTTGTTTGGTTGGCTGACCCAAAAAGGTGGGGTGCACCAACTTCAAAAATTCATATCTCTTTATCTGTAAGGAGTTAGAATATGCTACACATATCAACGAAAATAGATTGATGAGGACTATCACCATATGATGGGTTTATTTGCAAATTCTTTGTCTAATACCCTTAAACTATCCAATATGTTCAGGATGTCAAAGACCCCACACATGAAGTTTCCAAAGACCATACCAACAACTACAAGAGTTTCAAAGTATTGTTAAACATATAAAGGAACTTCCATGGGATCTACCTCCATATACATCCCAATAGACATATAACCACAAAGCCAACCATACATCACCATCAACAAGCTACCAAGTGTGTGGGTTCAAGAGCCAAGGCACCACATGCAAGGGTTTCAAGGAATTTTACAAATATATTATATAATATTTAAATAATATACTTTGCATGGACTTGAAGCCCATCACAAAGGACTCCATCTCCAAGTGATGAGGGAATCATGACCAAATATTCCATCCTATCAAAGGCTCCAATGATCATGGAATTACAAACCACTATATGTATGGATTCCAAGATGCAAATAATTTCCAAATGTTCCATGGATGATCATATAGTGTCCAAGGGTCATCATGCCACCATTTATATGGGTGCCAAACCTTCTCATGCATAATGACCATCTCCAAGGTTTCCATGACCCCAACAAGGGATATACGGGCATCAAGATTTTCATCAAGGGTTCCAATTCTTCATCAAGTCATTAATGACCACATCATCACCTTCAAGGGCCATTAAGAAACCAAATGTGGTTCCAAGGGATTATTCAGGGATTTGTCATAAAGCAAGGGGATTCATAGGTTTATTTAACCACCACAACCACACTAGGAGACTGCCAAGGGTAAACATACATCATGAAATCACCTGTGGGGTTGCTAGACCTTCTCTTGGGGTACCATGACACCATCAGAGAATGAATGACCACATAATTGGTCATTATGCTTCTCCAACCTAGATAAGTTTCACTATCATCCACAAAGGATTCAACACCATCTCCAGGTTCTTCAGGACCATCATCAGGGTCTTCAACATCTTTAACAAGGTGGTGGCTACAATATCTAGCGTTATGGGTACAAGGACCTTGTCAACTGGGTATAAGGTGCTTCAAGGAACAAACCCACACTGTAAGGGGTCCAAGGCACTACAAGTGAGACTTGGTGGAATCAATGACAACCTAAGGGGCCACTGCAAGTCCATGTTGTCATCAATGACAATTTCATCAACATTCTCCCCTCATTGAGGGAAGTAGATATCAGAGTTTGAGAATCTTGGCATGATTCTTTGGAAATAATGGGGTTTAAAATTATGGTTTTGTCCCTAGAGAGGAACATACAAGCAATCCTTCATTCAAGGTATTTATATACTAGATCTAAATTTCTTACTTTTGATTTAAGGAATATGTGAGGAACGCATATTAATAGAAAGAGAAAAGGGTTGCAAAACCTTTGAAGAAGACAACATGAAAAGATAACTTATGTTGATGAAGGAAAACATATGATACTCCTAGTAAAGGGTGCAACTAGTAAGCAAAATAGGTATAACTTGAAAGGATACATGTATGTCTTCTTATGTTTTGAAGTCTACTTAATTTATCATATGATTGGTATATATGAAATTTTATCTTCATATGATTATGTTATAATGATAATTTCTTACATTAAGGTTTGTATTACTATTGTGTTCTTCATTTTCATGTCAAGGGTTAATATGATCATTTTGTTCTCTAGCTTGCTTTTCTTATGGTTGACATTGACAATATGTGTTTGAAAAGTTAAGGATTTTTATGGAACAATATATACATGTGTGAAGAAATTATCTATTAAACCCATTTGCCAAGTATGTTGGACATGGATGAGTGGGTGTACTTACTAGAATGATAAGCTCTTATGATGAGTTAAATACGTAACTATGATCATGTATATTTTTATAGGAAATTATCATGATATTTATGGTCGTTATGATCTTGATGCTACTAATAAATTTGTTGTGGTGCATGTTCCACCATATGAGGATGGTATGATCATTATACTAAGATACAACATGATGATGTAAAATTCCAAGAGATCTATTCTAAAATATGAAGGTGCATCCAATAGGATCTAGTACATCCAAGGTTTAAGTTTCAACAAAGTTCCAGAAGTTTAGAAATTGATGAAGAAGAAGATCACGATTTAAAACTAGCAAGGAAGCAGAGATCAAGAGAGATTTAACCAAACAAGAAAAGGTCCATTCTGAAGGTTTTGAAAGAAATTATTTGTGAACAAGATTTACCCTTGTATTATGGAAAGAAATATCCAATATGACAATTATGCTTAGATTAAGTGTCCTCACCAGACAATGAAGGACACAAAAATTCATTGTAGTTCTATACAATTGACAATAGTTGATAGACTGGCCAACCTGTCATAAGAGGATTGGGACAAGTATTGACCAAATGAAATATAAGTATTCATTTGATTTATTTGTTAAATATCCAAGTATTTAAATGATATTTTTCATAACAATTGTATGCATATTTGTGTTCGTGGAACCAGGAAGTGTATTATGCATGTTATAGTGAATGCACTGAAATGGATAGAATTGATGAATAATGAACTCTTAATATCTATGTGATGGGTAATTTACATATGGTTCTACAAAACATTCGATGAGGTGTTGTTGTTTGTCTAGAATGAAACCTCTTTGATAACATGTTGAGAGCAGTGCGTGCTCTTGATATTATGTTCTGGTAGAAATGGAAGGCATCTAGAAATTTATTATGTGTACAGGATATGGATGAGTGTTGTTATGAATTATTGGCTAAGTTGGTTACATAATGATGTGATTTATGTATTTTCATTGAAATGTCAATATTATTTGATGATTATGAAATGTTACTAACCATATGAATGAATTTGACTTGTAGGAAAGATTGTGCGCTATGACCTACAAGAGAAGGATGATGAGACTTGTTTCGAAGAACAAGTGATGATTGTTCAGTAGTGACCTTCAAGTACATTTACAAAATAAACCATACTATAGAAGTACAAAGCAAGGTTCATCATTTCTCTCCAAAAGATGGATTCAATTATGACGAGATGTTTGCTACCTTGGCTAGACACACTTCTATCAATTTTTTAGTGATGGTTATTACACTAGATGGATGTCAAGACCACTGTCTTGAATGGTGTAATCAAAGTAGAACTGTATATAGAGAAACCTATAGTATTCGAGACTCTCAACAAATAATTAAATGTGTGCATATTGAAGAAGTCTTTGTACAGGAACAGAAGGCACCTAGGGAATACTACACTAGGACATACAGTTACATGATGAGATTGAGGGTCACCTAGAGTGATGTAGTTTTCAACCTTTGCTACAAGGTTGAATATGGTTTCTTACAGAGTATGAGAATCTCATAGATGGGTGCATGAGGGAACTTGCAACAAAGTTTGATATGCAAGATGTTCATATCTAGTGAAATTGAGAGAAATAAGTTCATATCAATAGACCCATTTGATGGTAGATGACATAGATGGATACATATAAGATCAACAATAGAGAAGACTACTAGTCACTGTAGTGAAAAATGTCTAGATGTAGAGAATACAAGATGTTAATATGTAAAGGGAGCATAGTGCTTAGTTATAGAAGGATCTAAAAGCTTCACTTTAGAGGGTGTGACTACAACATAGATTGTGTAAACATATTGAGAGACATTATCATTTAGACTCTATCCATGGAAAGGTTTGCTTTCCTTAGTATCTCAAGGATATTTTCATAGTGATACTAGATGTCTCTGTTGGACAGAATGGACACACTAAGAGGGGGGCTGAATCAATGTGTGAGAAATTTTAAACTTTTTACCTTATTTTAGTTAATCAGAGCATATCAATCATTATGTCATCAATTGCATAATCAAATTCATCATGAGTCATAAGCACAACATCACATCAAAAGAGACACAAGAATATACAGAATCTTGATCTTTATTTATTGTACATGGAAGAAAACTATTTTCTTGATTAAAATCAGGACCAACTGATGAAAAGAGCACCAACTCTCATAAAAGGACCCAACCTATTTTTCTTAGCTCCAACTAAGAAGGGATTGGGGATTTAAATCCTCAAGTGTAAGATTCTTCTTGCAAGAAATCATATGGCTTTGTTGCGCAACCAACCTCTGCTCTGCACATCAATCTCTTCTCATCACTCTGTTGGTCAACACTGCTCATCAATCTATGGTCAATATGCTCATTAATCTCTGGTCAATATTCTCATCACTACTGCTCAACACTATTGCTCATCACATCTTCTCATCACTACTACTCATCGCTACTACTCAACATTGTTGCTCAAGTATCTATGCACATCAACTTTTCTCATCACTGTTGGTAGTTATTTTATGCTCATTAATATTTTTGGTCAAGTTGGTTAGTCCGCTCATGTACAAATCATTGTACACATCTCCATACACAATTACTGACCAAGTAATTCTTCTATGCATTTACTGATCTTAAGGCATGAATTTCCATGCATCATGATCATAGGTATGCATCATCATCATAGCATATGCATCATCATCATAGGGTATGAATCCTCATCATCAAATATACATTCATATCATGTCAATGTGCACCATTTATGCATAATCATATTCAAGGATACATCATAGTGCATGGGATAGCTTCATCACACTATGGTATGCATGTACATCATATTATATCGGAGTGCATCAACATCATAGAGTGTGCATCATTATCACATGGATTATCATCATAAACTATATCATATCATAGCATAAAGGTAAAACATATCATCATCATATCCTCCCTAATGACTCCAAATATATATACCAATATAGACGCTCACATACTAATATCAAAGATGAACTCTATCCATGAGAGACATGTGACATCACAAGAGAAACCCAAAAGAATGAACCATACCTTTTCGAAGATCACAAAATGAAAAAATAGTATAAAGGCAAAAATAATATCTATATAATGTCATCACATAGCCCTCACAACAATCTTTTCAACGAGCCAACATTTTTGTAATTCTGATTCCGTTTGAGAAAGTTATGCCAATTTTAGTGAAGATGTCCAGAAGTTTCTTCTTCACAAAGTTTCACACTTTTCTCCAAGAGCTGTGAAAATACTGAGAGAATTGATGATGAACAGATGAAATGTTTGATATTCTATTTATATAGGTTTTGGAGGAAATTTAGTACCTTAAACTCGGCCTACATGCAATTAAAAATTACAAATAATTAAATTCTCTTTTGTTTTGTCGGCTAACCCAAAAAGGTGGGGTGCATCAACTTCAAAAATTCATATCTCTTCAACCATAAGCAGTTAGAAGATGCTCCACATATCAACGAAAATGGATTGACAATGACTATATCCCTATTATGATTTATTTTCAAATTCTTGGTCTAATACCCTTAAATTCTTCAATATTTTAAGGACATCAAAGACCCCACACATCAGGGTGCCAAAGACCATACCACCAACTACAAGATTTTTAAAGTATTCTTCAAAGTCAACATATCAAGGCACTTCCATGAGATATACCTCCATATACATCCCAATAGCCATATAACAAAAAATATGACCATACTGTAATGTCCTCTTTTAGGAAATTTTATCAAAATGACCAATTCTTCAATTCTTTTACAATGTACCCAAATTCATCTTCTTACAACTCTAGTTATGTGGATTCAATTGATTCCAAAATTCCTCCAATTGATTTCAAACCTTGTGAGGAAGGTATTGAGGGGTGATGGGACATTTTATCACATCTATCAGACATATAATCAACTGATATACCCAACCATCATCTACAATTTTCAAGAGAAGAATTTTCGGGACAAGACTAGTCAATTTGGGAAGTGAAAATCCCCCCTGGGTCCTAGAACAAATCTCTTCACAACACTGTCCAAAATTCACCAATGGTGGGTATGAAACTTGGATCTATTATCATACATTAATTAAATTATATTTGAAGAATTATATGTGGTTTTTGGTTCGAATAGGTATCTAAGATAACTCCATGAATTTACTAGTAGTTTTGAGGTTCCAACCCCCAAATTTGGTAGATGACTCCAAATAGCTCGAAATGCTCTATAATTGTAACATAAGGTGTATGAGTGATATAATAACTTAATTATAATTTTTAGGGATGTATTATTTCCTTCCAATTACTTTTGCAATTCTATATCAAATTCTGAATAAGATAGATGCTTTAACTAGCAATTTTGGGGCTCAAAGATCCCCCCCCGGGGTGAATGATAGAAATGGCTTCCCAAGTGTAATTAAACCCACTGAAATTATAAAATTGAAGCAGGTTATATGTATAATAAATTATTATATACTCATATAAATAACCAATCTACCTCCCATGGCTGTTATCACTTCCTTCAATCAGATATAAAAAAACTAGTTTTGGACCCTTGGGGAAACGAGATGTAGTTTGCTCCAAATGATATGAAAATTGACCCAATGGAAAAAAATTATTATTTATTGAACATTAAACCCATATTATACATTAATTAAATTTCATTAACTCATAATTCATCAATGTTTCACACATATATCCTATTCCGTCAAGATTGCAAGAGTTTATAGCAAGGTATTGGGGAAACGACATTGTTTCTTCAATATTGGACAATAATACATGATATATATTGGAATTTAGAACTGAGAGATTTATGAACTTGAAATATATATAATTTACATCAGAATACAAAATAATGGAGCAAGATAAGCTCCTTTAAATCTCACAAAGTGCGCCTCACTACATAGAGCTCAAAGATAGTGAGAAAACTTGAGATGAAAGGAAGAACAAGCTGATATTGAGATGTCCATGGGCTTCCTGTAGATTGCACATGTAAATTATGAATCCATTTAATCTCCTATAATTAAAATAGTGGCCTCTCCAAATCATCAATTAGGATGGAAATATTTCACCCTCGAAATTGGCTAAGGCAAGGAACTAGTCATCCATTAACTCTCTCTTCACAAACCCAAATTCTTCAAATGATCAAAAATTTTCTTCTCATGGATGATACCTGTATTTTATAAACATTATTGGTATTATAAGGTTAAAAATCCATCCATAAACCAAGTCCAAATCGAATTGGTGTGGTTTCTCATGCTATGCCATGTGGCCTCTCTCTTCACCTTCCATCTTCTCCCAAATTCGAGTAGGAGCCTCTTGGCCTTCTCCAACTCCCAAATTCGACCACTAAGATTCTCTATTCAGGCCTAAAATTTTGGTATGTCATTATTTCAGCCTTGATATCTGACTTGTGTCATAACTGTCATAAAATCTCCATCATTGGTGTCATAGATGTCATAAATGTAAGGGGAATCTAGCCAAGTGTCCATGAAACTCCCATTTGGCTCTTCTTCTCCCATGTAAGTTACAATTAATCCAAAATTAGACCTATGAAGTATATTTACAAGTATATTAACCTTATAATCCATCCAAAAACATTAGTCTTCCCATAGATTCGATATTGCAAGAGGAGGATGCCATGTGGCACCAATTTTCTAGCTTGTGTGGGCCCCATAGTCTCCATGTGTCTACATGCTCCATTGCCACTTCAATTTTCTCTTGTATTTATTTAATAAGCTACAATATTAAATATTTATCCTCTTCTAATTTATAAACATAATATATTATCCCCCTTATTCCAAATCTCAAAGCTTCCACTCCCAACCTAGGAAACTACTGATTTTCCTCCTTAGCAATTATTTGACTTTTAGCATCCATTTGACAACTTTAATGAATATGGAAAATGTGATTTGGCCATTGTGACCCAATGCAAAATTTAGGACATTACAAATCATTCCTTCCCAATATTTCTTGTCCTCAAGCAATTTCAAACATGGTTGTTGAAGAACCTGCTTTCTGTATGATTCTTTGAAGTTGCCACTGAGCTGCCCACTTTGAGTCTTTGAGATTTTATTAATATTTTAGAGAGGAACCACCATACTTGTTGCAGCACTACTTTGATTAACATCACCTTATTAATTGGGGAATCCATCTCCCATATTGCTTGTTTCTCGAAGAATTTGGAATCAATGGGAATAAAAACTATCACGGGGTCCCATTACTTGCATTGCACTGCAACAATTAAGAGTTCTCTCCAACTCATACCATTAGGAAAGATAATTTATGGATCCCATTTTCTTTTATTCATTCTTACAAAAATCATGAGTACATAATATATATCACCAAAGTACATAACAACATAATAAAAAGATACATCCACGATGTGCCTCATCAAAAAACCAAGAAAGTGCTTATACCTCCAAGTGAGTATACTACCATTTGGCAAGTGCATACATGCTTCAAGTGACCAATCAAATATTCTCCAATTACATAGGTGAGGATCCCATGTACTATAATTATTCTCCCAAAGAATTTTAAATGCATCAAAATAATAATCAGTAATTTGTTCTTTCATCCAAGAAGTGAATGAAGAACCTCCACCAAAATATGAACCAAATAAGGAGAAAATAAAACATGAAGACTTCAAGTGGCTCAAATAAGTCTCATCAATACACCCATGAATATGTATATCATCATGAAATCAAAGGATTTTTCTGCCAATAATAATTTTCCTCAATCGTATCCCTCTCCACCCAAGTGTCGGATGAAGTTCCTCCAACATCAAATGAACCAAGTGTTGAGAAAGAAAAACCATGAGTCTTCAAGTGACTCAAATGCATATCATAGGTGCATCCATGTAGATGTGAATCATCATAAAGTAACAAAGGATTCTGCTGCAAATTTGAATAAGAGTGTTCACCAACCATGTCATCATAAAAAGTAAATATAGGAGTTTCAGACTCCTCATGTGGCACCATAAAAAAGAACCCTTTCACCAATACTTCATTAAGACTAATGCTGCAAAACATGGAATTGTAGGATGTAGGAGAATGAACTAACTCACCCAAATGATAAAAAATTGCAAAATTTTCATCATGGTAAGGATCCATATGGGTAGTATCATGAAGCTCCTTCAAAAGGGTGAAACCTTTGCCATATATTGGTTCCAATGTAGAGGAATCATGCTCTTCTTTAAAAATTGCATAACCTTCATCAAGAGACAATTAAAGTTTATCTTCCACCACATCAATTGTTTTGATATCTTCAAGTTCATATTCAAACACATCAAGTACATTCAAATTTCCAAATTTCTCATGATCCACCATCTCATGAGAATCCTCCAAACAATCTACCATTTGACAATTTGAAACATAGGAGGAAAAAAAAGTGTCTTGCAACTTTTCAAGAAGTTTCTCATTTTGAATTATGAGGTTATGAATAAATTCATTATTATTCAAGTAGGATTCATGTAACCATTCACTAATATCAATGACATTTTTTCTATCAAAAATCAAAGACATGAAATTACGTTTGATGTTGCACATTTCTCTTTGAATATTCTCCATGTCTTCAAGGAAGGATGGCTCCTCCAAGGAAGTAGCTCTCCAACAAGAATTTGATACCAAGGCTTGAGTGTCATGGAGTATGATAAGGACCTATTGGATATTATTTTCATTCATGTTTAAGGACCCTTCAATAAAATTAGGCTCTTGCAAATGAGCCTCCTCATATTCTTACTTATTGCTTGGACCAACTTCATTAAGCTCAAGTGGTGATGGGGAAGTTGATGTTGTTTCTTCTTCAACTGCTACAAGGTCTTGATTTTCATGTTTAATGGAATTTTGGATTGCAGAAAAACTTTCAAAATTGATCTCTATGTCACCAACATAGAGGTGTGACACCCATCATTAGGTACTTCATAGTTCAAACATCCATCCGTAGATGCCCTTTGGTCCATGTCCATAGTAGAATTTTTTTCAGAATGACATTCAATAGTTTCAAGGTACTATTATTCCTTCTCATGTGATGTTTCCTCATATTTTTAAAATTAATTTGGGAGTGAATTTTGATCCTCTTAATGTAATTCCTTTTCTTCTTCACCACCCACAAAAATTTGTAGTTCCTTGGTCTCCTCCCTAGTTGTGCATTGATGATTATTCCTTAATGAGTTCATCTTTGAATTATTTTTCATAAACTCCTTCAACAAATAATTAAAGTATTCAAAATGAATTTTATTATGTGTCTCTTCATGATGGAAGCTTCTACTACCCATAAATTCGAATGCTTGCTTAACCTGTCTGGTCATATCATCACCACATGACTTAATGGATTTATTCAATTCATCTATAACATCAATAACTTCAATAGGTGCCAAGACCATGCTCTAATTCCATTTTAATTTCCCCTTATAGGAAATTTTATAAAAATTTTACCAATTCTTCAATTCTTTCACAATGTACTCAAATTCATCTTCTTACAACTCTAGTTATATGGATTCAATTGATTCCAAAATTCCTCCCATTGATTTCAAACTTGGCGAGGAAGGTCCTGAGGGGTGATGGGAAATATTATCACATATATAAGACATATAATAAACTGATATAACCAACCATGGTCTGCAATTTTCAATGGAATAAGTTTCGGGACAAGACTAGTCAATTTGGGAGGTGGAAATCCCCCTTGGGTCCTGGAACAAATGTCTTCACAACAATGTACAAAATTCACTAATGGTGGGTATGATACTTGGATATGTTATAAAACATTAATTAAAGTATATTTTAATAATCATATGTGGTTTTTGGTTCGAATAGGTATCCAAGATAACTCCATGAATTTACTAGTAGTTTTGAGGTTCCAACCCCCAATGGTAGATGACTCCAAATAGCTCCAAATTCTCTTGAATTGTAATAGAAGGTGTATGAGTGATATAATAAATTAATTATAATTATAATGGATGTATTATGTCCTTCCAATTAATTCTTAAATTCTATATCAAATTATGAATAAGATAGATGTTTTAACTAGCAATTTTGGGGCTCAAATCCCCCTGGGGTGAATGATAGAAATGGCTTCCCAAGTGTGCTGAAAACCAATATATTTATAAAATTTAAGTAGGTTATATGTAGAATAAATTATCAGGGACTCATAAACATAACCAATCAAACTCCCATGTCAGTTATCACTTCCTTCAATCAGATATAAAAAAACTAGTTTTGGACCCTTGGGGAAACGAGATGTAGTTTGCTCCAAATGATATGAAATTCAACCCAATGGAAAAAAATTATTATTTACTGAAAATTAAAACCATATTATACATTAATTACAGTTCATTAAATCATAATTCATCAATGGTTCACACATATATTCGATTCCATCAAGATTGTAAGAGTTTACAACAAGGTATTGGGGAAATGGCACTGTTTCTTCAATATTGGACAATAATACATGATATATATTGGAATTTATTCCTTATATATTTCTGAACTTTAAATATATATAATTTACATCAGAATAAAAAATACTAGAGCAAGATAATCTCCCTCAAATCTCACCAAGTGCGCCTCACTCCATAGAGCTGAAAGATGGTGAGAAAACTTGAGATGAATGGAAGAACAAGATGATATTGAGATTTCCATGAGATTCCTTTAGCTTGAAAATGTAAATTATGAATCCATTTAATCTCCTTTAAATACCTGAGTGGCCTCTCTAAATCACCAATTAAGATGGGAATCTTTCACCCTCAAAATTGTCTAAGGAAAGGAACTAGTCATCCACTAGCTCTCTCTTCACAAACCCAAATTCATCAAATGATAAAAAAAATTATTCTCATGGATGATACCTGTATTTTATAAAAATTATTGGTATTATAATGTTCCAAATCCATCCATAAAACAAGGCCAAGTCGAATTGGTTTGGTTTCTCATGCTATGCCATGTGGCCTCTCTCTTCACCTTCCCTCTTCTCCCAAATTCGAGTAGGAGCCTCTTGGCCTTCTCCAACTCCAGAATTCGACCTCTAAGATGATATATTCAGGAATAAAATGTCTGTATGTCAGTATTTCATCCTTTATATCTTACTTGTGTCATAACTATCATAGAATCTCCATCATTGGTGTCATAGATGTCATAAATGTAAGGGGAATCTAACCAAGTGTCCATGAAGCTCCCATGTGGCTCTTCCTCTCCCATGTAAGTTAAAATTCATCCAAAATTAGAAATATGAAGTATATGTAAAATTATATTAACCTTATAATCCATCCAAAAACATTAGGCTTCCCATAGATTCAAGATTGCAAGAAGAGGATGCCATGTGGCACCAATTTTCTAGCTTGTGTGGGCCCCATAGTCTCCATGTGTCTCCATTCTCCATTGCCACTTAAATTTTCTCTAGTATTTATTTAATAATATACATTATTAAATATTTATCCTATTCTAATGTCTAAACATCATTTATTATCCCCCTTATTCCAAATCTCATAGCTTCCACCCCCAACCTAGGAAACTAGTGATTTTCCTCCTTGGCAATTATTTGACTTTTAGCATCCATTTGACAAATTTCATGAATATGGAAAATGTGATTTTGAAATTTTGACCCAATGCAAAATTTGGTACATTACACATACATCACCATCAACAAGATACCAAGTGTGTGGGTTCAATACCCAAGGCACCACATGCAATATTTTCAAGGACTTTTCCAAAGATATCATATAATATTTAAACAAGTTACTTTCCATGGACTTCAAGCCCATCACATAGGACTCCATCACCAAGTTATGAGGGAATCATGACCAAATATTCCATCATATCAAAGGATCCAATGATCATTGGCTTACAAACCACCATATGTATTTATTCAAAGACCCAAATCATTTCCAAATGTACCATCAATGATCATATAGTGTCCAAGGGTCATCATTCCATAATTTATGTCCGTGTCAAACCTTCTCATGCATAATTACCATCTCTAAGGGTTCCATGAACCAAACAAAGGCTACACAGGTATCTAAATCTTCATCAAGGGTTCCAAGTCTTCATCAAGTCATTAATGACCACATCATCACCTTTAAAGATGATTAAGCCACCAAATGTAGGTCTAAGGGCTTCTTCAGGGCTTCTTCATCAAGCAAGGGGATTCATATGCTTCTTCAACCACCTCAATGACACCAAGATACCTCCAAGAGTCAAGATCCATCATGACATCACATGTTTGGTTGCTAGACCTTCTCCTGGGGTACCATGACACCATCAAAGAATGAATGACCATAGAATTGCTAATTAATTCTTCTCTAACCCATTTAGGGATTCACCATCATCCACAAAGGATTTAGCACCATATCTAGGGTCTTCAACACCATCAGTAGGGTCTTCATCATATTCATCAATGTGGTGGCTACAATATCCAACCTTTTGGATACATGGACCTTCTCAACAGGGTACAAGGTGCTTCAAGGAAGAATCCCACTCTATAAGGGGTCCAATGAACTACAAGTGAGACTTGGTGGAATCAATGAAAACCTGTGGGGCCACTGCAAGTCCATGTTGACATCAATGAAAATTTCATCAATAATATCCCCCTTTGTCATTAATGACAACAACTCATGATCCCCCTGTGAGCATGATCCCCTTTTGTCTTCCTCTCTCCCCTTTTGGAATCAATGGAAAAGGGTGTCTACATATCTGTATCTGAAATTACCAATCATTTATCCCCTTGTCAGTATGCATGATCCTAGTACCTTTCTGTATTCCTAAAGTAACCATCCTTTCTCTTTTGATTTCATCCTCCATCCTTATGAACTTAAGCTGTGCTAAGGTCTTTGAGAGACGTTAGCCTTGGATTTCCATATGGTAGGAATCCTCCCTGCTCTGATCAACCTGTCCTATTTGTATCTTCTCGGTCTTCTTCATCCGTACTTGATTCTTTGCATATGTCCTTTCATCATTTGTTCCTTCATCTGTGTTGGATTTCCTTAATGGGTTTTATACGAAACTTCTCAAGGGTTGTTTCCTTGTACTACAAAAATATTGAGCTTTGTTCCCAAGGAAACTGCAACTATAACACCTCATCATATGGAAATATGCAACAATGTGACCAACATGGTTGCTTTTCTAGCACCTGACTGAGTTGTTGGAAATTCCAACACTTATTTGATCAACTTTGTGTCTCCATTCCTGAGAGTATCCCTGACTATAGGCCTTTGTATTTGATCTTCAAATCTTCATGCATTGGTATTCTTCCAAGGTTCATTGGTTCTTCTTGTTGATGTATAGGAAGGACTCTTCCTTGATTAACTTCTTTGACTTGCACACTCTTTGTATTTGTTACCAAACCCACTACATGTGTAGCATCTCAATGTGTGACATGTGGCATCAACATTTCCAACTTGATTACATGTTCAACATCTAATTGAGTCATTGGGCCTTCCACCATTTCTTCTTCCATAGAGTCTACAATCCACAGCTTTATGACAAAAGTTAGAACAAAAATAACACTAACCATTGAAACCACTTTCAGACCTGGGACTTTGGTTCCATATTGGAATTGTTTCTTTTCCAAGCTTGCTTTGAGGAATAGACCTAACTCCTTATTTCATTCTTGAACTTCCAAAGTCCTTGTTGTCATGTACAAGTGCATGAGGAGCAACTTTGGACATTGATGGACCTCCTTCTAGAGTCTTGGGAGACTGAGTGTCATCTTCAAATTTTTCTTTCTCCTTCTTGTAACCTATACCAATCTTGTCGCATGGAGATATTTGGAAATCCAAGATCTTATCTAGGACAAATGAAATTTCCTTGAACTTGAAAAAAGAATCATTCTTCTCCCCTTTCTTCCTAAGACCAAATACCTCCATTTCCATTGTTCGGATTGTTTTCTCCTTTTCTTCCAACTGATTATTCAAGATTTCTTCTATCCTCTTGGCTTCCTCCAGCCAAGTCTTTAGATCATGATCAAACTCCTTGTTTTCTTCAAGATATTCCGATTATTTACCAAACTCTTCTTGTTCTTCCTTTTGACTGATCAATTCAGTATTTAGTTGTTCAACTTCAGCATCCTTGTCTTTCATATGATCCTGCAACTCTTTGTCCTTGTGTATGAGATTTACAAGCAACAATTTCATTGTCATGGTATTCTGCTGATATTCATTGAAGGAATCCAAGATTTTCTTTTTGAACTTCGTGAATTCACTATTGTTCATATTTACTGTGTTCATGACCTAGTTGGTTCTGAGATCAATATTCAACAACATGAAATGTATGTCATGTGCAACCTTTGATATCCCTTCATCCTCATTTACAAGAAATTTCTCAATGTCATCACACAAGCTATCATTACAATCACAAGAGTCCATACTTTTACTGGATTCTTGACTCCTCTTTTGTCTTTTCTTCTTCTTGATTGATCTCTTCCAAGGGCTTGTCTTTTGATTCTTGATCTATCTTTTCGGGATCTGGAATTTCCTTCTAATACTCACTTTCTAACTTGAACCATATATCTTTCACTAAAGTGTACTCCCCTACACTTTCTTTCACTGAACTGAGAATTCCATCCATGAGGAACTTCAACATTGTAGTATTCTCCTTCTTTGCTTCCTTCTGTGTAGCTGATTTTCCCTTCTTGTTTAATGGAGTGGGTGGATTGATCACAATCTACCAAACACAAAACTTCTTCAGATATGCCTTCATATTGCTCCTCCAACTAAAATAATATGTCATATTAAGTATAGGCACATCATTGCTTGATGTCTCTTCTTTTACTTCCATTATGTTTCCATAGATTGTTGATGTATTTGTAACTTTCGAATGTATTCACTTGTATATCTTATGTATTGTACCCCGATGTTTATTCTGGGAAGTATCTATAATGTAATTGAGTCATGTCAAGCCCCAATGTTCCTATCAGGAGATTCAATAATGTAAACAAGTCTTGTAAATTCATAGAGTGTAACCCTCCTTATTGGTCCAAGGTTAAAGTCCCTATAGTTGTGGGGCCCTAGGGTTATTAGACTCTCCTAGAGAAGTTGGACCTAGTGAGTTATTGTCAAGTTGGGAATTCGAATAAATATAGAGGGAGACTCTCTATTTAACACACATTCATACACATTCACTTACACTCAGTTGTAGTGCATAACTGAGAGAGAGAGAGACTAATGTTGTCAAGAGATCATCTTACTGTCTCTGGGTTTTACTTTTGATGCTAATTCTATCTATGAGGAAGTTGCAGGGTTTTATCCTTTATGGTTTCCCTGAGGAAAATATTTTTGTTCATTGTCTCGTGTGATTGATTGTTGTGCTTGTTATTCTCTCAGATATGATCCTAAGATCATATAGCTTAAATGTTAAAAATCTAACATGGTATCAAAGCTAACCTGAGAAGAAGACATTGTGCAGCTGCTGAAGCTAGGGATTCCTATTTTTTGGATCTTTCTCCACATATTTTCAGTAAAATAAGGCTAGGATGACTCTCCTCTCCAGGGCGCATCTTTCTGTCGAAGTAGAATATGATTCTGAGCATTTTCAGTTTTTGACTTGACACTATTGTGGGAAATTAGGGCTTTCCACATAAGTGGAATTTTTGAGTGAGACCAGGCCTGGATTGATCTCCTCCCCAAAATCAAAGTTTAGAGATCAAGATCAAATTTTTTGGTTGGGTAGAACTAGGGGAAAGTCAAACCCTAGATCTACTTATGAACCAGAAAACTAGCTCTGCAGAAATCCAGCTCCAGATCTAGTTCAGACATCTTAACCTGGTAAGATCTAAATCTTTTGTATTTACATTTGAGGAGATGTCTCATCATACGAAGCTTGATGAAAATATTGAGGGATTTGATAACTTCTGAGCTTCGAAGTATAGGATCTCCTTGCTCCTAGATGAAAATGAGTTGGACACTTACATTAATGAAGAGGTTCCAATTCTAGAGGGAGATGAGGCTAAGGCCTTACACAAGAAGAAATTGGTCATGTATAAGAGCATTATTGCTGATTAAATCAAGGATCATCTCATACCTTAGGTGTCCTCCCTAAACACACCTAAAGAGATGTTTGATTCCTTGACCAGGTTGTTTGAAGGGAAGAACATAAACTTGTTAGAATTTCATCATTAAGCTAGCATTATATTAGCATCTTTACTGAGAGAATAACAAGCACAACAATCAAACACAAGAGAAAATGAACACAGTGTTTATCCTCAGGGAAACCATAAATGGTTAAAACCCCACAACTTCCTCAGAGATAGAATCAACACCAAAAGTAGAACCCAAAACAGTAAGTGATCTCCCGACAGTAGTAACCTTCTTCTTGTTTAGCCCTAGTGTCTTCTCTTTCCTCAACTATGCACCACACTTGAGTGTGTATGAGTTGTGTGATAAATAGAGAGTCTAGCTCTCTATTTATACTAATCCTGACATGAAAAAAACCCTACTAGGTCCGAACTCACTAGGAGAGTCTAATAACCCTAGTGCCCCGGAACTGCGGGGAATTTAACCCTTAGACAATAGGAGGGTTACCCACAATAACTTGACATGGCTTGTTTACATGATAGACCTTCCCGATAGGAACATCAGGGCATGACATAAATCAAGTACATGATGAAATAAACATTGAGTTACAATATATAAGAAATACAAGTGAAATACATTTCAAAGTTACATATACATCAACACTCCCTCTTAACTAGGAAGGTATTCTTTCGACACAATTTTCAACACAAGTCTTCTTCTCTATATCTTCTGGATCATCCTTGAGTCCTTGTAATCTTTAAGTCATCTTCATCTTCAAGTAATCTTCATATTAAAGTCATCTTCATATTCAAGTCATCTTCATCATCGGATCTGGATCATCACTCGATCTGGATCATCACTGGACATCATCACTGGGCATCATCACTAGATCTGGATCATTACTCGATCTGGATCATCAATGTTGGATCATCATCACTGGATCTGGATCATCACTCGATCTAGATCATCACTGGGTCATCATCACAAGTGCTATCTCTTGATTCTTATCGTCATAGGAACCTCTACAGAGCCAGTCCTTTTTCATACTGGATGTATCATCACAGAGCTAGTCCTTTTTCATACTATATGTGGCATCATAGAGTTGGTCCTTTTTCATACCAGATGAGGCATCACAGAGCTGGTCTGTTTTCATACCAGATGTGGCAGCTACTCAGAGCTAGTCCTTTTTCATACTAGATGAGTCTTCACAGAGCTAGTCCTTTTTCATACTAGATGAGGCATCACAGAGATGGTCCTTTTTCATACTAGATGAGGCATCACATAGTTGATCCTTTTTCATACCAGATGTGGAAGATATTCAGAGCTATTCCTTTTTCATACTAGATGAGTCTTCATAGAGCTAGTCCTTTTTCATACTAGATGAGGCATCACAAAGCTAGTCCGTTTTCATACCAGATGAGGCATCACAGAGCTGGTCCTTTTTCATACCAGATGTGGGAGCTACTCAGAGCTAGTCCTTTTCATAATAGATGAGTCTTCACAGAGTCATCCCTTTTTCATGTTGGATGTGCCATCTACACAAAGCTAGTCCTTTTTCATACTAGATGTGTCTTCACAGAGCCAACCCTTTTTCATGCTGGATGTGGCATTCACACATATACCTGAAAATGGAAGGAACCAATCCTCTCACCATGTCATAGCTCTTACATCGGAACATGGAAGGAACCAATCCTCTCACCATGTAGGAAGGGCACAACACTTATATCTGACCATGGAAGGAACCAATCCTCTCACCATGTCAGAAAGGCTCAACACGGACACATCACCTCCTCTTGGGAGGAATCTCGATCTGGAGAACACCAAGCTTCTCCCCAAAGTACTAAAACTTCACCCTAGCCAATGGCTTAGTCAACACATCAGCTATATGTTTTTCCGTCACAACATACTAGAGCTTCACTGCTCCTCTGTGCACCATATCCCTGATATAGTGATACTTGATCTCGATATGCTTCGACTTGTCATGGAATACTTGATTCTCTAACAACTTTACACAACTCCGGTTGTCACAGTATATACAAGTAGCATCTAACTAGAGATCAAATAAATCATATAGTAGCTTCCTCAACCATATTGCCTCACAACTAGCTGGATAGGCTGCAACATACTCTACTTCAGCTGTAGTCAATGCCACACAGGATTGCTTCCTGCTAAACCACGAGATCACACTTGATCCCATACTAAAGCAACACCCTGAAGTGCTCTTCCTATCGATGGCACTGCCTGCCCAATCTGAATCAACATAACCCTCTAGGTTAATATTCTAATCAGCCTTATACTTAATCCCATAATCAACCATACCCTTTAGGTGCCTCAGAATATGCTTTGCAGCAGTTAAGTGAACATGTCTCGGATCTGTCAAGTATTGTCTCAAGGTGTTCATAGCAAAGTAGATATCTAGTCTCGTGTTCATCAAGTACATCAAGGACCCAATCATCTGATGATACATTGCGTCATCAACTGTCTCTGATGAAGCATCACTCAATAGCTTTAGGTTTGATGCCATAGGTGTGGTTAATGTCTTGCAGTCCATCATCCCAAATCTCTTCAGGATCTCTACCACATACTTCCCTTGTCCAAGGAAGATTCCATCTGTAGTCTGCCACACCTCCATACCTAGGAAATAATGCATCATTCCCAAGTCCTTCATCTCGAACTCAGCAGCAAGCTTTCTCTTCATATCGGCAATCAACCCATCCATACCTTTCACAAACAGATCATCTACATATAGTAGAAGCATCACCGGGTTGCCATCTTCCACCTTGTAGTAAAGGTTGGAATCTGCTTTACTCTTGGTAAATCCCATACTGGATAGAAAGCTGTTAATTCTGCTGTACCATGTCCTAGGTGCCTGTTTCAAACCGTACAGGGCTTTCTTCAATCTATACACATGAGACTCCCTATCATGTGTCTCAAAACCGAGTGGCTGCTCCACATACACTTCCTCTTCTACTACACCATTCAAGAAGGTAGTATTGACATCCATTTGGTGTATCTTCCATTTCATCACTACAGCCAAAGCAAGTACCGATCTGATGGAAGTGATCAGGCGGATTATTCCTCTATAAAGATCCAATATGGTACATGGTTCAAAGAAGTCGTGGGTGAAAAATCAGACGCAAAAATACACAGATCGGAGGAGATCTCCTTTCGCGACATCGAAAGTCAGAAGCGCATCTCTGTCCGCAACATCGGATGACAAAACCACTAATTTATCTGTGGGATAACCGGGAAGCAAATCTTAACGTGTCGGAGGTCGGAAGCATTTCCCTTCCGCAATGGTAGAAGCTTAACGGACGTCGGAGCGATTCAGGAGCCGCAACGATGGATAGATAAAAGGATTCTCCCTTCCGCAATGGCGGAAGCTTAATGGACGTTTGGACAGATCGAAAGTTAGAGTGATTCGAGAGCCGCAACTGTGGATAGATAAAGGATAACGCTTCTGGCAGTCACAACGGCAGAAGCCCAAGACTTACGGAGCGGTGCACACGGCGACGCGAGGTTTGAAAATTCAAATCGGGAGACTTTGCCATCAGCCGTCCGCAACTGCAGAAACCAAAGTAACAAAACTTCTGACTCAGAAACCAAATGACGACTGATTGAGACCATTGGAGCCCGTTGCTTGTCCTCTTCTGCAACGGTGGAAGCTCAGATGACTAAAACTTCCAGAAGTTTAGTTCACGCATGGTTCTGGAGGTCAGATCCTTGGCGTGGCAGGTGTAACATCACGATGTGGCAGGATTTCATAATGTGTATAGCTTATTCGTAGCATTTTGGTGAAGCTTTCTTGGCCGTTATAGTATTCGATCCATCGCCACAGGTGAGATGACGCTGAAAACAACCTGTTATGATAAATGAGTTGGAGTTTGGCGGGAGGAGGTGAACAGTCGCATTTTATTTTATGTTTTGGTTCCTTTGTAACGGCAAAAATGAGATATAAAGAGGAACCAGGGATGGTTCCAAAGGGGGGACTCAGTTCGTTGGAAGCACAGTGCAACGTTTTCTCTGTGATGAGAAGCTTGGAGAGAGCATTTTGTTGTTCCTTTTAAGTCAACTATTCTCAATTATAACTTGAATTCTCTTGCTTGTTGAAGTCCAGTTTTGTAACTTTTAGAGAGGAGGTCTTGCAGACTTTTGTCCATACTGCTGAAATTGATTTGCAAAGTCCAGAACCATTTGTACCATTTTAAAACCCATTAATTGGATCGGTTCCATTGGAGAGGGACCCAGAGATGTAGCCCAGTGGAGGGGGTGAACTCCGTTATCAACTTCTGTTGGTGACTCTGTTTCTGTGTTTTCTTCCTTGTTTCTGTCTATCAGTGTTGTGGTTTTTTTTCATTCCTGTTTTGAGCATTTAATTTATGTTAATGATGTTCCATTAATTAACATGTTGATTGCATTCTTTTACAACAAAATTTTAATGCACTAAAGTTGAGGTCCTACGGATCATATTTTGGTATCAGAGCTGGTTGACTGTTGTGCAAGTTTGTAAATGCTTACCAGGTCGAGGTTAAAGGTTGGTGAAGGAGAATTGGTTGAAGGAGATCCTAAGATTGGCTCTAGGAGAACATTCTCAAGAACCATGTCTTCTCCATGAGGGGAAGAAGAAGGACATACAGAACGGGAAAAACCTATTATTTCTGAAACTGAGTTTCTGGAGGCTTTTATGATCATGAAAGCCATGATGGAAATTCTACTCGATGAGCGAGCAGAAAGGAAGAAGAAGGAAGAAGGATCTTCATCCAAAGATGTAGAAGTGAAGCCATAAGAAAAGGGTAAAGGAGTAGGAGGTGATGGTGATCCTCCTGACACTAAACATACTTTTTTTTCTTCTCATACTGCAAGTTCTAATATGCCTTATTTCAAATTGGATGTAAAATTTGAATTACCTATTTATAATGGAGATGTAGATGCTGAAAAATTAGACAATTGGATCAAGCAGCTTGAAGTATATTGTAGGGTGCAGGACATTAATGATGACCCTTCCAGGATTCAATTGGCCACTTTGAGGATGAGTGGAATGGCTCTTACTTGGTGGGAGAGAAAGATCCAGCAAGATCTTTGAAAGAATGGTAAAATTATTTCAGTTTGGAATGAATTCATTGAAGTATTGAGGAAGCAATTTTATCCTTTAGGTCACATGCAGCAATTAACCATGAATTGGCAAATGTTTAGACAAGCTAAAGGACAAAGCATTCAATATTATACTCATGAATTCAGGAAGAGGGCTATTGCATTGAATGTTTCATTAGATACACAAGAAACTCTTCTTAAGTACATTGGTGGCATGCATTCTTATTTGAAACATACCTTGTTGATGTTTAATCCCAGTAATTTGGATGATGTATGTGTTCAAGCTACCCATTTAGAAGCCAGGGGTAAGCATGCTAATGATACTTTTGTGAAGAAGTCATTTAAATTTGACAGCAAATCGAAAGGTAAAGATAAGGGGAAAAAGAAGATGGCTACTGCTAAGAAAGAGGGTGAAAAGCCTACATGTTTGCATTGTCAGAAGGGACATGATGTCTCTAAGTGTTGGAAACTTCATCCGGAGTTAAGGCCAAAGAAGTATGGAGGAAACAAAGATAAAGGAAAGGCAAAAGCTACTGCAGCAGCTATTCAAGACTTAGGATCCGACTCAGGTGATGAAACAAAGGTTACAGCTATTGGAATCCAAGGTAAGGATAAAAGTATCTCACTTCCCATTGATGCACAATCAAGTTCTAGTGCAAGTACAAGTCTTCCATCTACTTCTAAGAAAAATGATAAAGATATAAGTGCACTGTTTCATGTTCGTGGCATTGCCAATCACACAAAGATTGATACATTGTTTGATAGTGGTTCACAAGTAAATCTGATATCAGAAGAAGTGGTTAAAAAATTGCATTTAGTTACTGTTCCTCATGAAAATCCCTATCCTCTAGGTTGGGTTACTAGTGATACACGATTGCAAGTTACAAGGAAATGTGTATTAAAATTTGCAATTACTGAAAAGTTTAGGGATGAGGTAGAATTAGATGTAGTACCACTTGACATTTGTGGAATTGTACTTGGGAGTCCATATTTGTATGACCGGAAAGCAGTCTTTTATAGAGAGCGGAATAATTATCATATTTTTAAAGAAGGTATGGAATATATTGTACGAGCCCATAAGATAAAAACCAATCTAGCAATAGTCTCTGCAGGACAAATGAAGAGGTTGGTAAATGCTAGTAAGAATTTTGTGTTGATGATGGTTAAGATGAAAATGATGAAGTCTCTAAATATTTTGAAGAATGTGACCCTAAGCATAAATATGAACTGATTGAAATCATTTTTGAGTATGATGATTTGTTTCAAGATCCAAAGGGGTTACCACCAAAGAGAGAGATTCAGCATGAGATACATTTGCAGCAGGATGTGCCACTCCCGAACATAGCCATGTACCAGATGTCTGTAATCCAGAATGAGGAGATCAAGAAGCAGGTTCAGGAGTTGATTGAGAAGGGGGTCATCTGGCCCAGCACTTCTCCTTGTGGCTCTCCTATATTCTTGGTTCCAAAGAAGGATGGGTCATGGAGGATGTGTATCAACTACAGGGCCCTTAACAAAATCACCATTAAAAATAGGTATCCTCTTCCTCGTATTGATGATTTTCTTGATCAGATGAAACATGCAACTTACTTTACAAAATTAGATCTACGTAGTGGGTATCATCAAATCCGTGTTGCTGAGCATGATGCTTGGAAAACAACGTTTAAAACAAAACAGGGTTTGTATGAATGGCTTGTGATGCTTTTTGGGCTCTGTAACGCACCTGTTACTTTCATGCGGATCATGAATGATGTCTTTCGTTCATTCATTGATGATTTTGTAATTATATATCTAGATGATATCCTTGTGTTTAGCAAAACTTGGGAAGAGCATGTGGTACATGTGAAGAAAATTTTAGATGTACTGAGAAAGGAAAAGATTTATGTAAAAATGTCTAAATGTGAATTTGCTAAAACTTATTTAGTATATCTAGGCCATATTATTGGTGGAGGCCACCTACGAGTGGACCCAGCCAAGGTTGTTGTCATTGTAAACTGGCCACGGCCTAACACTGTTACTGAAATCAGAAGTTTTCTGGGTGCGGTTCAGTATTGGAGGAAATTCATTTCTAGGTTTTCTTCCATTGTTGCTCCATTACATGCATTGACAAGCATTAAAGAAATTTTCCAGCGGGGAGGCAAGCATCAGAAATCCTTCGACACTTTGAAGGAAAATATTAGCACAGCACTAGTTCTGACATTACCAAATTTGTAGCATCCATTTGAGATCGAAACCGATGCCAGTGGGTTTGCCATGGGAGCAGTTTTGATGCAAGGAAGGAAGCCAGTTTGTTACCATTCAGAGACATTTTCTACTGCTGTAAGTAACTATCCGACCTATGACAAAGAATTGTATGCTTTAGTACAGAGTGTGAAGAAGTGGAAACATTATATCATGGGAAAAGAGACAGTCGTACATACTGATCATCAGCCACTTCAATATTTACAATCTCAAACTAAAATACAACAAAGTAGGCATTTAAGATGGATGGGGTTCTTACAACAGTTTCATCTCATAATTAAGTACAAAAAGGGAATTCATAATAAAGTAGCAGACATGTTATCAAGGCCACCTATGAATGCTTCAATCATTCTTCAGAATAGTTCATTAACACATGAAAGTTATATCGAACAGTATGCAGAAGATAAAGATTTTAAGAAAGTATATGCATCACTTATACATGGTAAACAGGAAGAGAACTATTTTGTGCATGATCAACTCTTGTATCATCTTGGTAAACTCTGTATTCCAGAGAAAGAAAGAGTGCATGTGATTCGAGAAGCACATAGTTCATTGATTGCGGGACATTTTGGAGCAAGTAAAACATTGTCTATATTGCAGAATCATTGTTATTGGCCTCAAATGCAAGAAACTGTAGCTAAATATATAAGGGGTTGTGTTATGTGTGCAACAAGTAAGCCTAGCAATAGGAAATTGGGTTTGTACACTCCTCTTCTAGTTTCTTCTCGTCCTTGGGAAAGTATTTCTATTGACTTTGTAGGGGGACTACCTATGTCTATAAAAGGACATGATTACCTATATGTCGTTGTGGATAGATTCAGCAAAATGTGTATCTTAATGCCATGTAACAAGCAGATCACTGCTGAACAAACAACTCATTTATTCTTTCAAAATGTTTGGGTACATTTTGGGCTACCCATGTCTATTTTATCTGATTGAGATTCCCAGTTCTTGGGAAAATTTTGGTAAACTTTATGGGAGCTTATGGACACTAAACTGAAGAAAATTACAGCTTTTCATCCACAGACCGATGGGCAAACAGAGGTAGTGAATAGAACAGTGGTTTAGCTGCTCAGAGGATATTGTAGTAAGCATCCTAAACTTTGGGATGAGCAGTTGCAGTATATACAGCATGCTTACAATCATGCAGTTCATTCTTCCACAAAAAGATCTCCTTTTGAAACTTGTTTTGGTTATCTGCCAAAAACACCGATGGACTTCTCTTTTGGCAAAGATGCAGTGGATGGACATCATGATGCAGATAAAGCTTTAAAGTTCCTTCATAGAATCCAAGCAGTGCAGCAGGAAGTTCAAGAACAGTTGGAGAAGAGCCATGCAAAGTACGAAGCCAGGCATGACAAGCATCGAGTTGATCATCAATTTTAGGTAGGTGACAGAGTTTGGTTACATATCACCAAAGAAAGGATGAAAGGTGAAGGTAAAAATCTTAAACTTATCAGGTATGGTCCTTTTGAGATCTTGGCAAAATATCGGTACTAATGCTTTTTGCTTGAATTTACCTCCATACATGGAAATTTATTCAGTTATCAATGTTGAGAATCTTAAATTGTATGAGCCTCCTATGATCATGGATGAGGAAATTAACATACAGATTCCTTCAATAGATGATTTGGCACTTGAATATATGAGAGAGTTGCAGGATGATGTTATTCTTGATAGAAATGTAAGGACTTCATGAAGGGGGAATGCTGAGTACCTTCAAGTGGGGCTGAAAGGAATGCATCCTAGAAAAGAAAGATGGATGGAGATTGGGAAAGTGAAGGAGCTGTACCCTCACTTACTTGCAGAATAGTTCAGGATTTTGGTGGTCCAAAAGCTCTCCAATGGGGAGGATTGATCCGGTGGATTATTCCTCTATAAAGATCCAATATGGTACATGGTTCAAAGAAGCCGCGGGTGAAAAATTGGACGCAAAAATACACAGATCGGAGGAGATCTCCTTTTGCGACATCGAAAGTCAGAAGCACATCTCTGTCCGCAACATCGAACGACAAAACCACTAATTTATCCGTGGGATAACCGGGAAGCAAATCTTAACGCGTCAGAGGTCAGAACGATTCAGGAGCCACAACGACGGATAGATAAAAGGCTTCTCCCTTCTACAATGGCGGAAGCTTAACGAACGTTTGGATGGATCAGAAGTTAGAGTGATTCGAGAGCCGCAACGGCAGATAGATAAAGGATCATGCTTCCGGCATCCGCAACGACGGAAGCCCAAGACTTACAGAGTGGTGCACACAGCGACACGAGGTTTGAAAATTCAAATCGGGAGACTTTTCCATCCGCCGTCCGCAACTGCAGAAACCAAAGTAACAAAACTTCTGACTTAGAAACCAAATGACGACCGATTGAGACCATCAGAGCTCGTTGCTTGTCCTCTTCTGCAACGGTGGAAGCTCAGATGACTAAAACTTCTGGAAGTTTATTTCATGCATGGTTCTGGAGGTCAGATACTTGGCGTGGCAGGTGGAACATCATGATGTGGCAGGATTTCATAATGTGTATAGCTTATTTGTAACAGTTTGGCGAAGCTTTCTTGGCCGTTATAGTATTCGATCTGTCGCCACAGGTGAGACGACGCTGAAAACAGCCTGTTATGATAAATGAGTTGGCATTTGGCGGGAGGAGGTGAACAGTCGCATTTTCTTTTATGTTTTGGCTTCTTTGTAATGGCAAAAATGAGATATAAAGAGGAACCAGGGATGGTTCCAAAAGGGGGACTCAGTTCATTGGAAGCACAGTGCAACATTTTCTCTATGATGGGAAGCTTGGAGAGAGCATTTTGCTGTTCCTTTTAAGTTGACTATTCTCAGTTATAGCTTGACTTCTCTTGCATGTTGAAGTCCAGTTTTGTAACTTTCAGAGAGGAGGTCTTGCAGACTTTTGTCCATACTGCTGAAATTGATTTGCAGAGTCCAGAACCATTTGTACCATTTTAAAACCCATTAATTGGATCGGTTCCATTGGAGAGGGACTCAGAGACGTATCCCAGTGGAGGGGGTGAATTCCATTATCAACTTCTGTTGGTGACTCTATTTCTGTGTTTTATTCCTTGTATCTTTCTATCAGTGTTGTGGTTTTTTTTCATTCCTGTTCTGAGCATTTAATATATGTTAATGCTGTTCCATTAATTAACATGTTGATCGCATTCTTTTACAACAAACTTTTAATGCACTAAAGTTGAGGTCCTACGGATCAGGAAGTGTATCTGACTACAAGTGCAATGGTTTCTTCATAGTCTATTCCTTCTTTCTGAGATAAACCCCGAGCCACAAATATTGCCTTATACTTTCCAATGCTACTGTCTGCAGCATGCTTGATCTTGTAGATCTACTTGGAAGTTACAACTAACTTCCCTTCTGTTCTTGGGACAACATCCCAAACATCATTCTTCATGATCGATTGATACTCTTTGATCATCACATCCTTCCATTCTTTCTGTTCTATCGCTCCTTCATACTCATAAGTTTCTTTATCAATAAAGTCACATAGTAAAGCTACATAACTGGAATAGGATCTGGTTCTCTTTCTTTCTTTGAGATTCTCTTTTGGAACCCCATATCTTTCCACACCTTGGATAATCTCTTGTAGCCAAGTAGGTTTCCTCTTGTGAGGATTCTTCTTCTATGGTGGATCTACAGGTCTTTGTGGTTCTTCAAATTCTCGATCTTCTTCTTGATTTTCTTCATTCATGACTGTATCATGAATTTTGGGAGCTTCTGCTTCTTCAGGCTCTTCAACAGGTTTCTTTCTGGATTTGATGTCGGATGAATCTTCGTCAAATGTTTCATCCCTGCTGATGTCAATATTCTTGAACCCTAGGAAGTATATTCTGTAAGCCTTTGAGCTTTCAGAGTATCCCACAAATATACCCTTCTTTTCTAAAGGATCTAATTTTGTTCTCTTCTCTTTTGGAATGTGTATGTACACAGGACAACCTAATATTCTGAGATGGCTGAATTCTAGTTTCTTTCCGGAGAATACTTCTTCAGGAGTCTTGTTCTCGAGTACTCTGTGTGGAGTATGGTTCTATACATACACTGCTGTTCTGGCTGCTTCTGCCCAAAGATGCATAGGAAGATCTTGATCATGAAGCATAGCTCTTGCAGCTTCCATGATAGTTCTATTCTTCCTCTCTGCAATCCCATTCTGTTGTGGATTATAAGGAGTAGACAACTCCCTCTTAATCCCTGAGTCTTTACATAGTTCCTTGAACTCATTTGAAGTGAATTCTTCACCATTTTCTAATTGAAAAGTCTTGATCTTCTTTTCAGTATGGTTCTCGATCAAGGCTTTGAATTCCTTGAACTTGTTGAACACTTAATCTTTATTCTTCATGAAGTAATTCCATTTCTTTGTAGAAAATTCATCAATAAAAGAGACATAGTACACATACCCACTTCGTGAGCTTGATGACATTGGTCCACATACATCGGAGTGGATAATTTACAAGATTCCTTTTTCTTTGCTTTCGCTACTTGGAAATGTCTTCTTTGTGTTCTTTCCTTTCGCACATCCTTTGTAGACCCCTTCATGTTTTGCTTGAATTTCTGGAAGACCTTCAACAACTTTGCTTGCAAGTGGCAGTGCTCTATAATGCACATGTGCAATCCTTCTATGCCAAAGTTCATTTGGTTCTACTATGTCATGAACCAAAGCTTGATCAAGTTGGCCCTTCAACTTGTATAGACCTCCTTCTTGTTCTCCAATCACTATTGCATTGTCAAAAGTCTTTCCTTTCAGCCACATAAGAACTTGGCCATCTACAAAAGAAACCCTCATTCCTTTTTCATCCAATGCAGATATGGAGAGAAGGTTCTTCTTTAGTCTTGGAACAAATAATACATTCTTCATCTTCAAAGACTTTCCTAAGTCTAGTTTATAGGAGGATTCACCACTACCTTTTATTGGATATTGGTAGTCATCCCCAAGTTTCACCTTGTGAGGTGACTGATATTCAGGTAGCTTCACAAATGATTCTTTGAATCCTATCATGTGCTTGGAAGAACCACTGTCTATGAGCCAATCATTGCTTCCATGTGAAACAGTTCCCTTGAGAGCAGAGATCAGTACATATTCTTCCTCACTTGAAGAATCATCACCTTCTTGTCTAATTCTCTTTGTGGAAGGTTCATCATCCTCTGCAGCATGGGCATGATGTCTTATCTTGTTTCCCTTCTTCCTTAGGTTTCTTTTTTTAGGGAAGAATCTGGATATGTGACCTTTCTCATCACATGTGTAACATCTAATAGTATTCAGATCTTTTCTTGAGTGTGAGATCTTACCTTTGGAGTGATAATGGATCCTTCTATTTTTCTTGGAGTGAACTATGAGAGCTTGATCTTCACTTCCCATCTTCTCTTCGTGAGCTGCTATTCGAGCTTCTTCTTGAGAGCATTCTTCCCACATTCTACTGAACTTGACTAACTTCTTTCTGGCATATATTCCTTGAATGAAAGAGTCCCATGATCTAGGGAGACCATTCAAGGTGGTCATCACAATCTCTGCATTTTCCACTTCTTCATCTACTGCTTCCAGCTGCTCCTTGATCTGATAAACCCTTGTAAAGTAAGACTAAATAGTCTCATCATTCTAAATCTTCACATTCTTCAATTGGTTTCTCAGAGTCATCTTCTTGTTTATGTTCTTCCCTTCAAACAATTTGGTTAGGGCATCAACATAGCTTTAGGTGTCTTGAAGGAGGACACCTATGGTATGAGATGATCCTTGATAGAATCAGCAATGATTCTCTTTTCCATAGTGAAATTATTCTTATGCAAGGCCTTAGCCTCATCTCCCTCTGAAACTGGAACCTCCTCATTAATATAGGAGTCCAACTCATTTTCTTCCACGACCAGGGAGATCCTATACTTCCAGGCTCAAACGTTATCAGCTACCTCAAGATTTTCATCAAGCTTGGTATGATGATACATCTTAAACTGAGAACCTCAAATGGAAATACAAAAGATTTAGATCTTACCAGGTCAAGATGTCAGATCTAGATTTGGATCTGAAATCCTGCAGTGCTGGTTCAGTAGCAAATTAGGGTTTTGCTTTTCCGGAGTTCTATCCACCCAAATGCCTTGAAATTTATCCCTAACTTTGATTTTGGGGAGGAGATCAATCCAGGCCTAGGCTCACTGAAAAATTACTCTTCCATGAAAAGCCCTAATTTCCGATAGTAGTGTTGGATCCAAAACTTAAAAACCTCAGAATTGGATTCTGCTTCGACAGAACGATGCACCCTAAGAAGGAGAGTTATTCCACCTTAATGTTGCTGAAAATATGTGGAGGAAGATCCATAAACTAGGAAGCCCTATTTCCCGCAGCTGCACGGTGTCTTCTTCTTAGGTTAGCTCTGATACCATGTTAGAATTTCATCATTAAGCTAGCATTATATTAGTATATTTAGTGAGAGAATAACAAGCACATAAATCAAACACAAGAGACAATGAAAACAGTGTTTATCCTCGGGGAAACCATAAATGGTGAAAACCTTGCAACTTCCTCAGAGATAGAATCAACACCAAAAGTAGAACCCAAAACAGTAAGTGATCTCCCAACAGCAGTAACCTTGTTCTTGTCTAGCCCCAGTGTCTTCTATTTCCTCAACTATGTGCTACACTTGAGTGTGTATGAGTTGTGTGATAAATAGAGAGTCCAGCTCTCTATTTATACTAATCTTGACATGACAAAAACCCTACTAGGGCCGACCTCACTGGGAGAGTCTAATAACCCTAGTGCCTCGGAACTACAGGGACTTTAACCCTTAGACAATAGGAGGGTTACTCACAATAACTTGACATGACTTGTTTGCATGATAGAACTTCCCGATAGTAACATCGGGACATGACATAACTCAAGTACATCCTGGAATAAACATCGGGTTACAATATATAAGAAATACAAGTGAAATACATTTCAAAGTTATATATACATCAACAAAACCAAAAGATGACTCTGAGAAACCAATTGAAGAATGTAAAGAACCAGAATGTAGAGACCATCTAGTATTACTTTACAGGGGTCTCTCAGATCAAGGAACAACTTGAAGCGGTAGATGAAGAAGTAGAGAATGCAGAAATTGCGATGACCACCCTGAATGGTCTCCCTAGGGCATGGGACTCTTTCATTCAAGGGATCTATGCCAGAAAGAAGTTAGACAAGTTTAGCAGACTATGGGAGGAGTGCTCACAAGAAGAATCTTGAATATTAGATCAAGAAGAAAAGATGGGAAGTGAATATCAAGCTCTCATAGTACAATCCAAGAAAATCAGAATAGACCATCACAAAGGTAAGCACTCTCTCTAGAAGAATAACACTAGAAAATGTAACAAATATTTGTCTAAGTTCATTTTCTATACATGTGATGAAAGAGGACACTTTGCAAGAGATTGTCCTAGAAACAAATATAGATCTCACCAGAGGAAGGGAAACAAAAAAAGACATCATGATCATGCTACAGAAGATGATGAACCTTCCAAGAAGAGAATCAAACAAGACAGTGATGATTCTTCAAGTGATGAAGAATATGTTTTGATTTTCTCTCTCACGGGAAACATCACACATGGAAGCAATGATTGGCTTATAGACAGTGGGGATTCCAAACAAATGAAAGGATTCAAAGAATCATTTGTGAAATTATCAGAACATGAATCACCCCACAAGGTGAAACTTGGGGATGACTACCCATATCCAATAAAAGGTAGTGGATAATCCTCCTACAAATTAGACTCTCAAAAGTCTATGAAAATGAAGGATGTCCTATTTGTACCAGGACTAAAGAAGAACCTTCTCTCCATCTCTGCATTAGATGCAAAAGTCATGAGAGTTGCATTTATAGATGGCCAAGTTCTCATTTGGCCAAAAGGAAAGACTATTGATGATGCAGTAGTAATTGGAGAACAAGAGGGAGGACTATACAGATTAAAGGGACAACTGGAACAAGCTTTGGTTCATGACCCAGTAGAACCAAATGAACTTTTTCATAGAAGTATTGTACACATGCACTATAGGGAACTACCACTTGCAAGCAAAGGTGTTGAAGTCTTCCAGAAATAAAAGCAAAACATGAAGGAGTATGCAAGGGATGTGCGAAAGGAAAGAACACAAAGAAGACATTTCCAAGTAGTGAAAGAAAAGCTAAAGGAATCTTGGAAATCATTCACTTTGATGTATGCATCCCAATGTCATCTAGTTCATTAAGAGGGTATGTATACTATGTTTCTTTCATTGATGATTTTTCTAGGAAGACATGGATATACTTCATGAAGAACAAAGACAAAGTATTTAGCAAGTTCAAGGAATTCAAATCCTTGATCGAAAAATACACAAAGAAGAAGATTAAGATTTTTCGATCAGACAATGGTGAAGAATTAACATAAATGAATTCAAGGAATTATGCATAGATTCAGGGATTAAGAGAAAGTTGACCACTCCATATAATCCACAACAGAATGGGGTTGTAGAAAGGAAGAATAGAACAATCATAGAGGCTGCAAGGGAAATGCTTCATGATTAAGATCTTCCCATGCATCTATGGGCAGAAGTGGTTGTAACAGATGTGTATGTACAAAACTGTACTCCACATAGAGTACTTGAGAACAAGACACCTGAAGAAGTGTTTTTTGGCAAGAATCCAGAAGTCAGTCATCTCAGAATATTTGGCTCTCCAATATACATTCACATTCCAAAAGAAAAGAGGACAAACTTAGATCCTTCAAGAAGAAAGGGTATATTTGTGGGATACTCTGAAAGCTTGAAGGCTTATAGAATATACGTCCTAGGATTGAAGAAGATCAACATCAGAAGGGACGTAACATTTGACGAAGACTCAGCTTACAACAAATCCAAAAAGAGACCTGCTGAAGAACCTAAAGAAACAAAAGTACCCAAAATTCATGACACAACCATGAATGATGCAACTAAAGAAGAAGATTGAGAAATAGAATAACCTCAAGAACCTGTAGATACACCTCAGGAGAAGAATCCTCATAAGAGGAAACTTTCTTGGGTACGAGAGGCTATCCAAGGTGTAGAAATATATGGGGATTCAGAAGAGATACGCAGAGAGAGGAAAAGAACTAGGTCCTGCTATGGTTATGTAGCCCTATTATGTGACTTCATCGATAAAGAACCTTCCAACTATGAAGAAGTGGTAGAAAAGAAAGAATGGAAGGATGCTATAATCAAAGAGTATCAATCGATCATGAAGAATGGAATTTGGGATGTTGTCCCAAGACCAGAGGGGAAGTTTGTTGTAACTTCCAAATGGATCTATAAGATCAAGCATGCTACAGATGGTAGCATAGAGAAATATAAAGCAAGATTTGTGGCTCATGGTTTCTCCCAAAAAGAAGGAATAGATTATGAAGAGACTTTTTTCTCCTGTAGCCAGATATACTTCCATTATAACAATACTTTCTTTAGATGTAGTAATGAAGTGGAAAGTACACCAGATGGATGTCAAGAGCACTTTCTTGAATAGTATAGTAGAAGAGGAAGTATATGTGGAGCAGCCACTCAGTTTTGAGACACCTGACATAGAGAATCATGTGTGTAAGTTAAAGAAAGACATGTACGATTTGAAACAGGCACCTAGGACATGGTATGGAAAAATTGACAGCTTCCTATCTAGTTTGGGCTTTACCAAGAGTAAAGCGGATTCCAACCCAGTGATACTCCTATTGTATGTAGATTATCTATTTGTAACAGGTGAGGATGGGTTGATTGCTGATAAAAAGAGGAATCTTGTTGCTGAGTTCGAAATGAAGGACTTGGGTATGATGCACTACTTTCTAGGCATGGAGGTGTAGCAGAATGCAAATGGAATTTCCCTAAGAGAAGGGAAGTATGCAGTAGAGATCCTGAAGAGGTTCAGGATGATGGACTACAAGGCCATGACCACACCTATGGAATCAAACCTGAATCTATTGAGTGATGCTTCATCAGAATCAGTTGATGCTATGATGTATCATCAGATGATTGGGTCCTTGATGTACTTGACAAATACGAGACCAGATATTTGCTTTGCTGTGTGTTGTTCGCCAATTGCACACCAGCAGCAGAAATCTTCTGAAAGATGTCTCCTCACTTGAGAAAGTGGGAGAGGTGTGACCTTGGGGGCAAGCATAGAGCTAAGTACTGTCACCTACTCCTAGCTCCTCCGTTTAGGCTAACTCCTAACGAAGCCAAGGGGGGTAGTCCCTAACAAAGAGTTTTCTATGGCTCAATGTTTAAGTTAATTTTTAGATGTTTCGGATGCGGATGGGTGTTTTTTAAGAGTTATTGTGATTTAAGATTATTAATGTGATGAATTTAACACAAGACAAAGCAATCCACTTTGCTATCACCGGAATTGAAATATAGACAAATATTTGAGAGCTTCACGAAATAGATAAAGCATTCATAGATATGATTTAGAATCAAACATTTGATGGACAAATGGCCCAGCTTATCAACAATGCTAAAAGATGGGACCAGTGCCTATGGAGTCAACTTATCAGAGATGCTTTGAGTGTAAATATGTGGATCCCAAAAGATGCCAGTGAATGTTAGGTTTTGCAAGTGCTCTAGGTAAGTTTTAAGAGTTTTTTGTTTGTGATCTTCACTTATGGTGCCTGGATGTCCTAACCGGTAATACCTTCAGTGGCTTCGTTTGAAGACATGACGGACCTATCTGGGGTGAAAGGTAAGTGTTCAATAACTTAACTACCAGTGCCCAAATTAGGTAGCCTAGCGCCCACACTTGGAATTTTCCCACATGCCTCGGTATTTATCAAACAACGCTGGTGTGTTGGTTATGGGGAAAAGTTTTAGTTAAGTTCCTCTTGTGGGGTTTAGAGATCCAATGCCGTTTTTGGGTATTCTGATCGAAGATCGGTCAGAGCAGACTCTGGCAAGGAGGGAAGGGGGTTAATTAATTAAAGGGGTGTGAGTTGCAAATTTTATTAAGTTAATTAATTAAAACTCTTTGACAGAGAGCACTCTTGACCTTGTCTTATGACAGTGGTTCAAGAGACTTAACTAATCTAGATGAAACTAATGTAGGGGTTATGCAAACCTAAGATGCTCTCCGATAGAGAATGCTCTTGACTTGTGTTTCTACAAGTTCAAGAGTCTTACTTATGAGGATTAATTGATTAAACAAGCACAAGATGAAATTAGTTGATTGGACTCTCCGACAGAGAGCACTCTTGATCCACCTTATGGTGTGATTCAAGAGATTTGCACAGTTGATTTACTTAGAAAGATAAACAATTAAAAGAACTGAGTAATCAACTTAATTAAAAAGTGATGAATTGACAATTAGTATTCTAAGATTGATAAGCAAATCTAATTTAAGCATGAATAAGTAAACACAACACAATCCTCCCCAAATGTGGGAGGATGAGAGTGGAGACTTAAAAACCCCACTCAAGCACAAGATCTTTATTAAACTTTATTGCAATATGCCTTAAGGATTTTAATCCTTGAAAGGACTTTTCCAATGAAAACAAAGTAACTCTACAATTATTAAAACTTGTAAAAAGAAGAGTGCTTTTTCTTTACTTGAAACTTTTCTTGAAATTTTTCTCGTACTTTGTGAAAAGGGAAAAGAAAAAGCTTGAATGAAAACAAAATAACAATATAAAGGAAGGCTGGAAATAAGAAGGAAATGATAGGAAGAAGGAAGGAAAACAAAAATAAGGTCAAAGACAAGAACATGGAAGAAAAGGGCAACCAACTATGAGGCCAAAGGAGTATGAAAAATGATGAAAACGGGGCAGCAATGAAGAAGGGAGATGGCTGTCATAAAAAAATAAAAATGGGACAGCAAACAAAAAGTGGCCCAAAAAGCCAAAAACAAGGTTCAAGAGGGTCCAAAAATTAGGGCAAAAAAGAGGCAAAAAGGGGGCATAAACTAGGGTACACTAGGGCTGTCCAAAAGAAAGAAACGGAGTGGTGAACTAAGGCAAAAAACAGGCAGCAAAGAAGAAAGAATGAAAAAAGACAAATAAAGCAAAAAGAAAAGGGGCTAGTAAGCAAGGAAATGAAAGGAGGTCAAAGGGAAAAAAGAGAACAAGAGGAAGGAAGTTTGGTAACCAGGTGTATTGTTTAATCTTTGCTGATGGAAGAAAGCAGAAACCCTGACTATTGTATTTCTTTCTTGGATTGAGAAGCGCTTAGGAGAACCTGCAAAACGAAGGAATTAGATGAAAATAACCACCGGTTCATGAAGAAGAGCTTGATCTTTAAGCTTGTCCTTCACCTTTGATGATCTCTGCAAAACCCTTGAAAACAAAATTAAATCCGAACAAAATACTCATAAACTAGATTGTTAGACCTTCAAGAGTATATATTGAATAATGATTTAATAATTGAAAAAGAGAAGGGTAAGAGAGATATCACCAAAATACGGTGTGAATCCACAATTCCAATAACTCATACATAGACTTCCAAAGTCACAACTTTATTCCAATCTTTAAACAAATATTACAATAATTTTGGCAGAGTGTTCATACCCAAAATCTCCTTCCAATAGAGCTGAAAGAGCCTCTATTTAACAAATGAGAGAGTGCTAAAACCCTAAAACCAAAAAACCAACCCTAATCAGCTTAGCCACCTAACAAAGAGCCCAGACCTAAACCGGAGAACCGGGAGTGAGGGGAGGCCTCCACCCAGGCAAGGAGCCCCCACTCCAAACCTGTGCACTGAAAACAAGCCAAGGATGGGGCCACACGTGTGATGTAGGTAAGCTCATCCTTAGGTCTGGCTGGAGCCTCCATTAGGTTTGGGAAGCCCACTGATGGTGCAAGCTTTAGTCTTCACCTCGATCAAATCACCAGACCAATGAGAGCTATCCATCTCATCTTTAGCTGGAGATGACATGTCTGATAACTGATAATAAATAAATTGCTCTCTTAATGATGACTGAAGTTGAGTTATGATAACTCCAATCATCATAAGTGTTCCATGAGATGTCATTTAGCCTTTTACTTTACTAAATTTGGATTAATTTGGAGAGTTTTAGTTTTCTCCAAAATAATCATTTTTTTTAATAAAAATCATTTTTTTACTAAAAATCATTTTTTTACTCAACTAACTTTTTTGAGTAAAAAGGCATTATGTGTCCGATTGCTGATCTGAAAGTTGGCTCTGACTGGTTGGCTGATCAAGAATGATTTTTGGCTTAAGATTAGAGCCTTCAATCACTGAATTCTGATTCTGGATCATGAATGGGTTTTTTCCATTTAATTTATGGAAAAATTAACCCAAAAAACTTAGGAAAAGTAATTAAAAATTTTAAAAAATAATTTTTCACTGTTCAAAAAAGATTTTTTTGAATTTTTTATTTATTTGTCCAGATGACTTAGGACATGACCATGATCTATCTAAATAATGTCTAGTAGGCTTATAACACTCAGTTGGGCTCTAATAACCCCCCAAGGCCCAAAATTCAACATCAGGCATTCCAGCGTTGGAGGAAGCGGGAGAAAACCTTGCCAAGTATACTCGGCTGAAGGCAAAGCATAATTGTCAGGGGAAAAAAACTCCTTGGAATACTCTATTTGAGATTCTACGTCTCAGGAGACTGAACCACTCAAAATATCCTACTAGCACATTTTATTACAAACCCTGCGGGGCCATGGTCAAAATTATTCAAATAAAAAAGTGACTAGCCAATATTGGCTAGACAAGCAGACGGATCAACTGATACACTGGAATCAGACTTTGAACAAGTCTATCAACTAGCGACTCCTCAAGGAATCCAACCAAGTGCAAAAATTTGGATAACACTGTGAACACATTGAGCCAATTCCTGATGGATCTGAGACATTTTCACTTGATTGTTGAAAAGCATATTCTGAGGTACCTGAAGGGTACAGTTGATTATGGGATCAAGTATGAGGTGAATCAGAAGATTAACCTGGAAGGTTATGTCGATTCGGATTGGGCAGGAAGTGCCATTGCTAGAAAGAGCACTTTAGGGTATTTCTTTAGTATGGGATCAGGTGTGATCTCCTGGTTTAGTAGGAAGCAATCTTGTGTGGCACTGAGTACAACCAAAAAAAAGTATGCTATAGCTTGTTCGACTAGTTGTGAGGCAGTGTGGCTGAGAAAGCTACTGTCTGACTTATTTGATCTCCAGATGGATGCTACTTGTATATATTGCGACAACCAAAGCTGTGTGAAGCTGTCGAAGAACACAGTGTTCCATGACAAGTCAAATCATATTGAGATCAAATATCACTATATCATGGATATGGTGCAGAGAGGAGCAGTGAAGCTCCAATATGTTGTGACGGACGAGCAGATAGCTGATGGACTGACCAAACCATTAGATAGAGTAAAGTTTGAGTACTTCAAGGAGAAGCTTAGTGTTCTCCAGATCATGGTCCCTCCAAAGGGAATTGATGTGTCCGTTGGCCTTTTTGACATGGTGGAAGTTTGTGCTTCACATGATCAGATGTAAGTGCAGAGATGCTCTGATGTGATTGTGGGTTGTGTTACCACATGATCATTGTAGAGATATCCTGATGTGATTGTGGGATGTGTTCCCACATGATCAGTGTAGAGCCATTCTAATGTGATTGAGGGATGTGTTCCCACATGATCGGATATAGGTACAGAGATATTCTGATGTGATTGTGGGATGTGTTCTCACATGATCAATACAGATCCATTCTGATGTGACTGCAGTATGTGTTCCCACATGATCATATGTAAGTGCAGTGCCTTTCTGATAAGATGAGGTTGGATGTAAGTGTAGAGCTTTTATGACAAGATGAGGTCGGATGTAAGTGCAGTACCTTTTTGACAAGATGAGGTCAGATGTAATTGCATAGCCTTTCTTAGAATATGAGGTCGTATGTGAGTGCTGGGCCTTTCTGACATGGGTTTTGGATGTGTTCCTCCCATGGTCAGATGTGAGTGTTGCGTGTGCCTTTCTGACATAGTTCTTGGATGTGTTCCTCCCATGGTCAGATGTAAGTGCTGAGCAGGCCTTTCTGACATGGTTCATTCCATTGTCAGATATAAGTGTTGAAGATGATGATGACCTACATGAAGGCTAGACCTACAACCAGCATGAAAAAGGGATGGCTCTGTAGAAATTCCTATGTCGAGTATAATTGAGATAGCACCAGTGATGATGACCCAGTGATGATTCAGATTAAGTGATGATCCAGACTTGATGATGATCTAGTGATGCTCCAGATCAAGTGATGATCCAGTGATGCTCTAGATCAAGTGATGATCCAGACTTGATGATGATCCAGTGCACATCCAGTGATGATCCAGACTTGATGAAGATGACTTGATGATGAAGATGACTTGAATATGAAGATGACTTGAACCAGATGATACAAAGAAAAAGACTTGTGTTGATAAATTGTGTTGAGAGAATACCTTCCTAGTTAAGAGGGAGCGTTGATGTATTTGTAACTTTGGAATGTATTCACTTGTATATCTATGTATTGTACCCCGATGTTTATTCCTAGAATTATTTGTAATGTAATTGAGTCATGCAATTCCTTGATGTTCCTATCAGGAGATTTAATAACGTAAACAAGTCATGTGAAGTCATTGAGTGTAACCCTACTTATTGATTAAGGGTTAAAGTCCCCGTAGTTGTGGGACCTTAGGGTTATTAGACTCACCTAGAGAATTCAACCCTAGTGATTTATTGTCAAGTCAAGAATTAGTATAAATAGAGAGTGAGCCTCTCTATTTATCACACACACTCACTCACACTCAGTTGTAGCACATAGCTGAGGGAGAAGAAGTTGCTGGGGCTAGAAAGAAAGAGGCTACTGCTGTCGGGAGATCATCTTTACTATTTTTGGGTTTTACTTTTGGTGCTGATTCTATCTCTGAGGAAGTTGCAGGGTTTTCTCCTTTATGGTTTCCCTGAGGAAAATCTTTGTGTTCATTGTCTCATGTGATTGATTGTTGTGCTTGTTATTCTCTCAGATAATATCCTAAGATCGTATAGCTTAAATGTTAAAAATATAACATAGATCTCCTTCAAGCTTACTAGGCTTATGATGAAGTCCTGCTTTGATACCAATTGTTGGACACAATGGCCACACTGAGAGGGGGGGTGAATCCATGTGTGAGAAATTTTAAAATTTTTACCTTCTTTTAGACAATCAAAGCATATCAATCATTATGTCATCAATTGTATAATCAAAATCATCATGAGTCATAAGCACAAATCACATCAAAAGCGACAAAAGAATATTTGGAATTTTGATCTTTATTTATTGTATATGGAAGAAAACAATCTTCTCGATTATACTCAGTACCAATTGATGAAAATAGAACCAACTCTCATAACAGGACCCAACATGGTTTTCTTAGCTCCAACTAAGAATGGTTTGAGGATTCCAATCCTCAAGTGCAAGATTATTCTTGCAACCAATCATATGGCTCTACTGCAAAACCAAACTCTGCTCTGTACATCAATCTCTGCTCATCACTCTCTAGTCAATCTACTCATCAATCTCTCATCAATCTATTCATCACTGCTTCTCAACAATGTTGCTCATCATAGCTGCTCATTAGTGCTTCTCATCACTACTGCTTAAGTGTCTCTGTACATCAGCTTTGCTCATCAATGTTGGTCATTATTTTCTACTCATTAGTACTGCTGTTTAAGCTGGTCAATCTGCTGATGTACAAATCATTGTACACCTCATCATACACAGTGAACAAGTAATTATGCTCTACATTCACTGAAATTAAGGCATGCATCATCATGCATCATCATCATATGTATGGATCATCGTCATGGGGTATGCATCCTCAGCATGAAATATACATCGTCATCATCTCAGTGTGCATCATTTATGCATCATCATCATCAAGTATACGTCATAGTGCATAGGCGAGCATCATCACACTATGGTATGCATGTACATCATATTGTATAGGAGTGCATCAACATCATAGAGTGTACATCATTATCACATGTATTATCATCATAAAGTGTATCATATCATAGAATAAAGGTATGCAACATCATCATCATAGCCCACTCCAAATATATATACCAATATAGAGGCTCACATACTAATACCAAATATGAACTCTATCCATGAGATACGAGAGAAACCCAAAATCATGAACCATACCTTTTAGAATATCACAATATGGAGAAATAGTCGAAACACCAAAATAATCTCTAGATCATGTCACCACATGTCCATTGCAACAATATTTCCAACGAGCAAAGAATTTTGTAATTTCTATTCCGTATGAGAAAGTTATATCAATTTTGAGTGAAGATGCCCAAAAATTTCTCCTCCACAAAGTTTCGCACTTTTCTCCAAGAGTTGCTAAAATAATGCGAGAATTGATGATGAAAAAATGAACTTTTTGATATTCTATTTATATAGGTTTTGGAGGAAAGTTAGTACCTCATACTAGGCCGACATGCAATTAAAAATTACAAATAATTAAATTCTTTGTTGTTTGGTCGGCTGACCCAAAAAGGTGGGGTGCACCAACTTCAAAAATTCATATCTCTTCATCCGTAAGGAGTTAGAATATGCTACACATATCATTGGAAATGTATTGACAAGCACTATCACCATATGATGGGTTTATTTTCAAATTCTTGGTCTAATACCCTTAAATTATTCAATATGTTCAAGACATCAAAAACCCCACACATGAGGTTTCCAAAGACCATACCACCAACTACGAGAGTTTCAAAGTCTTCTTCAAGATATCAAGGAACTTCCATGCGATCCACCTCCATATACATCTCAATATCCATATAACCACAAAGAGGACCATAAATCACCATCAATAAGCTACCAAGCGTGTGGGTTTAAGACCCAAGGCACTAGATGCAAGGGTTTCAAGGATTTTTTCAAAGATATTATATAATATTTAAACAATATACTTTCCATGGGATTAAATCCCATCACAAAGGACTCCATCGCCAAGTGATGAGGGAATCATGACCAAATATTCCATCATATCAAAGGCTCCAACAATCATCGTCTTAAAAACCACTATATCTATGGATTCCAAGACCCAAATCATTTCCAAATGCACCATGAATGACCATATAGTGTCCAATGGTTATCATGCCACCATTTATGTGGGTTCCAAACCTTCTCATTCATAATGACCATCTCCAAGGGTTCCATGACCCCAACAAGGGATACATCGGAATCAATATCTTCATCAAGGGTTCCAATTCTTCATCAAGTCATTAATGACCACATGATAACCTTCAAGGGCCATTAAGCCACCAAATGTGGGTCCAAGGGATTATTGAGGGATTAGTTATCAAGAAAGGGGCTTCATAGGCTTCTTCAACCACCTCAACCACACCAGGAGACCACCAAGGGTAAAGATCCATCATGAAATCACCTGTGGGGTTGCTAGACCTTCTCCCGGGGTACCGTGACACCATCAGAGCATGAATGACCATAGAATTGGTCATTAATGCTTCTCCAACCCATATATGGCTTCACCATAATCCACAAAGGATTCAACACCATCTCCAGGGTCTTCAGCACCATGAGCAAGTTCTTCAACATCTTTAGCAAGGTGGTGGCTACAATATCCATCCTTGTGGGTACAGGGACCTTGTCAATTGGGTATAAGGTGCTTCAAGGCACAAACCCACCCTGTAAGGGGTCCAAGGAATTTCAAGTGAGATTTGGTGGAATCAATGACAACCTAAGGGGCCACTGCAAGTCCATGTTGTCATCAATGACAATTTCATCAACATTCTCCCCTCATTGAGGGGAAGTAGATATCAGAGTTTGAGAATATTGGCATGATTCTTTGGAAATAATGGGGTTTAAAATTATGGTTTTGTCCCTAGAGAGGAACCTACAAGCAATCCTTCATTCAAGGTATTTATATACTAGATCTAAATTTCTTACTTTTGATTTAAGGAATATGTGAGGAACGCATGTTACTAGAAAGAGAAAAAGGTTGCAAAACCTTTGAAGAAGACAACATGAAAAGATAACTTATGTTGATGAAGGAAAACATATGATACTCCTGGTAAAGGGTACAACTAGTAAGCACAACATGTATAACTTGAAAGGATACATGTATGTCTTCTTATGTTTTGAAGTCTACTTAATTTATCATATGATTGGTATATATGAAATTTTATCTTCATATGATTATGTTATAATGATAATTCTTGACATTAAGGTTTGTATTATTATTATGTTCTTCATTTTCATTTCAAGGGTTAATATGATCATTTTGTTCTCTAGCTTGCTTGTTTCATGGCTGACATTGACAGTATGTGTTTGAAAAGTTAAGGATTTTTATGGAACAATATATACATGTGTGAAGAAATTATATATTAAACCCATTTGCCAAGTATGTTGGACATGGATGAGTGGGTTTACTTGAATGATAAGCTCTTATGATGAGTTAAATAAGTAACTATGATAAAGTATATTTGTATAGGAAATTATCATGATATTTATGATGGTTATGATCTTGATGCTACTAATAAATTTGTGGCGGTGCATGTGCCACAATATGAGGATGGTATGATGATTAGACTAAGATACAACATGATGATGTAAAATGCCAAGAGATATTTTCTAAAATATGAAGGTAGATCCAAGAGGATCTAGTGCATCCAAGGTTTAAGTTTCAACAAAGTTCCAGAAGTTTAGAACTTGATGAAGAAGAAGACCATGATGTAAAAATGGAAAGGAAGCAGAGATCAAGAGAGAGTTAAGCAAATAAGAAAAGGTCCATTGTGAAGGTTGTGAAAGAAATTATTTGTGAACAAGATTTACCCTTGTAGTATGTGAATAAATATCCAATATGACAATTATTCTTATATTGAGTGTCCTTACCAGACAATGAAGGACAGAAAAATTCATTTTAGTTCTCTACAATTGACCAGAGTTGATAGCGTGGCCAACCTGTCATAAGAGGATTGGGACAAGTATTGACCAAATGAAAGATAAGTATTCATTTGAGTTAATTATTAAATCTCCAAGTATTTAAATGATATTTTTAATAATAGTTGTATGGATATTTGTATTCATATAATCAGGAAGTGTATTATGCATGTTATAGTGAATGCATTGAAATGGCTAGGATTGATGAATAATAAACTCTTAATATCCATGTGATAGGTAAGTAACATATGGTTCTACACAACATTCCATGAGGAATTGTTGTTTTTCTAGAATGAAACCTCTTTGATAACATGTTGAGAGCAGTGCACACTCTTGATATTATGTTTGGGTAGAAATGGAAGGAATCTTGAAATTTATTATGTGTATACAAGATATGGATGAGTGTTGTTATGAATTATTAGCTAAGTTGGTTACATAATTATGTGATTTATGCATTTTCATTGAAATGTCAATATGATTTGATGATTATAACATGTTACTAACCATATGACTGAATTTATGTTACTAGCCATATGACTGAATTTGACTTGTAGGAAAGATTGTGTGCTATTGCCTACAAGAGAAGGATTATGAGACTTGTTTCAAAGAATAAGCGATGATTGTTCAGTAGTGACCTTTAAGTAAATTTACAAAATAAAGCATACTATAGAAGTACAAATAAAGGTTCATGGTTTCTCTGCAAAAGAGGGAGTCAATTATGACAAGATTTTTGCTCCATTGACCAAACACACTTCTATCAAATTTTTAGTGATGGTTATTACACTATATGGATGTCAAGTCCACTTTATTGATTGGTTTAATCAAATTAGAAGTGTATATAAAGCAACCTCTAGTATTTAAGACTCTCAACAAATAATTAAATGTGTGCTTATTGAAGAAGGCTTTGTACAGGCACAGAAGGCACCTAGGGAATAATACACTAGGACATACTGTTACATGATGAGATTGAGGGTCACCTAGAGTGATGTAGTTTTCAGCCTTTGCTACAACATTGAACATGGTTTCTTACGGAGTATGAGAATCTCATAGATGGGTGCAAGAGGGAACTTGCAACAAAGTTTGATTTGGAGGATGTTCGTATCCAGTGAAATTGAGAGCAAGAAGTTCTTATCAATAGACCCATTTGATGGTAGATGACATAGATGGATACATATAAGATCAACAATAGAGAAGACTACTAGTAACTGTAGTGCAAAATGTCTCGATGTAGAGAATACAAGATGTTAATATGTAGAGGGAGCATAGTGCTCAGTTATAGAAGGAGCTAAAAGCTTCACTTTAGAGGGAGTGACTACAACACAGATTGTGTAAACAAATTGAGAGATATTATCATTTAGACTCTATCCATGGAAAGGTTTTTTTTTCTTAGTATCTCAAGGATATGTTCATAGTGATACTAGATGTCTCTTTTTGACAAAATGGAAACACTAAGAGCATGGGTGAATCAATGTGTGGGAAATTTTAAACTTTTTACCTTGTTTTAGTCAATTAGAGAATATCAACCATTATGTCATCAATTGCGTAATCAAATTCATTATGAGTCATAAGCACAACATCACACCAAAAGAGACATAAGAATATATGGAATTTTGATCTTTATTTATTGTACATGGAAGAAAAAAATCTTCTCGATTACAATCAGCACCAATTGATGAAAAGGGAACAAACTCTCATAATAGGACCCAACCTGGTTTTCTTAGCTCCAACTAAGAAGGGGTTGAGGATTTCAATCCTCAAGTGCAAGATTCTTCTTGCAATCAATCATATGGATTTATTGCACAAACAACCTCTGATCTGCACATCAATCTCTTCTCATCACTCTGTTGGTCAACACTCATCATCAATCTATGGTCAATCTGCTCATCAATCTTTGGTCAATATTCTCATCACTGCTGCTCAACATTATTGTTCATCAAATGTTCTCATCACTGCTGCTCATTGCTACCACTCATCATTGTTGCTTGGGTATCTATGCACATCAACTTTGATCGTGAATGTTGGTAGTTATTTTATGCTCATTAATATTTTTGGTCAAGATGGTCAATCTGCTCATGTACAAATAATTGTACAACTCACCATACACAATCACTGATGTTAATATGAATTCTCAACCAGTGCTGACACTGCTTGTTGCTATGCAATGAAAAACACAACTATAGAATAAAAAGACACAGCAACATATCCTTCCCTTGAATAGTTAAATCAAATAACATAACACACCACATACCTCAATCGTATATCTACTTATCTTCTCTCCGAAAATTCCTTGAGATGGATCAATACCTGCAAGATGGATTACAAGACAAACAAAAGAATGAGAGAATCATGATAATCAACTATCCATATTGGTGATCAAGGAATCCCATAATATTTAATCACAAATACAATAATCAAATATAGGAAAGGGAAATGTCTTTGTATTAATATATGGATGAGAAAGAAGTACAACCAAAATTCTTGATGTTGACAGCTTCTATTTCAACAAGAATGTCTATAAACCCCTATGAAGACCTCTCTAGCTACAAGCTACCTCTACTTTGCCTCTATTTAGACTTCAAAATAGCAACATAAGGATGCTTTTTCTGGCCTCTCCCACTCTCTTCATGGAGGATTCATTTATAGGCCAAGAACCCATAGGATGACTTGACAAAATGATAGAATGAGATCCCTATAGGTGAGGGAGGTGAATGGAACCTCTCGCAAGAATATAGGAACTAATTCCATGAAGTATTCCGTATGGAATCTTCTAGAAACTTGTTTTTTTCCTTTTCAATAGACCATTGACACTTTTTGCTAAACTGGACAGAGCGTTGATCTAGGATTTTTTCACTACAAAGGAGTAGCAGCACCTTTTGCTCAACTGGAGGAGGCATCAATGACACTCTACGGGAAATGAAAAAAAGCACCATCCCTTCTAGGTCAGGGAAAAAAAATGGGCAAGATGATCCAGATCAGGATTTTTTGGGAGGTTGACAGGAAACAAGAAAGTCTTCTGAAGGCTGACTAGGCAGTGTGAGATTTTCATGTGCAACGGAATGCCCCCCAAAGTATGAATCTAGAAGTAAGTGATAGGTGAAATACTTTGCAAGTTTTCTATCGGATACAAAGGAAAAGAGAGATAGACTTATAGAGGACCATTAATTGACTTCATCCAACTAAATGATAGTTGTGGACCAATACACTATAGATCTATGATGATGACCATGTCATGGCTACCAATAATATACCATAGATCCATGAATGACTATTATAATAGGTAGAACATAGCTACAAGATATACAAAGTAGATCTATGTCTCTCAATATCAGATATAGAACACAACCACCAAACATACAATGTGGATCCATGTCATGACTCTAAATGATCTCCAAATGCAAGATGAGCATAGGTAATCATGACGAGAAATCCTAACCTCTCGGGGTCTTCATCTTGATTTCTGAGCTATATGAATCTAACCATGTGATTACAATGTCTTGACGTCAAACATGGTAGAAACCACTTGATTAACAGTCATTGATGTCAATTGTTAATAAGTGCAAGAGAAATCACCATTGATGTCAATGACTCCCAAGGTGTCTCAGTACATATCATCGAATGTGAATAAAGGACTTGAAGTAAAACATCTAATGAGATCTTTCAATCAAGAGTCAATGATGTAAACTCATGTTTAAATCAAGGTAACCTTCCATTGAGGCATGCAGGCCCAAGGTACTGTCTAGGTTTATAGGTTGAATCCTTGGATAATGATCTGAAGTCGATAGGAATAGACTCTGTCACAGGAGGGCCATAATTATTCCCACATCAGTGACATCAAATTGGGAATAAAATTTGATTTGGAATGATAGAACTAACTTAGACATGACTAAATTTTAAGGACAAGTGAAGTTACTGACAAATTATGTTTCTGGGAGAGATAACCGTTGAACAATTTGGTGGCACGACACATGACTTGGCAGTATTGACTTGCGAGAATAGAACCAGGTGTAATGCAAGGAGTATAACAAAGCATTATTTGAATAGAATCAAAGGAGTCAGGTGACTCACAAAAATGGATTGTCTCGAAGACAAACTAAAAACTCAAACTATTCAGATATGCAAATGTAGACATGTGCCATGTTCAAAGGTGGACTGTAGAGTACTTCCATATAAACAAATGAAAACCATTCCCCTTTCCTTTAATTTCCCCACCTCGAAAGGTGAGTACCTCTTTCCATTTTTACGAGTCCAAAGAGGGTAACAAACACTCGTTGAAGCTCATCAAGTGATGAGTCCATTCTCATATTTTTCATGAACCTGAGAAAGGAGGGGTTTGTTCCTGAAATAGGGTCTTACATCATATGTTTTATGAGTCTGATGAAAGAAAACTCATTTGTATTTTCATGTTTAGAGAGTCTGAAATGACTAAGAAGACTCCAAGAAGGGCCCTTTTTCGTAAATAAGGCCAGTCAGTCCAAAAAAGAGATAACCTATGCCCGACTAGTCGACCGTTCTGATTCTTTTACAAGCGTGAACACAACAAGTTTGCTTGGAAATATTTTTGTGTTTTGAGGATACTGAAAAGAGCTTAAATATAACTCCCGGACCAGGTTCCTTTTTTATAATCCATTTTTTACGAGTCTGAAAAGAGCAAAAAAGTATACTCGACACCTTTCTACTGGATTTTTAATGAGCATGTAAAAAGTGTAAACGACGCTCAGTACTTTTTCCGTTCAGCTCTAAGCTCGAAAAATACAAAAATAGCTTGAAACGTAACCATGACCCTTTATTTACCTGAAAAAAACTCAAAAAATGCTATCAAAAGTCATTCTTTCAAAACTATATAAAGTAAAAATAAAAACCCACTTTTGACAAAATGATTTGGATTCAAAAATAAAATAAATCATTATATAACTTTGAAAATCCCAAAACATTCTATAAATAGAAGGGTAGGTAATTTTATTTTTACCACTTGTTCTTTTACCATTGGGTGAGTTTTGGAAGGTAGCTTTGGTAGAAAGAGTTCCTCCAACGATTTGGAGAGGGAATTCCAATTCTTTGTTGCTTCTCAATCCATAGAAGAGGTAAAGACTTGGTCTTCTCCTCTTTTCATATTCAATAGTTTTCAATTTCTTCTTTTGCATTGTTAAAATGACAGTTCCCTATATACTTTTAAATGGTTTAAAATACAAAGCATAGGGTAGATTTCTCTTTGCAAAGGCAAAATAGAGCATTTGCTACCTTCACAGAAGTTGTAAACTAGGATAAGAGGCAACAAATTTTGTTTTTGGGGGTTTTTAGCCGTTGGTATGCGTCCTCGATGGTGCTCTGTCTTGCTGGGACAAAAGAGTCGACGATGCTCTATCCACAGAAAAAAAGTGCCCGACGCCTCTCGCACCAAAGGCAAGAGCACCATGGTGCTCTATACATAAAGGCCAGCAGTGCTGCCCCAGAAGGAAAGGGAAAAAACAAACCCTAAATCACCTTTAAATGTAATTTTTCATATTTTTGTCCTTGCTATGCAATTTATGATGCCATTTTTTTTCTTCCTTATGGTCATGATGTTGTATATGATTTCAAAATTGGTATTTTATAGGTGCACCATGGTGATATAGAAAGAAATGGAGCACAAAGTCCCAGATGACCAAGCTGTAAATGATCCAGCTACCATTGTTGCTCTGCGGAACTGCGGGCTTCTCAAGTATTTCTAGATTCTAGGGATGAAAGCACATGTCCACCTGCTAGAGTACATTATTGACATGTGGGATCCTGATCAGGAACATTTTGTGGTAGGAGTCCACATCCTTCCTATAGAGATCGAGGACATTTATTTCCTCACCGGTTTGTCTATGCGGGGAAGCCCCGTAGTTCTATCGAGAGCACGAAAGGGAGAAGGCTCCTTGGATGATATCATTGATCAACATTTCTCACTGGGTACAGAGTTTCAGTTGGGCAAGCTAGCGATCAAATATTTAGTGGATCTCCCCCTGAGGACAGTAGTATACACCATCGGTAGAGTGGCAGGCACTAGGGCTGCCCACCTCACTGGTAGATCTCATATGTTATATGCCTTATAGTGTATGGAGCCTACTGTCTTCAACTGGTGTGAAGGCATGTTGGTTTGTCTGAAAAGTCAACTGAACAAATGAAAAAGAGGGACATTGAAGCAATTTGGTTATGGAGCAGTGGTGGTGTCTTTCATCTTATAGTGGGTACCTCACATGAGGCCCTAGGTGACTATTACTAGACTGGATCCCCAGGATTTGAGGATTCTTTCATGGGTGACAATTATGCCTCGCCTTGCAGTTGGAGGACCCAAAGTCACTTACGGTTCTGGGTTCTTTCTCTGGTTGAGGAACTAGCTACTCATGGTGGAAGACTATGCCTATGGGGTGGAAGATTTCCAAAACGACCTAGAGCTAGTCTTGCATAAGGGTGAAGTGTGGGACGACAAAGGTAAGAAAACATTATCCACTTATTTTTCAAAATTCTATGTTTATTTATTTTTTATGTTTTCTGTAGTACTGAGATAAAAATGTTTTTTCATGCAGACATCGGGTATGTTCGCCCAGTTGGGATGTCTCCTATCGCTAGACGAGTAGCTACCTAAAATATGATGGCTTACCACTCCGAAGTTGAGGAGGATCTTGGATATCTTGAGAACTTGTAGCAGTTGATTGTGGGTATCCCCGATATGACCACTCATGAGGTTCCCAGGGGTTATAAGCACCATACCATAGGTGTCTCTAGACGGTTTTCCAAAATTCTTTGTAGAGTGGCCTAGGACATTGCATGCTACCATGAGCACCAGGAGGATTATTCTGCTTTGAATATCATTTTTTTGTATATGTATTATTGAAATATTTGAAGCTTCATATTTTTCCCTATGTATATGTACCATGAAATTTTTATGGTTCGAAACAAGCACTGAAAGCTAGAGATGCTTCAGCCCAAATTTTGTATCTCAGTGCTAAAAGTTTATATATATATATATATATATATATGACAAGCTTTTGATATTTACAGTTGTGTGTGGAAAAAAATATGTGTGGAATGACTTATCTACTTATGAATTTACACATGTTTTTATGTTTTCAATGGATTTTTTAAGTATGAGCAATATGCCAATCCAAGACATAGTTAGCTAGGGAATCTGCCATAGCATTTAATTGTTTTGGAATGTGATGATACATGACTTGCTCAAAATACCTTTCTAACAACCTAACCCTTTGGAAAATATGAAGAAGCGAGGGATTCCTAATGGTGTAGACTTGATTAAGTCGTTGGACAACCAATTCAGAATCTAGATAAACCCTAATTTCTCTTACATCAAAAGATAGGGATTCTATTAATAATCCAACCACGGCTTGGTATTTCGCCATATTATTGGTGGAGGGACCTGAAAGAACACCCCCTAAACTCACCATCTCACTTGTTGGAGAGTAGAGTAACCAGGATGCTGATGCAAGATTAAGTGTATATCGATGAGCACCATCAGAAAAGCCAATGTAGGAGGTCATCTGTAATATCTTCGGTTTTGACCCCGGTTGCATTAAAAGATGCATGATGTATATGTTTTAATTAATCGTGGTGTGGAGCTAAAGGAAAAATCCCCACCATCAATTTGGTTGTGTTATGTTTCGGCAATTGGGATCGTTGCCGATGGCATCTCGTGCTATCCAGCACATGATAGTTTTGCATCATGTAAATATGCACATTAATTAAAATAAACCTACAGCCAGCTACGACATTGCAACGTTAATTGAAAAGGGCATGATTTCCTAAGGTTAAGGGGGGGGGGGGAATGTTAGACCATGAGCCTATGGGGAAAAGCCAAGTGTCAGCCATTAAAATCCCTGATGTTAGTTGGGCAATTAACGCTGGGTAGTGGTGGGTGGCATGTTTTCCCTCACGCACTCTCCACCAGCTGGTTCAGTCACCCGCATGGACTAGGAGTTGTTTCCTCACGCGCCGTTTGGGATTCCTGATCAGTTCTATCCACTCTATCCATCGTTGGCTGTTCATTCCTCACGCAGAGGGGAGTTAAAAGGATCCACAATTCTGTGTGGGGGGTTTGGTTCTCCTTTGTCTTATCGATTGTTGGTCTGTGGATATATTTTCCTGATTACGCAGAGAGTCTGTATTTTAATCCCCCATTGCCAACTATGTAAACATGTTGTGGCTTCATTGTTGAGAAGGGACCATTGTTTTCCCATGTTTGTTGGCTGTGTCTGGACTATGTAATGTCATGTTACTTCATCGTGAATCGGGGGTTGAGGTTCTTTCCCTAATTTGGCGGTTTGCTGTGGGTTTTTCCCCCATTGTTCATGACTGTGGTCTCTTTCACGTTTTGAGCTGTTGTAGGTTGACATTGAGTTGTTTTGGCCATAATAGGGCCAAGAATAACTCAATATTTGGTTTCCCCTTTCCCAACTGTGGATAGCCTGTTTTACTATGGGTAGGCAGTGGTTGGTCTTTGGACTATGTGGAGTGGGTTTGAAAGCTGGGTATGCTTGAGAAACATGGTGTTTGGGAGATACATAGACAGATTTAGATGGCTAGCTTTCTCTCCACCACCCCTAAAGAGCATAGTTTAAAGAGAGGTCAGGGCTTGAGGGACTATGTAGCAGAGAAGGGACTGATTCCCTGGTGTTGGGTGTGTGTGGGTGTCCTAGAGGTTAGGCTAGCACTGGTGTAGGCATCCTTAGCTCTTCCATGAGCTCACCAACTTAGCATTTAGCTTCTCCCAGCTCCTTGATAGCCTGATAAACCTACTGTGTTGGCTTGGCTGATTTGTGTACCTTGGCTATGTGTAATCCTGCTTAGTCCTTGGAGAATCATGCCCAGCTCGGGGGTGGCAGTGTTGCTGAGAGATTGATGAGCACGCTGGCCTATGGCTGGGTGGAACGTTGCAGCGATGTAGCTGGTTGTGGGGCAAGTTCTTCATGAGATAAGTATCCTTGTGTATTTCATCTCTGCAATTATATTTGATGGCTAGTGAACTATGATGAACATGTTGAATGCCTGAATGTATGTTTTCTTCTGCTGTGTATGTGAATGATTATGTTTTATGAATTTTGTGTTCAAGAAATTTGGTTTTATGTATGTTCATCTTCATGGGGATAGTTTCCCAGAGGTTTTTGATAGTTTGGTAGCATCCTCTTCGCCAGTCGGAGGGTTGGGGACGTTACGGTATGGTATCAGAGAAAAGGTTACAGCATGGGCCTGAATGGGCCATGAAAGGTCAGCTAGCAGAGGCAGGTTGCCTTCTTCCCAGCATTGAACAGAAGAAAATCTATGCATGACAATAGAATTTTGGAAAATTTCTCTAAGTATTGGGACCATTGGATCGTCGGATGACTTAGTCTGAAGTCCCACCGATGCATCGGATAACCTAAGTAGAAAGTCGTCCGACAGGTACCACCGAATAAAAATCTCAGAAATTTTTCTAAGTATCCAGACTGTCAATTGTCGAAAAAGTTTAGAGGATCACTCCTTTGATGCAGTGCAAGTTTTGTCAAAAGGCCCTCTGATACGGGCCACCGGCCGATGGCGAAAGGAGAGGAAACTTCCATCGGAAGTCATCAAGGGAAGACCGTTGAAATGGCGGTGCAAAGTAGTTGATGGAGTCGCCACCGTGTCAGCGGAAAATAGTAGATGGAATATCCAGCGAAGCGTCATGGGAGAAAAGACAAAGGAAAGAAAAATTTGTAAAAATTATTCTAAGTGTCGAACCCATTGGCGATCGGCAGAAGTTAGATGATGGAATCGCCGATGAACATCAAAAAGGTCTAGTTGTTCGTGCGCTCGCCGTTGCGTCCGGCTAGTGGACTATCCTTCCAATGGATAGAGTCCCCAAATACCGATGCCATAGTAGATAGATAGTGAAGGCGCCGATACATCGATAAGAAATAAAAGATGTTTGAGTCGATGAAGTGGTGGAAGGAAGGTTAAAGAAGAAATTTCAGAAAAAAATTCTAAGTATGGGAATTGTCGACCGTCAGCGAAACTTAGTGGATGTGGGAGCCGAAGTTTCAGTGGAGATCAGTTGAATACTGCTAAAACACTGGCTCAATATAGTTGAGGAAACATCTAATATTGACCTTCGACGTCGGCAAAGTTTGGTCATTCGGACCACCGATGTCGTCGACGGAAATTAGTTGTTGGGTTCACCGACATTGAAGGAAGAAGAAAATTTTTGGATTTTTGTTGAAGTGTTAAAAACCATCAGCCATCGGAAAAATTTAGATGATGAGCTTGCCGATGGAAATTGTCAGAGATTTATAGAGGATCAAATCGATGATCAAAAAAATTTAATGGTTTGTAAACCATCGTTGCGGCTACCTAGAAGGCTAACCACCCGATGCCATAACAATTAGTTGTTTCAACCGCCTATCGAAAGATTATAGATGATGAGGTTGCTGATCGAAAAAGACTAATAGTTGATGAACCCGCCGTTGTGGCCACCTAAGAAAATATTCACTCGATGGGTAGAGCATCTGGTCACCGATGCCGTAGTGACTAGGGGTTCTGACCGTCGATAAAGGTTTGGCATCGCTGATGCAGATCGGAAGCTTAGACCACTACAAGTCCAACACGTCGAAAGGAAATAGGTGAACAAACCGTCGACGGGTAGCGAAGGAAATTAGACATTTTGATCGCTGAAAAGTCAGAAAGATAGTGGGGAAGAGACCCGATAGGGAGAAATAAAAATTGGGGTTTCAATTGGATTTATCAAGCATCTTTCAACTATTTTTCAGTGGAATTTTCAGCAAAATCCAACTAGTGTTCCAGTGGGTGTTGCAGTGAATTTCTCACTGGGTTTTTCAGCAATTTCAGGGCTGAAAAGGAAGAAGATTCTAGGTGGCTGAAGTTAGCATTCAGATAGAAATACAGTTGTGTGTTTTGCTTAAAATTGATGAAAGTCATAATTTTGAAGTGGTGTGGTTTTCACACCCGAGTTCAGAATGAAGCATGTGTATAGGTGTGGGAAAGCTTATCCAGCAGGGAACAAGGGAGAGTCACCAGAATTTGAGTGTGGAGAAGAAAAGTGCTAATGATTGCATGAAAGAGAAATGTGTTGCTGTCAATATGGACAAATCCAAGAATTGCATTCCTAGAGGTAGCAAGACCATGAAGTCAAACCAGTTGTTTTGTGGAAAAGGAGTTCCATGCAAGGATGAGGGACTTGAAAAGGGAAATTTCCTTAAACCCTGTCTTGCTAATTATGATTACAAGTTTTATACATGAAATGTATGAGGATATGCCTTGCATGCATAAGATATTACATGTTGGTAAGAGTAGTGAGAATTATACACTTATAATGAACCACTGATGGTAAATATTGCATTGGTATTGGCATTAGTGGAAAAAACAACAACAACCTAGAAATGGCTGAATATGTTGCTGATGCTGATGAATGTGACCAACAACCCTATGAAGAAAGGGATAAGGCAACAAGTCCAAAATCAAAACTTGGTGAGAAAAATCTGCAATCTCCTACAAAGGACCAACCAAACTCATAATGTCAAGGGTGTAAGTAGGACCCAGGAAGGTTAGAGTTTAAATTATGACAATTGCATGGAGTGGTAAAAGCAAGAGGTCTCATACCATGTGGGTATTTGAATTTAATACTGCATTCATAGAGAAAGGTGTCATGCCTGTATTATGTTGTCATGAGCTTAGTAGCCCAAGGAAAGTAAGCATTAATGATCTTGATTATAGTCATGCATCCTATATGAAGTAGTCATGGTTAGGCCATGCATGGTATGTTTGAATGCATAGTATTCCTGAATCAATACAAGGTAGCATTGAGTGGGTATGCATTAAAAGATTTTATAAATCTTGTAGTTATGCATTGAATGGATGCATATGAAAAGTATGAGTAAATGTTGTAGATATGCATGCATAAGTATGGGTGCAAATGTTACGATGCAATGCATGAACGCATAGAGATAGTGCATGAGTTATTATGAATAACTAATGGGTGAAATGATGAATTGATGACAATTATGGAACCATTTCAAGAGATGTTATGAATGCAGGATAGTAAGTGCATGAAGAGCATAGTCATGATCGATTGGCTACCAGAAATGCTCTATGGAAGGGCAAGGTGGTACAATGCTACGCTTGTGGATTAAGGAGTATCTGAACATTTTATTTTGGCATAAATGATGTGACCTTGCAAATTTTAGTATGATAATGATTGCATGAAGTAAATGAGTTTTGGTAATATTGATATGATTAACAGCTGGAAGTGTTTGAATCTTATAAATTCTGAAAATGCTTCAGTGATTGTTGCAGCAATGAAAACGTTATATGCATCAAGACGTACTAAGTGTTTGGCTGACTAAGGTTTAGGTTTTAGGTAGATTGTTTGGGGCATGGAAAAGTGGGTAAGAGCATGACAAAGACCGGAATCTACCATGTGAAAGAGCCAAACCTCATGAGAAGAGTCTCATGGTTGTGAACATAGTTTGTATGCTGAACGAATTGTCAATTTAAAATTGTAAATTTCAGATTTAAGAAATTGCTGACAACTACTAATCACTATTGTCTTGCATAGAATTGTGTCAAGAGGACGCATTGTAAGTGGGTGTTCATGTTATTCTAGTAAGCATAAAATCATAATGGCCATGATGGTGCTGCTTATAAGAGACCCACAAATGAGGATCACCTCATTGCCAAGCAAATCAATTTCTGTAGTAGACAGAGTTGCAAATTCCTATTGAACTTAATTACTAATGTCATTGCTTGGTTATGGAACAATCAATTTGAATTGTATTATCAGATAATGACTGACTGTTTGGATATTTGATGAATGTGCCAAGGGTAAACACTACAGGAATATCATGTGTGATGGCCTGCAGGAGCCAAAATTCATGGGAAGGTTTTCCCTTATCTTGGAAATGGGTTTCGGGTGAAACTCCATTGGACATTTTGGAAATGTCTCATCTGCACTACATGTTTGGAAAGCAACATGAGTAAGATGGTATAGGTTATGTCGGTAATACATGTGTGGATACGAAATGTAAAGAGGAATTGGGATGGAAAACCGAGGGACTGTCAACTCAGAGAAGGGAGCCCCCATTCCTCCTTAACGAAAGAATATTGCCACGGCAAATGGATAAGTGTTCTGTGACCCTAGCTAAGAATATGCATGTCAATTGTTAAATTCAATATGTAGAGCATGTTTTGATTTTATTTCCATTATGACAGACTGCTTGAGTATGAATAGAGCCTACATGGTTCACATTGGAAAGGGGTGCACACTTTCCCAATGTCGGGTCATGAAAGGGTTTTTCAATATTGATTACACCCTAGGAAGTGGACGCACTCCTGGTGTCTAAATACTTGATAGTAAATGATATGACATGTGATTCTAGTTATTAGAACAATAAGTCTAATGAGTTGCTTATATTGCATGTGTTGTCAGGCTAAACAGATACAGTCTAGTGTTGCACACTAAATGGATAATGGCTTGGGCTCATCCTACCTCCTACTGAAGAGCACAGAGAAGGAGACATTCTCGAGGGACTAGAGAGCAGAGAAGGGGGTGGTTTCTTGTGTTGTATGGGGTAGTGGAATTAGACTCACTGCTGGAAATGAAACCTGGAAATGGTAATGATAGAGTTTCCTTCCCAGTCGACATAAAGATGTACTGGAAGGAGATGTTGGGCTAGTATATGCCTGGGGATCCATAGTATATCCTTGACCTGGAAATGGTCGTTTATTGTTGATATAAGTGAATGTGCTATTGTTGATGGCTTGATAAACACAACTGCGTTGGCTTAGCTGATTGGTTGTTGATATAAGTGCATTGTTGATATAAGTGTATTGTTGATATAAGTGTAGGTGATCTATTGACGATCTGATAAACCCAACTAAAGGTTGTCTTGAATGTGTAATTATTTGATGTTGTGGAAATTGTGGAAACGTTACAGTGTTCGCTTGACTACCTGTAATCTGATAAACCCAACTTTTAGCTGGCTTGGATGAGTAGCCTGATAAAACCAGCAGTGTATTGGCTTGATTGGCTGCAGCCTGATAAACCCAACTATATATTGGCTTGGATGGATGGTCTGATAAACCCAACTGTAGGTTGGCTTGACTGTGCCTGTTATATATAAAAGGATGTTGTGAAGCAGCCTACGTGCTGACCTAACATCCAAGTCCATAGGCGATCCCAAGGATTGCAAGGCGAAGCAGGATCCTGTGGACCAAAGAGGAAACGCACAATATAGATAAGTATTGAATTATTTTTCAATTTCTTGCTTATGAATATACATGTGTATATGATTTGGTTATGATGTTTTAAGCTCTTGTTTAAGAGATAAAAAAATGATGAGAATAAACTAAACATGTGAATTTATTCAATGTTTGAATATAGGTATCGCTGGGAGTGAGGACTATGAAAGCATCCTAGGAGTGCATGTGGACATGTGACTATCTTGAAGATCTCAGAATGAGAAGTGATGAAAAAGGTGCTAGTGAGACTGTGAAGTTCCTAGTAGCCGAGACAAACCATGTGGGGAGGCTCCATGGTTGAGAGGTCTGAAACAGACCGGAGACACTAAGTGTCATCACCAAGAGGGATTGGTCCAGCATTCATGGTGAAGTGAAAGAGGCTGAGAGCATGAAAACCACAGTGGTGGTGTGGGTTCCAGGATGGAACAAGACAAAGAGGGGA
>LPNX011200454.1:249616-371905 GCA_001517045.1 Pseudotsuga menziesii
ATGAGATCATGTGCCTGTTGGGAAGGCATGAAAAATATGAAAGTCTCCTTGATGATACTTGGACTGTCATGCCAATTGGGCAATTAATTGACTATTTTTTACATTATGCTTGGTCTGACAAAATTTCAATGATGCATTTCACAGGTGAGAAAAGTGAAATCCAGTGATGCACATTGATCATGGCAGCCGAACAAAAGCTGTTGGATTTGGTTGGAAGTCTCCTTCAAATAATTGCCAAGACCCAAGAAAATCTTGGAGAGATACTCAAGCTACAGAAAAGTTCCTAGACTTGGGGATGAGCCGAAAGCTGAGAACCAACAAGAGAAGCTCGTGGAAGCCGAGGGGCTTGGTCCTGAAAGTTCAAGTAAATAATTGAACGTGGGACAGATCTGCAAAATTTTTAAATTTTGATGTGCAAATGGTATATGCATTCCTATGTATTGGAACACCGAGGACGGTGTTATTCCAAGGGGGAGGGGATTGTAATATCCCCGGTTCTGACCCCGGTCGCATTAAAAGATACATGATGTATATGTTTTAATTAATCGTGGTGTGGAGCTAAATGCAAAAGCACCACCATTGATTTGGTTGTGTTATGTTTCGGTAATTGGGATTGTTTCCAATGGTATATCATGCTATCCGACACATGATAGTTTTGCATCATGTAAATATGCACATTAAGTAAAATAAACCTATAGCTAGCTACGACGGTGCAATGTTAAATGAAAAGGGCATTATTTCCTAAGGTTAAGCGGGGGGGATATTAAACCATGACCCTATGGGGAAAATCCATGTGTCAGCCATTAAAATCCCTGATGTTAGTTGGGCAGTTAATGCTGGGTAGTGGTGGGTGGTAGGTTTTCCCCCATCCACTCTCCACCAGCTAGTTCAGTTACCCACATGGACTAGGAGTGGTTTCCTCATGCACCATTTGGGATGTCCGATTGGTTCTTTCCACTCTCTCCATCATTGGTTGTTCATTCCTCACGCAGAGGGGAGTTAAAAGGATCCATGATTCTATGTGTGGGGCTTGGTTCTCCTTTGTCTCACCGATTGTTGGTCTGTGGATACATTTTCCTGATTACGCAGAGAGTCTGTATTTTACTCCCCCATTGCCGACTGTGTAAATGTGTCATGGCTTCATTGTAAAAAATGGACCATTGTTTTCCCATGTTTACTGGCTGTGTCTGGACTATGTAATGTCCTGTTACTTCATCATGAACCGGGGGCTGTGGTTCTTTCCCTGATTTGGTGGTTTGTTGTGGTTTTTTCCCCCATTGTTTGTGACTATGGTCTCTTTCACGTTTTGAGCTACTGTAGGTTGACATTGAGTTGATTTGGCCACGATAGGGCCAAGAACAACTCAGGATCTGGTTTCCCCTGTCCCAGCTGTGGATAGCCTGTTTTACTATGGGTTGGAAGTGGTTGGTCTTCGGACTGTGTGGAGTGGGTTTGAAAGCTGGGTATGCTTGAGAAACCTAGTGTTTGGGACATACATAGATAGAGTTAGATGGCTGGATTTCTCTCCATGACCCTTGAAGAGCACAGGTTAAAGAGAGGTCAAGACTTGAGGGACTATGTAGCAGAGAAGGGACTGATTACCTGGTGTTGGGTGTGTGTGGGTGTCCTAGTGGTTAGGATAGATCTAGTCTAGGAATCCTTATCTCTTCCATGAGCTCACCAGCTTAGCATTCAGCTTCTCCCAGCTCCTTGATAGCCTGATAAACCCTACTGTGTTGGCTTGGATGATTTGTGCACTTTGGCTATGTGTAAGCCTGCTTAGTCCCTTATTCCTATGGGAATCATGCCTAGCTCGGGGGTGGAAATGTTGCTGAGAGGTTGATGAGCATGCTGGCCTATGGTTGGGTGGAACATTGCAGCGACGTAGCTAGTTGTGGGGAAAGTTCTTCATGAGATAAGTGTCCTTGTCTATTTCATCTCTATAATTATATTTGATGGCTAATGAACTATGATGAACATGTTGAATTCCTGAATGTATATTTGCTTCCATTGTGTATGTGAACGATTATGTTTTAAGCATTTTATGTTTAAGCATTTTGGTTTTAAGTATGTTCATGTTCATGGGGCTAGTTGCTCGGAGGTTTTTAATAGTTTGGTAGCGTCCTCTTCGTTGGTCGGAGGGTTGGGGAAGTTACATCATCTTTCCATCAGACAAAAGACATGCATAATTAGGGTTTTATGAAAAACACATTTTAGTCACACAAAATACACAACTTTCAAAGCTTGAGACACACAGCAAACTATAAATATTATGTACAAAGTTCTTATGCTAGATGACCTAGGAATAGTATCTTTTGAGGTAGAGCCCATTTCAGGGCTCTCCCAAATGTATCCTGTCGTAATCAACCATTTCATATGCCCCCTTTTCTAAAACACGACTGACTATATAGGGCCCATGCCACGTAGACTTGAATTTTCCTGCCCCCATCTTGTCATGTTTTTGGTCGTAGGTCAAGACCAGATCTCCTTCATTGAAGGAACGGGGTTGAACACTCCTATCATATTGCACTTTCATTTTTCGTTTATGCACCTCATTAGCTAAGGAAACATCACGTCGGGTTTCATCAATTTTATTTAGGTACAGGAGTCTTTCTTTGTCTATGGTAGTGTTGGGTAATAGTTCCATATCCAGTTTTAAAGAAGGGATTTCACATTCTATCGAGAGGGTAGATTCCAGTCCGTATAGTAATTGGAAAGGTGTAAAACCGGTGGAAGTTTTGATAGTAGTCCTATAGACCTAGAGTGCAGAAAAAAGTTGTAAATGCTAGTTTGACTTGGCTTTCTCTACCATCTGCTGAAGCATTGTTTTTAATACTTTGTTTATAGCCTCAACCTGGCCATTGTCCTGAGGATATTATGGTGTAGAGTTATCCTGAAAACCCCCTAATTTTACACTAAGTTCTGCCATCATCTTGTCTTGAAAATGCAACCCATGATCAATCACAATGGCCCTACGAATCCTGAATCTAGCAGTGATATGATTGAATAGGAATAGTGCAGCAGTTTTTTCGTCTTCGACATATGTGGGCATTACCTCAGCCCATTTTGTAAAATAGTTTATAGCCACAATGATGTAGCCATGCCCCCCGGTTGAGGTAAGTCTATAGTGCATGAATTCTGTGCCCCATTTTTGCAAAGGTTCCAACTGCTACAATGGGATGAAGCAAAGTTGGACGTGTGCATTTATTAGGAGTGAACATTTGACATGGTGACCATTTCTTGACTGTTTCAATACAATCTTTGAAAATAGAAGGCCAAAAATACTTGACACGCAAGATTTTCTGGGCAGTAGCTAACCCAGAGAGATGACTACCACAAGATCCAGCATGGAAATCATTCAGAATGATCTCAGCCTCTTCATATGTAAGGCAACGTCGTAGGATAGATTCAACACCATAGCGATATAGGGTATCATTTAGGACAAGATAGCATTTAACCTAGTGGTGAATGTGACGACATTCATCTTGGGAGGCAGTAGGCTGGTATCGTAAGGTCTAGAGGTACAAAATGAAGTCTCCATACCATGGATCGATCGTGCTAATGAGAAACAATGATTCATCGGGTAAGGAATCATAGGGCTTTAGATTTTTTGTAGTACAAGGAAGGTCACATATAAGCTCTGCAAAGATGAGGGACTTCTTGGAAGTACTTTTGGTGAATTCTAGGTCAAACTCTTGGAGGATCATGATCCGACGTGAGTATTTTCCCCCAAGTACCTGACATGTTAGAACGTAGTACATGGGGTTGAAATCCACATATATAGTAGTGGTGTGGAGAAAAATACATTGACAAAACTTCTGGACCGCAACAACTATGGCCAGAGCAAGTTTCTCCACATGTGAGTATCGAGTTTCAGAGTCCCAAAGACTCTTACTGGCATAATAAATCACATGTTCTTGGCTGTGTTCATCTATTTGAATGAGGACCATGCCTATAGTCGACAAGGATGCACCCACATACAAGGAATAGTCCTTGGCATAATTTTGTGGTTGCAACACTGGTGCATGGGTAAGTGCATATTTAAGATTATCGAACGCGTGTTCCAAGAAATCATCCTAAACAAAAGGGGTATCTTTCTTGAGCAACCTCATGAAACCATGTGTCCTTTCTGCATAATTGCAGACAAAATGACGTAGAAAATTTTCCTTCTTTTGCAAAATTTGGAGTTCCGTAACATTCGTGGGAGTAGACAGGGCCAACATAGCTTCAATTTTCAAAGGATCGATATAGATGCCATCTTTGGAAATAATAAAACCAAGAAGCCAACCAGCTTCGACACAAAAAACACTTTTATGGCGGTTTAGACGAAGGTCAAAATGATGACATCGAAGAAACACAACTCTCAGATGATCAACATGAATATCCTACTTCTTAGAATGGGTAGGAAGGTCATATAAATAGGGTTCCGCAACATGTTTAATGTCATTAAAAGCATATGACATGGAATGTTGGAATGTCACGCCATCATTTTTTAAACCGAAAGGTAGTTTACGATAAGAAAAAGTCCCCTAGGGGAAAATGGATTCCATCTTGTTTTGATCTGATGGGAGAATCTCAATCTGATTATAGCCAAAAAAGCTATTCATAAAGGAGAAAATAACGCTTCCATCACAGTTATAGATTATTTGATCGATATAGGGAGTGGGAAAGTTGTCTTTTGGACAAGATCGATTCATGTCCCTAAAATCAATACAAAATCTAATAGTACCTTGCTTTTTGTTCATAGGGACTATGTTGGACACCCATTCAGTTAGTGGTACGGGTTAAATGAAACCAGCCTTCAAAAGTTTTTCAACTTCTGCTTTAATAGTGATTCCTTTTCGTGGATGAACCTGTCATAGTTTCTGGTAGATAGGATTGGCATCATAGTAAGTTTTAATTTCATGGATAATGATAGATGGATCAATCCCAGGCATTTATTCATATGTTCATGTGAAGACATCTTGAAATTCTTTGAAAAGAGTCGTGTATGTTTGTATTTCTTTGGGGGAAGAGTTCTGTCCTATGGAAATTTTCTCAAAAACACCCAGTTTCATGGATATGTTAACGGGTATATTCTTGGTAATGTTGCATAAATTCCCTTCAAAATCAATACTACGAGTGAGGATCGAAGACTGAGGGTTGAGAACTATATTGGATGAAACCGTGGAGGCAAAGTGGTTTTCTACCATATGCCAAGGGGGAAGGAAATAAGATTTGTGATGATAATATTTCCAAGGCATCTCGTCTAATGACATAAATTCCATGATATACTCATCTATAGGAAGTGTGTGTGAAAGATAATCTAGAGATGGGGAGGGGTGTTCGAACCAATATGGTATGTGATACGGTTTGAGGCCACCAACAAATGATCATTGATGGCGGGATCATTGGTAGCTTGTATTGCATTGTAAATCTCTTCGAAAGGGGAAAAGGATGATGATTCATCAGTAATTGCTTTTCCTTTGTCTATATGAGAGCTAGAAATTATATTAATGGACGCAGTCTGTGAAGCAAAAGGAGGGTCAGATGAGGGAAAGACTCCCACTAGTGAAGAGTCTTTGATAAGACCTACTCCAATGTCTTTATACTGTGGGGTGTTTAAGAGTGGAACATTGTTGGCATCATTTGTAATGGAACTAGGTGTGATGAAATATAACTAGTCGACAGTAACAATATTTCCTTGGAATGGGAACTGGATGATCCGAAAAATGGTCGATGCTACAGCTTGCATAGCATAAAACCAGTTACGACCTAGGAGTAAGTTGTAATCCAAAGGAGCGTCAATGAATTCAATATGAATGGAGACTGACATTCCCCCAGTTCAACACGAATGGCAGGTAGTAATCCATAGGGTTGAAATCCTCGACCATCAAAAGCCTTAAGAATGGTAGGTGAACGGTTGATTTCCAGAGATTCAATGGCTCTTCAGCAAGATAAATAAATAACTGATGTAGATGCACCCTCGTCCAAAATGGTACGATGAATAGTATTTCCAGCAATCTTGGTAGTGATATGGAAAGCTAACTGATGTGAAAGTCTCATCTTAAAATCATCCAGTTTGAAAGTGATGATATTACTATTTTTGGGATCCATAACTCCAAGGGCAGTAAGCAAATTTTTTCATTGAGTTGGGAAAGTTTGGAGTACCTCTAAAGTTGACATAGCGTAGGGTGCCTGGGTGAAATATTCAACAATATTATAATGTTGGGCAGCACGAGCATTAGGATTGATTATGGACTTACGTCGAGTGCTCTTTGGTTGACAGAAAATTGCTTCAGGTATAGTTTTTTCAATATGAATACCATTATTAGTAGGAAGTGTGGAAGTTGAGGGTTTTTCAGATGGAATATCATCAGGTTTCTTTTCTAGAGGGGGGTCATAATTGTGTGCTCTTGTATTCAAGTTCATCGTTTCACTAGATATCATATGAACTTCCTCAATGGATGAAGAAATTTCGTTCAAGGACTTATGATCAATTAACTACTGTTGGGAAGGGAAAGGATATTTTAAAACAGCTGGGGTGGGTGAAGCTTTTAAAAACTTACCAACTTCCTCACGACGAGGACATTCTTTTGTAAAATGGTCACCTCTGCAGATTAAATAAGGATACTTCCCCTTTCTCTTTCCTTTTGAATCATTATCCAGATTCTGTGTTCTATTTCCTTCCTGTTGGTTGTCAGGATTTCTAGGTATATTTTTCCCTTTTTTCTTCCGGCCTGAAGATTTAGTGAATTGAACCACATTTACTTCAGGGGAAGCAACAGGAGAGGATGCATTTTTTGAAGGTGGTGCCTAGTGATTGGATAGAGTGGCAGTTTGTTTCTTTGAATATTTAGTTGTTGTTTGTGTCTGAAATGAACCAAGTATGCCATCAGCAGGAAGTTTAGTTGCAGGCCTAGATGGATCAGTTATAGGTCAAGGAGCATGTGGAATCATGTCATACAAAGTACCTGAATGGGAATAAACTAATTCTAGGTATTGAGCATGGCTAATAGCTTTCTCCTTAGTCACAATGCCTCCCATGGTGACATCTTTAGCAATAGGTGGTAGTAAAGACTTTATAAACCAATCAGCTAAAAACTGATCGGGAATAGAGGCCTTAATCAACCTTCATTTTCTTCTTCATTCATGAATATGATCAGAGATATGAATAGATGTGGTTTGTCAAAGCGAGGTTAAAAGTTATGTACTTGTTTCACATCGGATTGGTAGTTGAAAGTGTGTCAAAAAGGCCATTGCTAGGGCATTAAAATCCCAAAACGAGTGTTTTGGTAACTCGATGTACCATTTTGCGGCAATACTAGTGAGGGTTCTTCGAAAAAGGCATAGACAGATTGAACCGTCCATCAAATAATTTGATGAACACCACAAGTGAAATGCCATCACGTGGTTTTGGGTCTTCACCATGTTTGCCGTCAAACTTAGGTATATCGGAAGGTAGCTTTACAGGAATGGTGGGAGAAGAGGGGTCATGATGAATTAGGTCATTTATCAATCTGGTTAAGTCTGGAAAATCTAAAGTGGCCAGAAATGGTAGTTGTTGATTTGGTTGTGGATACTAGTAATACTGATAGGGAATTTGCTGACCAGTAGGACCATATGCGAATTGATAGATGGGTATGGATGATGGCCCCAAAGCTTTTTGAAAAGGTTGTTGGTTTCCATAATTTCCATGGGGAGGTGGACCCCCTAATGGAGAGGATCCTCCAGAAGGTAGTGGTGGTGGTGGTCCTCCTCCTCCAGGTGGTGGTGGCAGTCCTCCTCCTCCAGTTGGTTTTGGTGGTCCTCCTCCTCCAAATGGTGGTGGCGGTCCTCCTCCTCTAGATGGTGGTGGTGGTGGTCCTCCCCCTCCAGGTGGTGGTGGTGGTCCTCCAAATGGTACACTAGGTCCTCCAGGACATCTAGGTCCTCTAGTTCCTCCAAGTCCTCATGGTGGTCCCCCGGGGGCAAGTCCACCGTATCCTCCAGAAGTATTAACAAACGTTCCTCCAGATGAAGGGATATTTGACCAATTTGGTTGTCCTTAAGGTACAAAAGCATTTTTTTGGGTAAGGCATTCCATGATAAATAGCCACTGGTGGTGGTTGTTGTCAAACTTTATTAACCATTGGCTATTGAGTTCCTGGATAATTATATCCCCAAGAAGCTATATTATTGACAAGTTGTGGTCCTAAGGGTTGGCCTGTACTAGATGGGGTGGGAAAAACATTGGTGTTGGTGGGGGGTATAACTACTATAGGTTGTGCTACAGCTACAACTTGTCCTGAACTAGCCATAATTCCATTGACCGATGACGTAACTCGTGCCGGGGTTTTCCCCCCAGCGTGAGAGTTTACTGACATTGCTTTATTTGAGGATTTCCCCCAAACCATGATAGGTATAGAATGTCTAGTAATGGGTCCAGGATGTGACACTGTTGGGTTGTGGCTTAGACCTAGATTACCTTGAAATGGAATTTCTTCAATAGGTCCTAACACTTAAGCTAGTGAACGATATCCTTCAGGCCATGAATTGTAAGAAGTCTCACAATAAGTTGGATGGGCATCAGAAGAAGGTTTAATTTTAGCTTCAGGCTAAGGGTCTATATTATGGGGTAATCATGCTGGTAAAGTTTCATGATGAGACATAGGTGGGGGAATAATTATTTCTACTCTCTCTAAAAAGTTACAAGCTCGATCAAGAGATGCGTTAATTCTTCTCTATTCTTCTTCCCCTAAAGGAGGGTTTCTTGGTGAAGGTCTAATAACCCCAAATTTAGCAATAGCTTGGCCCATAGAAGTCCTCCGAAAAGGAGCATTTAGGCCATAATTTGGTGGGGTAGGAGTATCATCATGGCCTTCCAGTGATGAATGTACAGAAACATTGGTTATAGGAGGAAATTGAACCAAAGGATTCATGTAGATAGTGAAATATTCTCTGGTTTCACTAGCTAAGGTAGTTCCTATGGGAACACTAGCATAAGCCGGTTGTTACATGGTTACTCCTTCTTACCCTTCCAGGGTAGGAGGAGAGTCAGGAGATAAACCCTAAAATCTATGAGATTGACGCCTCGCAAGTTGCTCAGCCATGGTGGTGGTCGAAGTTACCTAATCTAGGTCAAAAAGGGAGTAAAAGAACACAAACAAAACCTACTCAAAGCTAAAGGTCACAAGCAGACTTAAGTGATAGGAGGAGTTCAAAATAGCCGGTCTCTCACCAATATTGTCAAGTAGGTGCAACTCATGATATACCTCAAGGGTATGTGCGTATTAGTCTCCCCAAATGTTGTTTTCAGTGTATTTCTCCACACAAGATGACCAAAGGTCTTTTCTCAGATAGTCTTGGTATCCTAGTGGTGTCTCCCAATAAAATTAAGGTATGTGGGAGCTCAAATCGGTAGTAGTGTTGTCTAATGTAGAACCATACACAAGGGGCCTTCCGATATACAATTGAGTACATGAAGTACCTTTCTATATACCTCAAGGGTACATGAAAGGTCGTTCAATATACCAACAGTACATGGAAGAACCGCACTAGTCCTGGGATGTAGTGTGTACAAATAACGACAGCTCCTACGCTTAACGATGCCCGAACACGTCACTAACCTATCGCTCAACTTAAGCGAATGTTTGTGGAATGTTATCTCCAATGATGCGTATTAATGTAAATGTAATGCATTTTTCAACTTTGATGGGAACTAACTAGGGCAAGGAAGGAACCTTTGTTTTTCTTTTCAGCAATATACCAATAGAAAGTTGTTTTCAACAGTAGAAAAAAATCCAATAAAGAGATGCAAAAAGAGTCTTTCAAACACAAAATTTATTTTAAACAAGCATTCCAAAGTTTCTGAAAAAGGAGGGAAAGAAAACTAAGCCTCTAACGTGCATGCAAACTAATTTTTCTACAATGTCAAAAAGACTAATCTTTCTGAAACACACATGCAAATGAAAAAACACACAACCTTTGCAGGAATAAATAAGAGGAAATTAAGATGATTCTTTTTGTATTTTTGGAGAAGATATGAGGCACACAAAGTAGTTTTTTCAAAGGAAACTAATCTTCTAGGAAGAGGCTATAGGTTCTCTTTTCAAAAATAACATTTTTCAGATACTCTAATAAAAGTCAAAACTAAAGTATATTTTCGATTTCATTTATGACAATGCAAAAAGTAATTTTTTTTTGAATTTGAGCTCAAAATAGAAAATCAAAAACAAAAACCAGTAAATAGACAGCAAGCAATCAAGCAAGCAAAACCACTCTAAAGGAATTTTCAGAGAAAAAGAATAGTTTTCAAATTTTTTTGATAAAATTTTCCAAACAAACAGTTTAGAGGACCGACCTTGGCGCTCTAAGAAGGACTACACCAAAGCGTTCCAGGGTGCTATGGAACTCCTAGCCTCTTGCAGAAAGGTGTCGTCAATGCTCTATCAACCACACAGAAAGGCGTCGTCCAATAGTAAACTAAACAAGCTAAGAACCTGCAGGAGAAACTAGAAAGGCTGAGCAGAATGCAAAGAGGGTAAAAATTACACATAACAGAGGCAAAAGATCAAAAGTATAAGACAGATGACTTACCTTACAGCTGAAATAATTGAAAAAGAGAGAGATCACCTTCATAAATGGTATGGTTACTGTGGTTTGTAGATTTGACTGGATCTACACTAGATCTGACTGGATCTTCCCCAGATCTGACTGGATTAGGCTAGATCCCTAGCGAAGTCACCAATTTTGTTAATAGTAATTCTCAACCAGTGTTGACACTACTTGTTCCTCTGTAATGCAAAACACAACTACAAATAAAAAAGACATAGCAACATATCCTTCCCTTAAATAGTTAAATCAAATAGCATAACACACCACATACCTCAATCATATATCTTCTTATCTTCTCTCTAGAAATTCCTTGAGATGATGGCTCAATACCTGCAAGATGGATTACAAGACAAACAAAAGAATGAGAGCATCATGATAATCAACTATCCATATCGGTGATCAAGGAATCCAATAATATTTAATCACAAACACAATAATCAAATATAGGAAAGGGAAATGTCTTTGTATTAATATATGGATGAGATATAAGTACAACCAAAATCCTTGATGTTGATAGCTTCTGTCTCAACAAGAATGTCTACAAACTCCTATGAACACCTCTCCAGCTACAAGCTACCTCTACTTTGCCTCTATTCAAACTTCAAACTAGCAGCATAAGGATGCTTTTTCTTCCCTCTCCCACTCTCTTCATGGAGGCTTCATTTATAGGCCAAGAACCCATAGGATGACTTGACAAAAGGATAGAATGAGATCCCTATAGGTGAGGGAGGTGAATGCCACCTCTCCCAAGCACATAGGAACTGAATCCACGAAGGATTCCGTATGGAATCTTCTAGAAAATTCATTTTTCCCTTTTCATTTGATCGTCAGTGCTTTTTTCTAAACTAGACAGAGCGCCGATCTGGGATTTTTTCACTACAAAGGAGCAGCGGTGCCTTTTTCTCAATTGGAGGAGGTGTTGACGATGCTCTGTGGGAAATGCGAAAAAGCACCATCCCTTCAAGGTCAGGGAAAAAAAAATGGCCATGATGATCCAGATAAGAATTTTTTGGGAGGTTGACAGACAAAAAGGAAGTCTTCGGAAGGCTGACTAGGCAGAGTGAGATTTTCATGTGCAACAACTGAACAAGTAATTCTTCTATGCTTTTACTGAACTTAAGGCATGCATTGCTATGCATCATCATCATAGGTATGCATCATCGTCATAAGGTATGCATCATAGTCATAGGGTATGCATCCTAATCATCAAATATACATCATCGTCATCTCAGTGTGCATCGTTTATACATCATCATCATCAAGGATACATCTTAGTGCATAGGAGAGCTTCATCACACTATGGTATGCATGTACATCATATTGTATAGGAGCACATCGATATCATAGAGTGTGCATCATTATCACATGGATTATCGTCATAAAATGTATCATATCGTAGCATAAAGGTAAAAACATCATCATTATATCCCCCATAATGACTCCAAATATATATACCAATATAGAGGCTAACATACTAATATCAAAGATGAACTCTATCCATGAGAGACATGTTCCATCACAAGAGAAACCCAAAAGAATGAACCATACCTTTTCGAAGATCTCCAAGATGAAGAAATAATATAAAAACACAAATAATATCTATATCATGTCACCACATATCCCTCAGAACGATCTTTTCAATGAGCCAACATTTTTGTAATTCTGATTCCATATGATAAAGTTATGCCAATTTTAGTGAAGATGCCCAGAAATTTCTTCTTCACAAAGTTTCACACTTTTCTCCAAGAGCTGTGAAAATACTTGGAGAATTGATGATGAACAAATGAAATGTTTGATATTCTATTTATATAGGTTTTGGAGGAAATTTAGTACCTCAAACTGGGTCCACATGCAATTAAAAATTACAAATAATTAAATTCTCTTTTGTTTGGTAGGATGACCCAAAAAGGTGGGGTGCACCAACTTCAAAAATTCATATCTCTTCAACTGTAAGGAGTTAGAATATGCTCCACATATCAACGAAAATTGATTGATGATGACTATATCCCTATTATGATTTATTTTCAAATTCTTAGTATAATACCCTTAAATTATTCAATATGTTCAGGACGTCAAAGTCCCCACACATTAGGGTGCCAAATACCATACCACCAACTACAATAGTTTTGAAGTATTCTTCAAAGTAAACATATCAAGGAAATTCCATGGGATCTACCTCCATCTACATCCCAATATCCATATAACCACAAAGAGGACCATACATCACCATCAAATGGCTACCAAGTGTGTGGGTTCAATACCAAAGGCACCGCATGGAATATTTTCAAGGAATTTTTCGAAGATATCATATAATATTTAAAGAATATACTTTCCATGGACTTCAATCCCCTCACATAGGACTCCATCCCTAAGTGATGAGGGCATCATGACCAAATATTCCATCATATGGAAGGCTCCAATAATCATGGGCTTCCAAACCACCATATGTATGGATTCAAAGACCCAAATCATTTCCAAATGCAACATCAATGATCATATAGTGTCCAAGGGTCATCATTCCACCATTTATGTCGGTGTCAAACCTACTCATGCATAATTACCATCTCCAAGGGTTCCATGAACCAAACAAGGGCTACACGAGTATCCATATCTTCATGAAGGGTTCCAAGTCTTCATCAAGTCATTAATGGAAACACCATCACCTTTAAATACCATTAAGCCACCAAATGTGGGTCCAAGGGATTCTTCATCAAGTAAGGGGATTCATATGCTTCTTCAACCATGTCAACGACACCAGGAGACCTCCAAGGATCAAGATTCATGATGACATCACATGTGGGGTTGCTAGACCTTTTCCTGGGGTACCATGACACCATCAGAGCATGAATGACCACAGAATTGGTCATTAATTATACTCTAAGCTATCTAGGGTTCCCCATAATCCACAAAGGATTTAGTACCATCTCGAGGGTCTTCAACACTATCAGCAGGATCTTCAGCATCTACAGCAATTTCGTGGTTACAAGATCCAAACTTGTGGGTACAGGGACCTTATCAACTGGGTAGAAGGTGCTTCAAGGTAGAAACCCACTCTATAAGGGCTCCAAGGAACTACAAGTGAGACTTGGTGGCATCAATGACAACCTGTGGGGCCACTGCAAGTCCATGTTGACATCAATGAAAATTTCATCAATAATATCCCCCTTTGTCATTGATTATAACAACTCATGATCCCCTTGTGAGCATGCTCCCCTTTTTTCTTCCTCTCCCGCCCTTTGGCATCAATGGAAAAGGGTGTCCACATATATGTATATGAAATTACTAATCATTTATCCCCTTGTCAATATGCACGATCCTAGGACCTGTATGTATGATTGAAGTGACCATCCACTAGTACAAAATGAGGAATTAGCTACTACATGACTAAAAATTCTAGTCACCATAGGTTTTTCAAGTGATTTACTACTAAATATGAGCAATTTTTATTGACCCAACTATAAACGACTAAAATTAATGACTAATTTAGTCACCAATTAACAAATATGACTAGATAAGAAATGACAGAGTTAAAAATGACTAACATAAATGACTAATTTAGTCACGGCATAAAAAAATGACTTACTAGAAGAATATGAATTAGTCATTTATGTTAGTCATTTTTAATTGTGTCATGGAAAATTGCAATTGTGACAATGAAGTGTTACAATTTAGTAAATTTTTTAAATTGTCTACCTTCTATTAGTAACATTGGTGCCATGCACCTCGATCTTCAGAGATCCAACCAAGAAATTGAACAAATTTTCTCTTGACGATCTTTATCCCCGCTGCACCATTGAAGCAAACCGTTAAGTGTGTGCCAAAGGAAAATTAGGTTCCTACAATTACGAATTAGGTACTCGAACTAGTACCATATCGATACCTAGAATCATCATAGCTAGTTGTTGATCCTTCAATGTAAAATTCCCAATTCCCATACTAAGGTGATTTTATAACTTCAATATAACTATCATGATCTGTGACCATCGAACTAGTTGCACCAGTCAACGTATCTTCATTAGGCTCAGTTCCTTTAAATGTCATAGCAGTTGATCCAATAATAATTGAACTAGCGAAAGCACCAAGAACAATATTTTAACCAATCAAAGACTCTATAATTAAACTGGGGTGCTGACCCAGAACCAGTCTCAGATCCATATGCAGTAAAGGTAGAGGCCCGACCCCATCTCGAAGTTTCAGGTAAATATTTCGATTCCTTGATCTCTTACAATCCTGACCTCATAGAATATGATACGTATAATGCAATGATGACCTCTCCTCATCACTATAAAGTTAAAATTCCTTTATGCATTATTGGCGAGGTAAATTTTGCATCTGACGTCACCACCCACTTGATTCACAATGTGCACAACTAGAGACATCCAGTGAGGTCCCTACAACTCTAGATGTGTGGATGTGTTCACTGGCATCAAGCCTCTTCTCTAAGTGCAATATTGTTGTCAACTTGTACATTCAAAATTATAGACTCAATTCACATGAACTAGGTCCTCACCATGTTACATTAACCAATATCCCCATAACCATTTTGTTTGATCATTAAAATGTGTATTAAAAACTTATAATATATAAATATTTACAATATATAATTTTTATATTATTACAAAAATATATTATAATATTACATAATACCATATTAGAAATAACACAAAATTATACTATTTAATTGCATGCACTACTAAATCCATGTAATTACCCTTCATTCCATTATCTCAACCTTAGAAGATCTATTATACACATCTTTAAAAATTGTTATTATTTATTTTATATATAATATTATAAACTATATTAAATTTAATAACCTATCATTTTTAATATAATATATTATTAAATATCTTTGAAAATTAAGAGAATCTTGGTTACTACTCTACTCGTTGGGATGGAACAACTACTACTACTATAGAAATTCAGACCTGTAGTAGATTAATTTCACTCACAGCAATTAACAATTGATCATGCAAATTATCAACAATGGAGACTGAATATGGAGTTGTCACACAAAATTATATTAACTGAGTGTACAATAGCCAACCCTGTAATAACATAGGCTGCTGAATATATAGAATACATGAGCAAATCGAATGCATGAGGAAGCATCCAAATCTAGCATAAAGCAGGCTTACCCAAAATAGGCAAATCCCCCATAGGTGTAAAAATCTGATCCCAAATATATCAAGGACCCCATGAATTAGCAAGGGCGCATGGGAAAGCTAAAGAGTGGTCAAATGGCAGCTCATACATGATTTTACATGGAGGAAAGAGTGGAGGATGAAAGGGGAATAAAACAGGTTCACCTCACCTAGTCTAGCTTTCCTTATGTGCTTTAAAAACTGGAAAAGCAGTCAACAAAGCAGAAAAAGCAGAAGGGCGCCTAGGTGGCCAGGAATAAAACATATTTGATTCCCAAGACTTTCCCAAGTGCTCCATGAGTCAATAATGGCAAGTTTGACCTCTATGGATAGGCAATTGACAACTTGCACATGGTGGGACTCATGGACTAGGCAAATAAGACAAAATAAATGAAATAATGTCTAAGTGGGTAAATACTATGGGTTGATTATTCTAACAACTACAAACTATCTCTAATATCCCTAGTTTTATATACATGACATCGGTATAGAGATGTTTACCACCTGTTATGAACAAAGATACTATATATATTTAACATATGATGTTGTCATGGAGAAGTAGTAATTGCCATTAACATTGGCCATGTCAATGGCTCCCCTACAGGTGGGAAGGCACTCCTCACTCCCATACGACGAGCACTCACTCCCCTATGTAAGAAAGAGAAATAATCTTCATGGGTTCGCTGAGCTAACAACGTAACTCTTTAGTTCAAGGAAAGTAGAAAAGCCAGTTTCGTTTTGCTGGTTGATTAGGACAGGTTCAACAGATTTCGTGGAATAAATGTGCACATGAAAGGACTCCATACCTACTATATTATTGTATTCTCTATGGAAATCCTAACTCTCTACAAAACAACAAAGTGCAGAATAAACCATTACTAACCTCTTATTCTCTTAATTGTACTTACTAGCATTGAACCAACAACATTTACATTCAAACCAATACAAACATTTAGTCAAGCTTATAGCTGATACATACATTGAAACTTAAGCTAACAGTGAAAGCTATAACTCAACCTTAACACCCACCCTACAAAGAATACAAAGTAAGCAATAGTAAGGGAGAGATACTTTATATAAACTACTTACTAATAAGCTTTCTCTTAAGACTGCTTGAGGGAGATACTCCCAAATCCCCTATCGTGATGTTCAAGCGTCCACATAGCCTATTTGCTATTTTCGCACTAAATGGAATTTATTTCATATTGTATTCTCCATGGCCATCAACGATAAAGCATACAGTGCTAAAGCATACAGTTAAACTAGTGAATGATTTAATCTCTATTAGTAAGCAAAGTGCTTTCAACCATTAGCAGTTAAATATATCTTAGCAAGCAGGAGGAGAAAGCTAATGACACTAACATTTAAAGCTGCTTCTATTGGCATTTAACCGAAACTAACATTCACAAATTTATACACAGACATTTAGTCGAGTTGATCGCTAATAGTTATATTTTACATTTCACCTCTACTGCTGGCATTTCACTGGCATTCTATCATTAAACTACAATGTGTTCATCCATCTTCATATATTATATTGCCATGGAGAAGTTTACAAAGACCCAATCAAAACTATAGTATCCATCCTATTACAAAGAGAATAGGTTTAAAATGCATATGTTTACTATGGGAAGGTTGAATTCGCATGTAGAAGTTGGTTGAACCAAACCAACTTAGAGTAAGTGCCATATTAGTTCATACTAGTTGATGCTGGAGATCCACTACAAAGCCAGGATGCCAGAGCTGGGCAGCTAAGATAATATTGGTGATTACTCTACTCATTCAGATGGAACAACTACTACTACAAACTATCTCTAATCTCCCTAGTTTTATATACATGACATTGATATAGAGACATTTACCACTTGTCATGAACATAAATACTATATATATTTAACATATGATGTTTCCATGGAGAAGTAGTAATTTCCATTAACATTGGCCATATCGTCGGCTCCCCTACAGGTGGGAAGGCACTCCTCACTCCAATACGACAAGCACTCACTCCCCTATGTAAGAAAGAGAAATAAGCTTCATGGGTTCGCTGAGCTAACAACGTAACTCTTTAGTTCAAGGCAACTAGAAAAGCCAGTTTCTTTTTGCTTGTTGATTAGGATAGGTTCATCAGATTCCGTGGCATAAATGTGCACATGAAACGACTCCATACCTACTATATTATTGTATTCTCTATGGAAATCCTAACTCTCTACAAAACAACAAAGTGCAGAATAAACCATCAACCTTAGAAGATCTATCATACACATCTTTAAAAATTGTTATTATTTATTTTATAGATAATATTATAAACTATATTAAATTTAATAACCTATCATTTTTAATATCATATATTCTGAAATATCTTTGAAAATTACTTGTATCATGTATTATGAAATATCTTTGAAAATTATTATAGATATAATTTTACAAACAGTAACATATACTATTATAGATATAATTTTACAAAGAGTAACATATACATGAGTATATGTTGAAATTTTGATTTGATCAATCCCCATTTTTTTTTTAATAATAACCATTAAAAATTTCATAACCTCATGTGACCACATTGAATTTAACCCATCTACAAATTTGGAGGTTTCTTAAGATGGTTTCTCAAGAACGACCCAAATTCATGTGGCCACTCATATTCTCCCTCTCCCAAATTCATGTGGCCACTCGTATTCTCCCTCTCCCAAATTCATGTGGCCATGACTAATTTTGTTTGAGCTTTTTGGATGGGGATTGACAAGGGATATTTCTTGTGTGGTCTGTGCCTTGTTGGAGGATGGAGTGGGCCTGGGCTGCATGTAGGTCGGCAAAGAATATTTTTTATTGCGGCTTCAAAATTTGTTCATTTTCTGTATTTTTCTTACAATATAATGTCAAAATAAGGCTCTTCCTTAGCATGGAAGGAGGGAGTTGCTCGATTTTGATCGGCAATGTGGTTTCCAGATGTCACAGTTTGGAGCTTCTGTTAGGATGGCTTCCTACTACTGTCCTTCATTGATTTCAATCTATCACATTGTCTCTACAGTTTTATTAGGGTTTGTTGAACAATGTATGTGTATAGGAAGCAAAGAATTTCACTAGCGCAGTGCTTCCAGGTTAGGAAGGGCCTAATCATAATCCTGGCATTTGGATCTCTTTCAAAATGATGGAAACTAAGGTTGATAATGAAGGGGGATCTGCATCAACTGAGCCACTTGATGACAATGATTTTTTGGAAGTTGATCCAACTGGGTGATATGGCCGGTATATGGATGTTCTAGGTAAAGGCACCTTCAAGATTGTCTATAGGGCCTTTGATGAATTTGATGGAATAGAAGTAGCTTGGAACCAAGTGAAGATTGATGATCTTTTACAAAATCCCGATGATTTGGAAAGACTGTATTCAGAAGTGCATTTGTTGAAGACTGTGAGGCCTAAAAATATCATCAAATTTTACAATTCGTGGATTTATGATAAAAACAAGACTATCAACATCATAACAAATATTTTCACATTATGCACTCTGAGACAATATCGGAAGAAGCACAAGCATGTTGACATGAAGGATGTCAAGGGTTGGGCAAGGAAAGTTTTGCAGGGTTTACACTATCCTCATAGTCACAATCCACCTATTATCCATAGAGACTTAAAATGCGATAACATCTTTGCTAATGGTAACCATGGTGAGGTCAAAATTGGGGATCTTGGCTTGGCTACTGTAATGCGGCAAGCACATGTTCATAGTGTCATTGCGATTCCAGAATTTATGGCTCCTAAACTTTATGAATTGGTTGACACCTATTCTTTTGGCATGTGCCTGCTAGAGATGGTGACCTTTGAGTATCCATACAGTGAATGCAAAAATCCAGCTCAAATTTATAGAAAAGTGTCATCCGGTACAAATCCTGCTGCCCAAGATCCACAAACAAGGGCATTCATTGAAAAATGTCAGGTTGCAGCACCTTAGAGATTGTCAGCAAAGGAGCTTTTGTTGGATCCTTTCCTTCATTGTGATGGGTGTAAAGAGTCTACAGATTGCACCCAACCCTCAACCCCCCTCCCATCAATTGATATACATCGAAAGAAAAAAAAGAAGAAAATTGGATGGGAGCTCGTAGCTAAAGGAGGCAATGGAGTGATATTGGTGTCAACTGGAAAATAAGAAGATAGAAAGAAATGGATCCTTGTAGTCTTGATACACCAAGTCAAACTGTCATAATGATCAGTCACGCAAACAGCTTCTAAAAGACACTGAATTCCCCAAATTTGGAGTGAAATTTACAAAGATCAGTAAAAGACACACGGGTAAGAGGCTTTACTAATTCCTAAATTTAAATATTGCATTTGGACCTTGGTTTCGAGCCGTACAAACCATCTAGCATATTGCATTTGACCCTTGGTTTCAAGCAGACTTTTTATCAAGGTTATAATCCAGGATGGTTAGTGTAAGCACTTGTAAATTTAATCCCTTATAATACAATTCCCACTTTCCAGATTAATGGACAATTCTCCACCTCGGTCAACTATCATTTTTACACATTTTCCATTTGAAGTGTCTTTCTTTTAAAAATACCTTCTATCTGTATTATTGTGCCTTTCTTCCCTTATTCTCAACTGTCATTGGAATATTTACTATTTTTCATGCTTTTATCTTCCTTTGAAGTTCGAATTTTTTATCATGTTGCACAACTTAGTGCAGTTATGTCAGAGTTATTGTAGGAAATTGAGAAGGTATATGCAGGGCATTACAATACGTGCTGAGCTAATAGAGATAATTCAGCAAGAGCCTACTCTATAGTAAATACACAGTCAATAAAGGTCATATCCTTCAAGTTGTCCATGTGCAAGAGAAAAACAATCCAAAAATCAGTCATCACTGATTGAAGGAGGGTGTCCCTCAATTTCCTTGAAAGGTCTTTGATAAAACTGCTATTGTGTATCATTATCCACCTCTGAGATTCTTATTTATCCTTGAACCAAATGTAGGCCCTGTTTGGAAAGTTAATCCGCTCCTGAGTTCTTTTCCTTGTAAATATGCATACAAGAAAAATCATCAAAACTGGATATTATGTGTGAAAGAGGCAGTGACGGTTCCAAATTTGTGTTCCTACATATCTGTGCCCCCTTGATCTAGTTAATCACTAGCATTGAGTCATCGAAAACTTGAATTGCTTGACAGTTTTTGTTTTTAGTAAAGCCAAGAAGGATTTTAAGAGATAGGAGCTCAGCGTAATTGTTGATTCTAGAACCAAAACTCATTGCAATTTTGATTTCGTGTGAATCTGAGAGATGAAGTATTGCCCCTCTACCACATCTGGCCTGGTTTTGTTGAGAAACACCGTCAAAGAAGGCCCATGGAATGGCCTTATTAATCAGTACATTCTGCACCATAGGGAAGGAAGGCATGCCTTTTACCTGAGGATAGAAATAAAATATGTTGATGATGTTTATTTATACTACCTCTGGGCACATGAATCTCTCATTAAATATAGCCTTATTCCAGTCAATCCAAATGCCCCAAGTGGTAATCAATAGAATATCTTGACACTGCTTGTTCATAGGTGTTGACATCAATCTCTGAAATGTGTTCTCAACTATTCCCCTTTCTAAGAAAGATTAACACCCAACAACCTAGAAACCTCCGCCCAAACCTGCCTTGAGAAGGAACAACTCATAAATAAATGAATATAAGATTCTAAATTGTTCATATACATTACACACCATACTGGTCCTTTGAAACATTTGTTTTGCATATTGTACCAAGTTGGGGATTTTTTTTCCAATGTGCAGCACATGAGCAGTCTCAATTTCACTGGACAATTCATTTTCCATAATCGCTTCCAACACCAAACCACTTTCTTGTTGAACATTTCCTCATTCAAGTGCTCCTAATCCAACTTTTGCATATATGAGCCTGCCTGATCATGATCCCATATCAATTCATCTATTTAATCTGAAAGGTATATATGGAAGTATTCAATGCTTCAATATATGTGTTCCATATGTCTTCCTGGTTACCTTCCAGAATCCAGAATCAAGGCAGTGCTCGTAATCCATCCCTGGCAAAAAAAGAGTTAGAAAAAGGATCCGCGATCTAGTTGAGATAGAATATACCACGATTGTGTAACAGGTTTTGCAAATTAGTTGGTAATATGTGTTTTTCTCCACATATTTCCCTAGATCAGAGCTGATCCTCACCTTCCTCTTGTTTCCTACACGCCAAGCAAGACCACCCCCTACAAGATCATAGGGACAAATAACAACTTTCCAAACCACCAAAGAATTAGTGTGGCTTTTGTTCGGAGATTAAACCCAGTCTAAAATCCAGTCTGGTGCTGTATATTTCTGTTCTATTATTGAAGTTAATAGATTGGTTGTTTTTAATAACCTGCACACACACTTGGCAGCGGGCGCCTTGGAGAAGTGGAATATGTTTTTGAGCCCGAGCCTCCCAGCACCTTTAAAATCACAATTCTTTCCCAACGAACCCAAGGCATAACGAAATGGTCCTGGTTCCAATTCTAGAGGAAAGAAAAGCAAATTCAATGGGTTCCTTTTGAGATGATGCTATAGAAATCACAGCATAAACATTTAGATTTCTCACCTGCGAAATCAGTCAACATTTAGATATTCTAGATTTGGAATTAATGTCATGAATGCTAGATATATATCCAGATGTACAAAATTGGTCCTTGCAGTTTTTAACCAAAACTATCAGTTGGGTCTTAATGAGGTTTTGGGCATTTTTAGAATACTATCTAGAGGTACAGTTGTTCTGCATTTCTTGTATAGAGGTACAATTGTTCTGCATTTCTTGTATTTAATCTTTTATTTCTTCCTTGGACAACCCCATATTGATATTTCCATTGGTGTTTCATGGTTACCCTCGGGGGTTTGAAAAATAGCCGTTTCAGCTTCTGCTAAATTCCCCGGTGTATTTTATTGCCTAGTCTAATGATACACAAAGAGCTTTACTATTTTTTTATTAATATTATTCTGTTGTGGTCATATTGTTACTTTGCATGTTTGATATAAGAAAGTTTGCTTCAGTCTCATCTTGCTTTCATTGCATCATGGTAAATTTCAACTCTACTCTAGCTTGGAATTCTGCATGCCATAAAGTGTTGTTGTTTCCCTTGTGTTGTTTGTAAATAAATGATATTGCATTGCTTCATAACTACATTTCAATACTTTTCCAATTCAGTATACCAAGTCCAAATGATCTACAAACTTTGTTGTTTGGTCATTTTTTATTGAATTTGGTTTTGAGTCTCTTAAACAGTTGTCCATTTGTTGGATTTTCTTTCATATTTTCATCTATTGCCTTGATAGTGGAATTTTATCATAATTGAGAAGTAGTTGGAAGTAGTGGAACTCAGTAGTTAAAAATAGGTGAAGGAAGGGAAGCTTAAGAAGCATTGGTTAGCAATGTGACATATGTGCTGCTGGAATGGACTCATTCTAGATTTGTGTCTGGTTTGTTCTGAAAAGTTTCATCCTGTATTAATCCACCTCATGATTGGTTTGGGTGTCTAAACCTGGTACATTTCACACTTTCTTGACTCTTGGTTCCATTTATTTGCAGTCATCTTTCGGTATTTGAAAAGTAGTTTTTTATTTAATTGACTGAAGAAATCTCCATCATGTATAAACTGCAAATCTCTATTAAGTACTACTTGGGACTTATATGCTCGTGTGGTTGGAGATGAGTTCCTTGAGGATTCAAATATCCTAGGAGAGGACATGTACATATGCCGCCAGTAGATTCCATGCACCTTTGTGTACTGTTTTCCAAAGCAGAGTTACTAAATGGTCGGCCACTGCCACATTCAGCATGAATCAATTCACTTGTCTCTTATGTTATCTGAATGAACGATAACACCTAGGCTCTATAGTCATTTGACCTCTTAACACGTTAAAAAACCCTGTACATTCGAATTATAACTTTTCACTTGCTAATGGAAGTCTTTTATTTAAGAGAATGCTTGTTTCTTTTTCCTTAATGATAAAGATGAAATATTTCTTTTACATTACAGTTCCATTGAAAGGGAATTTAAATTTTTTCTCAACTCAGTTGGAAATATGACACATTTGGGTTAGCTTATATTTCAAAATGAAATATTTTATATACTAACTTCTCTTGGATCTTCCCTGCAGTTCACATTTTTTCAAAATAGCTTACCTTTGTTTTATGTCTTTAGAGCATGAAATTGATGGTTTACTTGCATCTCCATAAAACAGTTACTTAAAAAATTAAAATCATTGTTTGCAATCCTTATGCATGTTTCTTTGTTTAAGAGTTTTCTTTTAATGGTGAGGAATTTGAGAGTAGAATCAGATCAAATGCATGCTTTGGCTTGCATTTTCCGAACATCACATTGTGTTGATATTTTTGCAAAGGAGAGTGTACGGAGAGGGAAAAAACCACATGCTGGAACTGACATTGCTTCACTTTTTGAATATCTACGGATTAAAGAGGATCTAAACAGTGTAATGAGTAATAGCTTGTTTCGAGAAGAGTTAGTGGCTTCTCTTGTAGAAAGCTATTTTTAGCTGTCCCTTCCTCTTCCTAGTCAGAAATGCTCTGGCACAGAAAGTAGGGTAATTGGAGCATTAGCCTATGGCACAGGTTATGGGGAAATGAACTAGAATGAATTGGCTTTAGAGGTGCTGGAAGTTTCCAGAACTTGTGTGAAATGGGATTGTGAAGGAAGAACATATGCAATGGACTGTTATCTGAAGTTACTTGTGAGGTTGTGCCATATTTATGACACTAGGGGAGGTGTTAAAAAGGTCAAGGATGGATCTTCACAGGATCAAATAATGAATGAAACAAGGTTGCATGGTCTTCAAAAGAAACTTATCAAGGACTTATCTCAGGTAAATGATTCCTTGAGACACTTTGTAGATGAAGAAAACATATTTCTTTCACATTCATTCCATTCGGTCCCTTGATTGTTATCTATGGTTGATGTCCTTGCACAACAAATCACTAGAAATTTAGAAGGTTATGTGCATTTGTAGTTGTTTGGAACTGAAAAGTTGTTGTCAATGTTGTTTTTGCACATTTCCTTACACATAATTAATTGAAGGTCCCTATGATATTTGCACCAACTTGGTGTGCTACTTTCAGTTATTTTTAGCATATCATACTATGGTATTAGGCAAATCATGCTTTCAATTTTATAAGGTATTGACATCAACTAATTTTGGTGGAATATATCTTTGACCTACCAATGTAACAAGCAGAAAAAAAAAATAGTACATGGGAAAACAAAAGCAAGTTTGAATAAAACTTAGATAATATAAAATGTGTTAAGAGTCATTTGGAATACAGTGGATAGGCTTTAGTTGTTTAGCATGCATTCTCAATTCTAAATTGAATATCAGCCAATGTCAACCACTGGAGAATATTTGGTGGTATGGTGTAAGATTTTGTTAAGAAACCTAAACGGACTATATAACCATTACGATCTCGATAGGATAGAGTTTATAATTGATTTTGTTTGAAATGGTAAATAACTCTCATTAGTTTCACAAATTTTACAACAAATGCATTGCATTTTATGAAAAAAATGGGCTGCAAAAGATAGGCCACCACTGTCACAACCATACAATCAGGTGATAATATATGCAAAATGAAAATACAATCATAGTTACAAGACCTGCTGAGTCTTCTTAGTACTTGAGATGTCTATTCAACTTATCTAAAAAAGGTTGAGTATACTTCGGAACTTGGAAGTAATACTTCATCAGCCTTGGTCAAACTCACGACTTGGTAAATTTTCCAAGCCTTAATGAGTTCAAGAGACAAACATGGATTGCAGAAATTTAATACAAAAGTCATGAATCCCATGCTGCCTTACCCTAATTTATCTGCTGTGATCCACTTATCATCAAGGAAACTAGATGCAAAGAGAACAATGTTGCAAGAAAAAGACATATAGGAGGAGAGAGGGATATAAATGATCTGTCAATGAGGGATTTATATCCCACTTGCTTCACCAACATGGATACTATGCATAAAATTACTTCTAGTCATTGTTCTTAGTCTTGTACAGAGGTCACTCTCCTTCTAATGGCTGCAAGGCCTCTGTTCTTTTTGTAGCTTACACACAACAACCAACTACAATGCGAATAGTAATCAATATTTTGAGTTAGTTTCTCTGTGGTTTTAACCAGGTGGCAGATAGGCTAAGGAAACCAGTGGTCAGGGAATTAGACCAAAAATATACAAGTTCTCTATCAGTAAATACTTGGTTTATCCAAATTCCCACTGCTCTTACAGACATCAACTCATTTTAATGGCAAGGTTCATTGTTTCATCACAGCGATACCATAATCATGAATGTTTTGGAAACTTGTGAAACTATGACTATTTTGAGATGTCATGCTTTGATAGACTCTGTTTAATAGCTTGTGCTTGAACTAATTTTCCCTAAAGGTAAATATCTCAACAAATTCAATCTCATCTCCCAGCTAATCTTCCACCAACCCTTCAATTAGACACACATAGTGGCACTTCATGAATATATACATGGAAGGAAAATATATAGAGCTTAAGATAACCAATTAGATAGTTGTTCACAAGTTGCAAGGCTTTGATAGATTTTTAATGTCCCCGAGCCAATAAAAGGAAATAAACTCTGTTTATAAGAGAGATTTCATGCCCAGTGATCTATCATCAACAGTTGTGTTGTAGTATGAAGTTGGATAACCAAGCACCCCTCTTCTAATTCACAACAATCAAATGTAAGGAATGTCTATGAGCATTTTGCAGTCCATTCAGCTTTTCATTCAAATAACAGTCTGATGCTAACTCATTATGGGCAGAGTGTAGCCCAACATGCTCACTCATTAAAACCCGTGGAAGACGATGATCAAACAATTCATGAAAGAGGAGTCTTACTCCTTAAAACATATTAAATAAGACATTTAATCTCTTCATCAATGAAATGGATTTCAATAAAAGGTGGAATAATGTATCCACTCTGAGCTATAAGGAACTTAAGTCTAGACATTTCCATGCTGAATACAATCAAACAAAGAATGGAATGGATACAGATTTGATTTGGAAAATGATCATCAGGTCAACTAGCAACAAAACTCTAGATGCCATTGTCCTTAGCCAAGAATTAGATTCCATTCAACAGTTAAAATGCTCGGCAATAGTAAAAATGCCTAGGGGTGTGAGAAAATAAGCGAAAAGAGAAAATTTTCCCAGCCAATGATAAAAATTCCCAGACAAGAAGAAAAATCACCCACGCAATGATAAAACACCCAGGAAAGATGAAATGTCTGATGGAAATTGTCATCAATACCTCTCAGGAACCTTGGAAATTAAGTTGATCCAAATGGTATATACACAGGGTAAACAACATTCCACCTCTTAATAGGAGGTGGATGCTCATCACTTCAGTAAAATTTTGAATAATCTTCAATACTTCTTAACTAAGTGAGCTATAAAAGTAGAAAGGATGCAAATTGTACTCCTATTGACTTTTTGGAGTCTTTCCTATTAGAATATAGACTGAATTTGGAAGACCATGAAGTGTTGAAGTCTCATCCTAACTGGTTTTATCTTAGTTTTCCTTTTCCATTTCAGAGAGTTCAATGACCTCTCCACTATTTGTTTTTACCTCACTAAAATGATTCAGATTTTTTTTAGATGTTGCTTAGCTAGATGTCATGTACTGTGGCCAATATTTTTTGTATGACTCTGTCAATGGAAAGCTATTTTTTATCAATATAATTTTCTCTAGTTCAAAAAAATACATGTTGGAACACCTCTTTAAGGAATTTTAAATTTTAATTGCGAGCAGATAGCATAAAACTCATTCAGTCTATATTAAAATTTCATCATATCTATTTGGCATCCTATATAATTATTAGATATATGAAGCCAATGTCACACATAAGTTGATCCCGGAATTTATTTTTATTTATCATTTTAACAGAAAATTGAACTCAAAACAATTGTTCTTTTGGGTTTTTTAGGCTTTGGACAAAAGTCAGCTTGGACAAGTTGTGTGCTCTAGTAAATAGAAGCTTGATACATTAGGTTAGTTTCTATGTGCTTTACTTTGATCATTTGTGTATGGATGTGTACTTAACCATTTTGTTAACAAGCCGTGTTCAATTCAGTGACAGAAAATGGAGAAAATTGGAGTGTGGGGTAATGCAAGATTCTTTGCTTAGGATGTGCCTTGTTGAAGCATAGTCGCATCTTAGTAATGGATGAGGCCACAGACTCAAATGATATTACAACTAACACCATTATCCAACAAATAATACAATCAGAAACTCATGAATGTATAGCGATCACTATAGCTCACATAATTCCCACAGTAATAGACAGTGATAAGGTGTTGGTACTTAGTGATGGTATGTTTGTTTGTTATGTCTCTGGAATCTTCTTTTAAATTTTGTCTGATTCATGGGTTGTTTTTTCTAGTCTCAGTAAGGATAGATTTAAAACCTTGTGTTTTCAGGAAAAATTGTTGAGTACAACTCTCCGACTAAGCTTTGAAGATGAATCTTCTTCTTTCTCAAATCTCGTATCAAAATTCCCCTGCTTTTATTTTTTGATGTAGATTTTGTAGACTAAAAATAAAGAAACTGGTGAGTATACAACCAAATTGGGATACTCATCAAGGGTGGAGGAATTGCACTCAAAATAAATAGTTTGGTGATCTAAAATTGTTAGGAATTTCAAAATTCCTCCCAAATCAAGGCTATTTCTTTGGATTACATGGGACAATGGAAAAAAAAGAATTTGAATGGTCCCTGGTAGGTGCATCTTGTGTAAATGTAGTGAGAAAACAATGGATTATGTATTGGTCTATTGTCATTTATCTAAGGCTGTCTTGAAGGAATTATTACAACTATTTCTGGAACAAACAAATGGGATCAGTCAAATTTGGTTGATTGTTCTTTTCTAATGGATATCAGATAAATATGAAAATGCTTTCAACATTTTTCCTTTCTTTGTGGATTTTGAAAAATAGTATGATTTTTCAAGGAATGGAACAAAATACAGCCTAGGAAGCCAATAAAATCTGGGCCTCCTTTAAAAGCACTTGAAAGCATTTAAAACAAAAATGATTTACTTCATGGATGGGAGGTGATTGAGATTGAAATACTAGAGTAATTCCAGAACTAACAAGAGATGGATGCTTACTTGCAATAATTATGGCATCAAATTTTATCTTATTCCCAGATAGAGGATCTTATGTTTGAGTTGTCCATGTAGTGTTGTAGTGATGAGCTGAGAGAATGAGCATTGCAACTCCACAGTGTGTCAAATAAATATCCAAAGCATTACATATAATTTTGGAAACAGATTCCCCTAAATGAACCTTGTAGGGTGATATTAAGAGATGTATGAGACAAAATTGTACAATAGTCGTGAACATACTCGACAATTATTTTCTAATGGAATTTATGACATACCAGAAGAAGTAACATTTACAAATGTTGAAGAGTTTTTGGAGCCACTTGAACTTTGTTACCCATCATTATGTTCTACTGGGGAGTTGGGACCAAGCAATTGATGATAGTAGTCTTCTTGATTTCATATGAGTCAAGTTTCAACATTTGGTTTGTCACTTTTAAGGTTGGATATTAGATAGGAATCTAATAGACACACTGATGTTGTTGATGCAATTACAAGGCATTTAGGCATTGGATCCTACAGAGTGGTCTGAGGAACACTGACAATCATGGCTCTTGTCAAAACTACATGGGAAACTTCCCTTGTTTGGGCCTAACCTCCCAAATATAGATGATGTTCTAGATGTTTTAGACACATTGCATGTGATATACGAGCTTCGCGTTGGTAATTTTGGAGCATATGTTATTTCAGTGACAACTGTAGCATCGAATGTTTTAGTGGTTGAGTTATTACAATGGGAATTCCATGTGAAAAAAATGTTATGTGTACCATTACTTGAGAAGCTTGTATATCTAGAGGCTGCTTCTGTTGCTTTGGCTAGATTGTTTTCAATAAACTGGTACAGGAACATAATTGATGGAAAGCTAGAACTTATGAATGATTACTCTGATTCTAGAAAGGATGTTGGTAGGTTAAGTGCATCTTCGGCTTTGTACAAATCCCAAGAGGACCTTATAAGGTTGCAAAATAATTTGGTGTTAAGTTGAAATTGTTCCATGTTCATGGAGGAACTGTAGGTAGGGGAAGAGGCCCAACCCACCAGGCCATATTGTCACAGCCTTCGGACACAATTCATGGCTCTTTTTGGGTCACTTTTTAATGAAAAATCATAAAACAATCATTTGGTGAGGAACATTTGTGTTTCGGAACTCTCCAAAGATTTATTGATGCCACTTTGGAGCATGGAATGCGGTCTCCAGTTGCACCAAAGAATGAGTAGCGTGCATTGATGGATGAAATGGTTGTTGTTGCTGCAAAGGAGTATGGGTCAATTTTTTTCTAGGACTATAGATACGTTGACCATATTTCATTCTGCAATGTCGAAATTGGAGTATGGTTAAATGAACATCAGGATTCTCCCCTCAAAAAGGAATATAAGTGAGGGCATTGAGTCACTTTGTCCCATCCCTTGGATATTTTCTTGGATGCAAACTCAATTTCATCTTCCTATTTGGCTAAGATTTGGTGCAGCATTCAAGCATGTATGGATAAATATATTAGAAATCTTGATATGCTGCAGCAGACCTACAATGAATGGCCATTCTTTCGAGTTACAATTGATCTAGTTGAAATGGTTTTTTCCAAGGGTGATCCAAGGATTGCTGCTATGTATGAAAAACTAATGGTATCTAAGGATTTGTCATCATTTTTGGGCTATTGGTGAACAATTGAGATCTAATTGTCTTGACACCAAAAATCTGCTACTGCGAGTTGCTGGACATAATGATCTACTTGAAGGTGATTCATACCTGAAGCAGCGGCTCATATTTTGTGCTTCATACATTACAACTATGAATGTTTGTCAAGCTTATACCATGAAAATAACAAGATAAACCAACTATCATGTTAATCTTAGGCCTCACGAGACGAAGGAAATTTCAACCAAACCAGCACCTGAATTGGTCAAATTGAATCCAATGAGTGAGTATGCATTAGGTATGCAGGATTCATTTATTCTAACCATGAAGGGCATAGCAGCTGGTATGCAGAACACTATTTAGAAGGGTTTTGGCAACATATTTTCTCATGTTAGTACTATATTGGAAGTTTCTTGAGACCTACTTCACATGGGTGTTATTCAGATTCCAATATTAAAGGAATATTTCTAAATACGCCAGTGTAGATATGGAGTTTACAAATCTTGGCGTCACCTGTTAAAATTTTCATTGGATTATCTAAATGCCTCAAATTTCTATGAATTAGATCATCTAACTTCTTGCTCATGTTTATTGATCACATAAACATCAAAATGTTTGCCACATGAACATAGAAAGAATAGTTTGATGTTTCTTCTTGCTATGCATTGGGGAAGAAAATATATGCATTAGTAAGACACAAACATGAAATAAGTGCATAGCAATAATATTTTGATGTTTCAAAGAAATAATTGCATTGGCCACATAAACATGAAAATCCAATGAGCTGCTTGTTTACCATACTGGAAAATAACAGATATCAAGATTACCTCACCAGCAAGGCTATATTTTGCATATTCAATAGCATGATGTGATGCTCTGCCAATAATTTCCTTCATCCTTGACAACATCTCTATCACTTCTTCAAAAGTGTCCCTGGAAATTGTTGCTTCTGTATCCCCACTAAGTGTCCCTCCAACCAATTTTTTCTCTGAGATTATTTTACCTTCTTCACTTGATTCTAGATCAATTGTATTTGGCATACCCCACTGCTGCACATTAATTATGGGACTTCTTCATTCTGTATGGGAAATGGGATCCTTTGTATGCTGATTTGCCTCACCATCTAAGTGAATTTGGAGTGGTGAACTATGATCTGAACTACTCCCTTAAATTGGTGAAGGACTCGAAATAAACATAATAGAATTATCAGTTTCTTCAATTGAAACAGAATGTGGTAGAGCTGCAGAACGTGCTTGTTCTCGCTTAGCTTGTGCAATGGCTATACGATGATTCATAGATGTATATGGGGTAGCAATGTCAGAATCATTTGACATAGTTCTGAATTTTACTTCTTTTACAACATCATACATGTAACATAAGACAAAATGATAATAAAAACAAAGGAAGGACAATATGAACATTAATAAGTGGGAATCTAAATATAACAACAAAAGGAAGAAAACTGTAATTTGAAACACAACTAAATTAATATAATACTTGCACTTCTCTAATCTTGTTTGATTTTTCTACATGCAACTCTATAGATAGTGACACACCATCCAATTTCCTTGCTGTAGTACCTTTTATCTTCACCTTAAATTTTGATGAATGTGTCATCTTTTCTGATGAAGGTTCAATGTCATATTTTATAAGGGAAACTTTCTCATGCTTGCAAATAGACAACTGCCTAGCTTATATCCCTTGGTTAAACTTCTCTAAGCCAGAATTCCCATGATCTTTCTTAAGGCCTCTGCAATTTTTCTTTGCTGGGGTCACACAATATTTCTTCACCTTGAATCCCTTTGACTTGTATTCATATTGCTCAGCCTCACCCATTTTTGCAACATAAGACTTGATAGGAGGTGTGTTAATTGAATTGACTTGACTTGAAGATAAATTTGAAATATATTGCTTCTTTGGAGAAGGAAACACTGGTGCAGTCACGCTCTGTAGCTTTTGTTCTTCCATTTTGGATTAGTCAACGATTCAGTATACATTTTAGCATGTGCAGTCCTCTCATCCTTATATCCAATTTTCCATTTATCCATATGCTTAGAGGACATTGAATCTTCAAACCATGGATCCATCTGCTTCTTGTCTACCCATTTAGCAGGTTCTGAGGTAAACCTTATAAATGATTGATATGAATCTGAAGACACCATAGGTTTCATACTACCTCATATTTTTGTTGCTTCTTTTGGATCAATGTGTCTACTTTGACACATTCATCATTTCCCTTAACCGACTTCTTGTCATTATAAAAGCATTTAGTATAAGAATTTTCATCTATATAAATCTTGTATGCATCATCCTGTCCAGTCACACCAGTTGCCACTAGCTCCACTAAAGCAGTTGTAGCCTTGCATCACATGTAGACATAGTTCTCTTAACAAACCATAGGTATTTGAATGAGAAAAGAACAAATAACATTGTATTTCTTGGGATGAACTTGGATGAATAATACTTACACCAAGGTTTTTAGAGATGTTTGCAAGGAATCCTAGACTTTGGAGCAGTTCAAAACTAAATACTTCGATATCTCTTGACGAGTCAATTACTCCAAGGAAAACAATGTTGGGTAGACCCTGTGAAATGTCAAGCATTCCACATCAGAGAAAAGTTTTTCAATCTCTTTGGATATGAGAAAATAAACAAACAGAGGCTTTAGAAAAAACTGAAGGACCACTGAAGAAAGAGATAGGGCCACTTTTTGCTGCTAGAAATGGAGAACGTCATCAGTTTCATTATAATAAAAAGGAATCAGAGGCTGCATTGGCAGTTAGATGGATGGCTTATTTTTTGGCAAAAATGAAACAAATATGTTTCTTTTGTTATGATATGACGAACATATTTAGGGTTTATTCTAGCCTCATACATCATGTTTCTTTGTTTCTGTTGTATGTCTCTATTGTCTCAGCATATCTCCATAGTGGTCACATTCTTTAGTTTGTCATGGGGTTGACAATATCCATGGTTACAATTCTTGTAGTTAGCATTAACAATCCTACTTTACGATTTGCTAATTAATATATACTAACAATTCTCATAGATTTTAGGATCTTCTTGCACTAGATGGAACTCATATTCATGATGGCAATTTCCTCACAACGATATTTAAATCATCTCTTGATTTTGTTAGCAATAACCTCACTATTTGTTAATTAGGTAAGATAATTCCTGCTTGTTTATTAGTAAGGATTGAACAATGGCATTTTGTCATGGATTTTTCTCTTCAGCAGCATCACCTCAGCGCAACTCCCTTCATTAACCCCACATATCGATGGAAAAACTTTAGCTTGTGTCACTCTTCACTTTCATGTATCTTCCTCAATATGGATTCTTGTTTGGAATTTTGGTGGCTCCATCCAGGATAAACTCTTGCACCTTTTTGTACAGATGGTGATTAACTCAAGGAAAAATATTCACATATGGTGTCTCTCTTATTAGTGAAAACCCTTTTGGGCATGAACTCTTCATAGGAAATCACAATTTCTCACAGATAGCACTGGCATCTCAACTTTGTAACACTGTCTCTTGATGAACAACTCCATGCCCATGATGTCACTCTGACAATTTCCTTCAACTTGGAATCTTTTCACCTCAATTTGTGATACTCCGCTCTTCATGGTGGCATTTACAATTCTCCATTAGGACTCCTATAGCAACCCTTCAACTCTTCTCCTACTACTTTTTTGGTGGATATTCTACCCCAATACTCTTACAACACTAACCCTATTACTCGTACAACACTGTCTCACAATTCTTATGACAGGTAATCTCTCATTCATAAAATTGGAGTCACAACTAGAAGGTAATCTCTCAAAATTGGAGTCACAACTAGAAGGAATTGAAAAAAAATTTCAGGATTTGTCTATGCATTGGCAGAAAATCAACCATTGAAAAGTGAAGTCCTATGAAAATGACAAGGAGAAAATAGACAATCCTAAGACAAAGTGGAACACAACTTCATTGGGTATATGACCCTCAAACTTTCAACAACTCGTTCAAAGTCAAAGCTAAGGGGAATATTAAGCATTATGATGACCATATGAACCCTTGTCGACTAATAAATTCATTGAGACATCTAAAGGTCTATTTCAATAGTTATATAGACACATATTCCAAGGAAATTTATTTCTCTAACTAGATATGGAGGGTTATGCATTCTATGGTGAGAAAACTTGTGTTAAGAAAATTGTCTAACCAAGAAAAATCACATTGCAAACTGGGAAGAGATCAAGAATATTTTTATGGACCTATTTTTTCTTATGGGATGGGAATAAGAATAGGAGTTTAAGTGGCATCATCTCAGCCATATACAAGGACAAGGAGTTCCAGAATATACAGAAAAGCTCCAAACAAAATGCACCCAACTGGGTATCAACCAATTTGATATGAAGATGTTAATGAAGTACATCAATGGGTTGTATAGTCATATCAAAAAATATTTATCTTTGAGGCTAAGACTCTCAATGAGGTTTGCAAGAAATCCAAGTACATAGAAGGAAATCAGGGAAAGAAGTCAACTAATGGAATGAGTTCTTCCAAGACAAAAGGAAAGGAAACCCAGGGAGGAAAATGGAATCAATAAAAGAGCAAGAAATTAGCCAATTGCCACATAAAAGGACTTACATTGTAATCATTGAAAAAAAACATCATGATAGGGATCATTCTTAATATTTGAATCTCATGCTTCTTCACAACAACAGAACTCGAAAAATATTATGGAAAACACAGCTTAAGAAATAGGAAGGTCAAGAAGATAATGGAGAATCACACTCTAATGATAGAGTTTCATTCATGGTTCAATCAAAAGTTGTAAGTGTAGAAAAGGGTAATATTGTTGAAAACAAACCCTTAATTGAAGTGCACAAGTCAATTTCTTTTGTTGAGCAAAGGTCCTTAGATGCAGTAAGGAAGAAGTTGTTCCATGTAAATATGCAACGCAAGAATACAATGGTAGCTTCTCTTTTATATTATGAAAATGAAAAAAACTTGATCTCTACGTCTTGGATCCAATAGAGAGTTTTAAAAAACATTATACATCCTGAACCATAGCCATTAGGGTGGTTATATAAGGATCCAACACTATAGGTCATATGCCTATGTATGTTCAAGTTTTGTATTTCAAGGTAGTTCAATGAAAAGTTGGAGTTATGATGTGTTGAATTTCATACCTTCATACAACAATCAAAATGAATGTTGGGCATCAAAATTGACATCCTAGACAACATACTATGAAAAAGGAGAGGTCTATTGTAAACTTTTAATTATTTTATGTTTTTCTTCCTTTACAATAAAATAAAACAAAGTATTATTGATTTAGTTTTATGTTGTTTAGTATTTTTATTTGTATGTGTTTTTTTCTAAGGTTTTTAATTGTTTTGCAATAAAAAGAATTTGGAACCAAAATTAGATTTTTTACATCCTCCTTTTACAAATATTAGTGCATGTTTATGTAATGATTGAGCAATAGAGAGAGAGGGTCAACCCTTTCAATGGTCGACCCCTCTAAAAGCACACTATCTTAATGATCTGGAATAGAGAGGAGTGTGCAAAATAAGTGATTTCTATGGTAAATTTGGTAGTTTGAATGACCATGCGAATACCTATCTGGATGAACATGCTGTTTAAGGTCTGAATGATCCTTCCTTTTTAAACATATATGAAAATTTGTTAATTAGATAAATGAATACCTGAATTACAAAGAATGTCAAATATGAAAGAAATGTAGCTTGATATCTCATAATTTGTTATTGCATAATCATTCATAAGCACAGTTTATATGAACATCATAACAAAATTGAAACAAACACCTACCTCCCCCAAACCAAAGATGCACCAGGTCCCACTGTGCAAAAATAAAAATCAAGAAGAAGGCTTAGTTACGACAGCAGCTGCCTTCAATTTCAAAGAAGATGAAATAGGCTGTGATTTAGACCTTTTTGTATCAGGCTTCTAGATTGTCAAAATTTCTTTCAAATAGTGGACAATTATCAATTTGATGAGATCGTGATGGCATTCATTCATTAATATAGGTGGCAGTAGGCATAAGGAAAATTCAATGCTAGTTGCACCCTTGCAAACAAATAATTTTCTAGTTGTTGCTTTTCTTATACTTTGACAGCCACCAAGCACAAAATAAATTCTTTAAAATATGTATATCACCATATATAGTTACATCATGTATTTATTGTCATAGTGAAAACATGAAATGCACTTGATGCCTGGCTACGGTTCAACTGTGGCTTCAACAGTGGCTAGTGCAATATTGGAATTTTATTTTATAGTTAGCTTGCCAATAGACTAAAATACTCTCTACTTACTCGACTATGCCTGGCTCTCTATAAGCGTTGTTGCTACGCTCATTATTCATGGCTATGATACTCTCTATATGATATGGTGCTCTATGGTTATATATTCTCATATTCATTGTTATGCTCATCATTCAACCTAAATGGACATGCTCTTTATTACTAATCGAGAGTACTCTATCTCCTTTATATCTCATCGAGAGCAGAGAAGTACCATCACTCATCTTTATTTCTTTTTCACCTTTGTTTCTTCTCAAGGTGTATTGAATATAGACAATCAGAGTCACGCATGACCATGTAAGCCTAAACCTCATCTAATATTACTAAACTTGGTCATGTGAACATAAATTCAAAAAGAAAATGAGGGCTAGTATGGTGAACTAGAATTCACCTAATGTTTTTCGTATTCTTTTGGAGTCATGTCATTCAAAGAACTTAAATGAAATGATTATTAGTTTGGAGAACCCACCCTCACTAATTTCAGTTGCCAAGAAAAAAAAAATCTGTATCATAATCAAGGATCACCCTTTTTTTACTCACCTCAAAATCACAGTATGATGAATGGGAAATCTTCTGTTAGAAACACATAAGTTTTTGGGGTTTAGTTCATGAAATTGACCCGGATCCGAAGGTATAGTAACCCTCCATTTACAAGCCGCTGCAACCATTACCTACACCATGCGACCGAATGGATTCCCTTTATGAACTTTGTGTCTGTAATAACAAATACCTACAAATTTTAAATCTTTGCCAATAGTTAGAAGTAAACAAGAACATTTTCCTCACATACAAATATTCATGGGCCTATACAAATCACACAGTTTCATCAATTTGAAGAATCATATTTTTACTCCATTCTTTCCATCTTTGTGTCTTCATACTTTCACAAGTACTTACTCAGGTGTTCGATCAAGATGTCCAAAAGATCAACCCACTTGTGAGGGAAAAAACACACTGTAAAACACCTGTAGTACCACTCCATGTTGAGGGAATGAATGAGCTTAAAGAATCTTTAATTAACAAGCTGACTCATGCCGCTAAAGAGACAAAGGATAAAACATAGGCTAAGAATAGCTAGGTTTTTGATCTGGAGCTCTCATCATCATAAGGCGAGTAATATTGAAGTTCATCTCTTCTCACACAGTTGAACACCAATGTTGTGAATGACGCAAATATGCATGGTAAGTAATAGAGGAAGGATATTTTAATGGAGCTGCAGACAACGGAATCATGGATCAACAACCAAAGTGGATAAATGTCCTCCATTCGATTTGAAAAGCAGTGTCAAATTCTATTTGATTAGCACGTCAGTTGTATCACATAGAGTTATAATGAAAAATGGAATCGGATCACAAGGATACATGCAGTACATGTAGCATGTAGACTAACAAGAATTTAGTGTAACAAGGATCTGGTCATTGCCAAGTGTTGGATAAATGCCTCTTGGAAAACAAAGATACATCCTGCAGATCTCATACCATAACATCCTGTGGGAAATGCAACTGAAAGGAAGTCAACAGGGAGATAAGGTCGATAATGGAATCTCATATGAGAATTAGTGGTAGTCAAAACCGCCATGGAGACAGTGAGTCGTCTTATTTATTAAGCCAACATATCCACAATCCCGTAACTATTGGCATGAAATTCACATTCCTTGAGTCCATTCATTGGATTGAATGAGTTAATGAATTCAACTAAAGATACAACTAGCTGTTAGCCATCTTCTTAGCTAACAATTAATAAAATGGAACATAAAGGATCTCAAGAGAAAATCACGGTGAGAAGGCAGGAACGAAATCTTTATTCCCACGTTATAGGTAGATATTGGTTTCATGCATCGAGATTTGTTGGCTATTTTGTTAGTGGTTCTTCTGAATATATTCCAAGGTTACATAACTTCAGTCTTGTTCCACCACTATATGAATGCAATGAACGTGAAATGGGGAAATTGAAATATTATGAGCATATATACAACCAGGAGGATTAGAGGGGAGCTTTAAGTGCAGAACATAAGATGACGACCCATTGCCACAAGGCGTTCCATCTAGGGATATCTGCCTACAGTTGAAAACTGTGACTATTCGACCAGCTCCTTCAGAGATGGTGTTTTTGGATCTCTACACATGGGAGATGGACTTACAACTCAATCTATATCTAGTAAACAATTAATTATCCATGTTATTTGAGAATTTTTATGCATTTATTGTTTTCTCTATTTTTTTATCTTAAGTGTTTTTTCATGTTTACAGGTTTATCCAGAAAAGGTGGAATGTAGACATTGAAAGATAGGTCGAAACATGAATCGAAAAGGAGATAAAAAAATGTTTATTGTTTATAAGTCTAGATAAATTTTTACAATTTTATTTCCAAAATCTTTTAAAAAACTAAAACTAACACTTAGAAAACTAACAAAGAAACATTCCTTTTGTTCTATGGTTTATTTAAGTTTTTATGTATATATGTTCAATATTATTAGGTTTTGTTAAATTAATTTATTAAAACTATAAAACTATTATTAGAGGATTAATTAAAAAACGAAGAAATATTTATATATTTTAATTTTTAATAGATATTATTTTTAAATTTATTTTAAAGTATTCCTAGATGCAAACTAGATTTTTTTTTATTCCTAACAAAATAAAAAAATAGTAATTAAGACTATTGGAAATAAAATTTTAACAAATAGAAAAATTAAAGCGAATTAAAGCAAAACATCCTATATGCTAATTTAAAAAATAAAAACTAAAACCTACCTACTTTACTTTAATTACAATTTAAAGATTATTTACATAAAATGAAATTTTCAATGTAACCATCTATCTAACAAAAGTAAACCAAGATTATAATTTAATTTTGAAAAACTAAATCTAGAATATACAATTAAATGTTGAAAATGTGAATTAATAAAATGGAAGAGAAAACAAAATCGATATAATCTAATACTTACTTGGAACCATTGTTCGATGCAGCTTTCGTTTGCATGATATTCTTCATGATTTTGATCACTCGAGATTCGTTCTTCCTCCTTTCAATATCCAATTTGAACAAGTGTTCCTCATCTGATATGCATGATTCTTTGAATGTCAATTCTTCTGTATTTGTGTCAGGAGGATTAATTACATCTTTGGATTCTATCAAGATCTTCTCTTCTTGAAAAGAGGGGATCTCGGCTTTTGCTAGGATTTTAGTGAGATGCTCTAGGATTATGCTCATCCTAAAATCATTTTAATGAAATAAAATCAAATGCTAAAAAGAGAAAGAAAATAAAAAATGAGTACATGAAAAATGCAACCAAAATAGTACGAAATGAGTTAGTACAAAACGAGTGCAAAAACAAAAATAAAAAGTGCACAAAAATCAGTACAAAACAAAAAATGAATAGATACGAAGTTAAAATCAAGTTAGTATGAAATAAAGGCTAGCCCAAAAATGAAAGCAATCCAAAATTTACAAAACAAAGATGAAAAGGGAAAATTTGCATAAAAACAAACTCGCATTTGCAGAAAACACTTTTACAAGAAAAGGTAAACACTTTACAGAAAAGTAAACACTCTTGGGTGAATAGAGGAACAACAAGGCTTTGGGGCACCCCACTATAGTGGATGCACAGGTTCTTACCTCTCTTCTTATCGGTATCCCCTCCCCCTTGATATGTAATAAAAAAATGAACTATCTACCTATCTAAACTCTAATCCCTTTTAGCACCTCCCCAGCAACAGTGCCAAAATGTTGGTGAAAAATATTAAACAATTTATAACATATCCAACTATTTAATTGTCAACCCAGAGAGATCATATGCTTAGAAGCACGAGCAACATATATGCAATATCAGAGTGTCACTAACCTATTCTACAACTGAATTTGAATCTAGTTTATGAAAACAAGAAATTGTATGAAAATAAATCTAACCTCAGAAAGCATGAAATTGCATAAATTAAACTTGGTAAAGAAAGACTGAAATTAAACAAGGGAAATATAATCTATAACAAAAAGAATGTAATGAATGAAAAATGATAAATATATGGAGCTCATGATAAATCTATACTAACAATAAGAAATAAATCACTGAGAATCTATGTTAACAATTCATAAGAAAGAAATCACTGAAAATGTATATTAATAATTCATAAGAAAGAAGCCCAAATTAACATGAGAGAGAGTAAAAGGATTTGCATTAAAGCATCATCTCCATTACATAACGATAAAAAATCCACTTTATGACTAACTCTCAAAATACATAAACTAACTATTTCTCTACTTCCACACCAGTAGAGAGACCTCTTATTTATACATGAATTCAAGATAAACTAGTCATAATTACAATCCGCTTTCTTCTCAACTTATCCCTCCAAATTCTCCAACATACCCACTTTTCTCTCAACTTATCCCTTCAAATTCTCCAACAAATATGGGATGAGATATTCTCTCCATATTTCCATAATCCTCTCCTTGAAATTAGCTTGGATTATCTCCTTTAAATCTTGAAAAGATGGAGAAAACATTCGGAAAACGTTTGAATACTCCTTGGTTGAAAGCTTCAAATATCCCTACATTACAAAGCTCACACAAATATTTGAGATATATATGAAAAATATATTAATTTCTCATATTTAATCAAGGATTCTCTTAAAAAAAATTAAAACAAATAATTTGGAAAATGGTAATATAAACGCATATGTATTATGAAAGTGGTGGATATTAATGGTTTTATGGAAAGATAAAATACGAATAAAGGTGAAAAATGGTATGTGAAGGTGAATAAAATGTTGTATTTTTTAATAAACAGATATGAGGAAAATTTCATGGATTTTATGCTTTCTTTGGTTGATACTTTGCCTAAATATTTTGATGAAGCTTCACATTCTAAAGAACATGGAAAATTTATGCATGTTGAATATGACAGTATAATGAAGGAGGATGTATGGAACTTGGTGGATTTTCGCAAGGGAAATGTCATTTCTATCTCATGTCACTGTCTTTAAACTAATACTAAAACACAAAGAAAAATGACTTGCATACTAGACTCGAATTGACCATGTCATTTAGTTTCTATACTTACACGTACATCATATAAACAAGAATGATAACAATGAAACAACCACAGTGAACCAAAACTGGTAAAGAATACAATCAAAATTCATCATATGATAGTACATAGGTTAATAAATCCCTAGGCCATAACACACTATAAATTGCAATCTAACTAAGAATGTAAAAAGTGAAGTGCAATAGAAAGTTTAATATGACTTCTAATGAACAAGGATATTAGGAAAATAATTATCTTTAGGAAACCAAGAAAAATCATGCTTGGTTAAATTCTATCCAAGGGTGTCAAAAACATATCATAAAGAAGATGCCATGTGTTTAGAAAAAAAACAAATGGAAAATATTCAGTAAAACAAATTGAGGACTCAAATCATAGAAGTTGTTACACAGATAATGACAATGTGTTATCTATTCAACTCAAGTAAAGCATGATGAAAAATATAAAGCATACGAGGATTGCCAGCCTCTCCAGCAAGAGGCAAGTTGCATGGGAATCTTCATTCATGATTCTAGTGAAAATGAAGAAATATTGGACACGAGTGCAGGAATAAGTTCTGCAAGGAATGCGATCATATAAAGAGTGGTCAAGTGAAATTAAAGCTTGAGGTCACTGCGAACGTGAGATATATATATATTCAAGAAAGGACGAAATAATTGACTTATATTCTAACTGGAGAAGGATATGACTCCAATTGTGTGTATGCAAGGAATGTAATCACAGATAGAGTGGTTGGGTGAAATTAAATCTTTAGGAGCACTACAAACCTAAGAAATATATACACATATTCAAGAAAGGAGGAAATAAATGATTTATATTCTGGCTGGATCAGGATAGGAATCCACTTGTGTATATGGAACTCTTGTTGATACACTAAGGAACATGATTATTTTACTGGAGGCAATGTAAGATTAGGTGAATCCCTCTTGCTGGGGAAGTTAATTGCTAATTGTCCATTTTGCAGATGATTTGAACTCAATTGAATTATCTAGGAATATGATGCAAGGAAATTTACACTTAATACTTTTGCTTAGGAGAGAAGAGAAATGGCCAACAAATTAGTCAATATGTGGGAACCCCTATTGACGTAGAGATCCATCCAGCTGACCAGTTGAAATGTATTTTAGATATTAATGACTAATCAAGATATTTGATGGCATGGATAATTACAATTCTAAATGGAGTGGGTGGTGATGCATTCTACTTTTTGTCTCCTCCCAACTATAACAGGTTACAAGAAACTTGATAAGAAATAGGACATGTCCTAGAGGCCCCTAATGTATGAATCATGCATATCAGGCACATGACACACACTAGGAAATGTGTCAGACACACATTTGACATGTGTCCTAAAATAAGAAAAGCATCAAATGTATCTGACACATGTCACTATTGGTGTTTCCCCTCTACCCCTCCTTCACGTTCATATCTCTGTTACTTCTCCATCTACTACAAGTGGAGGTGCATGTTCCAATTCTGCAAATAACACTATTGTAGCAAGACAACAAACTCAAGAAAAAAATATCAGCTATGGATGTAACAAGAAAAGAAGAGCCTAGGGAAAAGGTTGTTGGGGTACTTCCCAGAATGGATCAGGATTTCTGAAAGTGGTGAATGCTCTAGGAAAATACAAAGATGCACAATATATGGGTGATTTATTCATTGAAATCATTGAATATGTAGGTGTTGATTCTTCTATGGATGCCATGCCATTTGTATAATTAGCAAGAAATGACCATCTTCTGACAAAAAACAGAAAAATGTGAACAAAATTCTATACCTTAAAACCTAATGAATATTGGCACGTGTAAAGGTCCTCTGGAGTGAAATCATCATGTAAAAGAATTAAAACTCAAATGGTCACTTTAAATCTTAGAAGCAGCTTAAAAATACAAGAAACCAAATTAATAAAATACTTGTACTGTTCTAGGACCCTTTGTCAAATTGGTATTGTTATTTTATAGAACCTTATGTTAACAACTTAACATCTATGCACAAGCCCATAATAATCAATACAATAAAACAAATCATCTAGACAAAACTATTCTCCTGTACAAAAAAAATGCTTCAATTTCGAAAACCAATTAAAATTACCTTTTGAAATGGCTCCTTGACAAGTAATCAAAGAAATGTTGGAAGAAGATTTATGGAACTGTCCTCTGTTGATGAAAAAAAAAACTTTGGTGGAAGCCCCATTGAGATTTTCAATATTGAATTGTTGACAACCTTGACATTACATCCATACAAAAAGATAAATATCTAGGCTAAAAAAAATCATATCAATGTATAACTCAGCATAACAGGAACCAAAATTGAACCCCATGGTGATATAAGATGGCTCAACATTACCCACTACAAAAAACCATAGTTTGTCCAAGTAGAGTCTTCCCATAAGTAGTGAACAAGTAACCAAAGTTTCCAGTTATAACCCACTAAAAACTGGGAAAAAACCAAATCTCTTTAAACTTCCAACCTACTAGGGAATCGATTCATAGAAAAAATGGAACACAAATACTTCCAAATAAACCTCTAAAACTTGTAACCTCAAGAAAACTTGTCAACTTGGCCTAAGAGGATGTATATATAAGTTAAATATTATTCATCCATCTATTTATTCATTCATTCACACAAGAATCTTACCTCACTGTCAGTAGTATATTGTCCATCGAACCAAGGATTTTAGGTGCAGCTACACAACAACCCTGTATCTTCACTTTATTCGAATCAACTAAAGGTATCAATCATCAAGTTCACTCTGCAGGAAGGAAACCTACCTACAATTTTCATCCAAAACTAAAAAGATAAGAACACAACCAATGATAACATTGCTAGAAAAGAAATTTTACTAAAAAACATATCTTACAGTATGAAACAACTCTTTTTCTTGAGAGACTATGATACGAGAAATGCTAGTTTACAAGGCTCTTACTAAAAATGATTTAACCTCGCCCTATTGTTTTGTGGAGTACCTCACAATCTATGAACATGCAGCAACAACTCTTCCCCCTCCCTAGTGTCTATTGGTAGCTCTGCGAGGTATGGGAAAGGAGAATGTGACATCATCTTCGTGCTTAAGTCTCCTACCCTTAGAAGTTGAAAACCAAATTACTTCAGTACAACCCACAATCCACCACTGATATTTTATCTCGTGAGTTTGAAAACCTCCACCACCTGTATCGTCAAGGGAAAAATTGACTTTTTTGACGTATTTTATTCAAGTGTTGGAGGGGAACTAAACAGAATCATTAGAGTTTAAATCTCTTGATAAAAAAAATCCCCAGTTTAACATAACAAGTCATTTAGTTGATTGAAAATAATATATGTTTCACTATTAAAATTTCATTGTCTACCTCATACTCAAAAGACTAATTATGAAATTCATGTGCATTCACATAAAGGTTAAATTTAGGATTTGAAGTATGAATTGAAAGCAATGTGATTTCCAAAAAAAATAACATAAATTGTAATCAGCAAAAGCAACAATGAAACATGCACCACTCCCAACAAAATTTCATAATACTTGTGGTTTCTTATTGTAGATAGACCATAACTTGCCTCAGTTTTACTTTTTCCCCTCCTACATCCATTGATAAGAGCAAATACCACATTGTAAAATATACCATATATAGAAAATTCAATGAATACTCTAGTAGACAAAAAAAAATAAAAAGAAAGGATCCTTGAAGGTGAGATAAGTAAGATAAAAACTTTCATTCTTTTTCTACAAAAAAATAATGATGATGGCCAATATTTTGCTAAAGTAACCATTTATTTAATTGATAGAGAAACAAATCATACATGTCATGTCATTCGAAGAAATATGCAGAGTAGCCTGGCCTATAGCATAAACTCGAGATATAAGAGAGGACGGTTGTGTTTTTAACAACTTGGAGAGAGGAATGGTAAATTAGACCAATTATCCTTACTCTTATGTTAATAGATTTTTTCGATGTCACAGCCTGGTAGTTACTGAGAAGACATGGGTTCCTGATGAAAGGAGCTAGAATCATGAAGAATGAAGAAGAGGAGAGAAGGTGTCGTGAGATGATGTTTGGTTTGGAAAGCTTGAATCACCTCTTCTAAATTTATAACCCTCTTTCATGAAATTTTTTTGCCTCCTTACTCGATCGTTATCTTGGCTCCCATACCAGGGTTTTCTATCCCACACTAGTGACCTTCCTGCCTAGAAAGATGGCATTAACCAGTTAGCACTCCAGGAAGCTCTTCTAGGTTATAGCTCGAAGATTCCAGGTAACTTAATCTATTCTCTCAATGATGGGTAATGTTGGGTCAAAATGAATATCTAACTCACTGAATGGTATACTCAAGACAGTATTAAGTACATTCAGACAAAACAAGGCCTTCAAGAGCTACTATCAGATAGGTAATATTAAATGTGGATGAAGAAACTGACTTTATTAACCAGAACACATACACACAACCATATATATATTATGGGCCAATAAAACTAGTATGATTACTTATGATCCTTTTCTCACTAATTAGATGGTAAGATGATAGTCACCAATGGATTATGTAAACATAGATAAAGAGCAGAATTTCACTCATAGAATAGAACAAAAATGTAAAATAAGATCTGGAAAATAACAATGAAGGAAGCTTGCATACTGAATATATTATAGAAAGTGTCTTTATCACAACAACAGTGTATCTAGAAATCCAAATCAACCCTATGTTCTATAGAATTAATAGGCTTTATAGCCTTTACAAAATTATTCAGGATCCTGAAAAACTGGATCGAATTTGCTAAAAATAGACAATAAAAAATAATTTCTAGAAAATAGGAAAAGATCCTATTTTGATGGTCAATCTCCATATTTCAAAATATCTTCCTAATATTCAAAGTCTTTGACATCTGTAGTAGAAACTGAAGGAGAACTTGAAATTGCCATTTGGAAGACAAGTCACCTTTTACCAATGTAGGCAAGAATCCTTATCACCTCTATCCTTGCTGGCGAAAACTGAAACATAACTCTAATCTTGATTCCTTTAGTCTTTGTCTATCATTATAAATCATCCTCGAAACATTTGGATCAGAGAGTATTGGATCTGGGAAAAATAAGATCTCTCTGCCATGTCTGCACTTTCGGTGGCTAGCAAAGGAAAAATTTGATCCTGTTAATGAACAGTTGAAGTGTTCTCCTAAGCCACCGAAAAGCCTGTTTTAACAGTTAATCATAATTGAAACAATCACATTTTACCTTAATGTTTTAAAGCTTCAATGTTGTTCTTCTGGTGTCTCTGCAACTTGAATAGGTTCTGGGATGGTAGTAGAATCACAAGATGCCTCTGGAATATAAATATTCATGGCTACCTCTGCTAGGGTTTCCAGCTTATGATGTGCTTGAGACTAAGGGTTTGAATACTTTGTCTGCAATTTTGACAGCCTGATTTTTCTATAGAGATTAGTTTTGTCCTTCATCAACCTGAGATTTCTTTCTTTGAGATTAGTATACTTCTTTGTTAGTTCTTGAAGAGAGTCATATAATTCAGTATTTATCTTAGTTAATATTTCATTGCTTCTTTTAATTTCCCTTTCAAGAACTTCTAGTTCATACACCTGCCTTAGTAGCTGGCTGATATTCTAAGATTTGTATTCCTTTGGCTTGCTAGATGAAGCCTTTGCAACTTGTTGACTTTGATCATCCTTTGGTGTTGGCGAGGGAAGATCCTGATTCCCTACTGTAACTTGATTTGCTAGGTAAGCTCCTTTCTCTTCTTCATCCTCAGAATCAGTGTATGGCAGGTTGAGGACATTATTGTCTTTTGAAGAAGCTTCTTCTTTCTCTGTCTTCTTACTAAAATCTAGATTCCTTTTGGCCTTCGTAGTCTTACAAGATGGAGAGGTTTGATCAACTACAACTGGAGAGATGGCTCTCCTCTTCCTATTTCAACTTCTAGGAGTGGAATACTTTTTTGAAGAAGACCTCTTTTTATCCTCTGGCTGTAGCTCTATTTCAAATTCATTCTAGAATAGGAAGTACACCTAGGAAATGTTCCTCCTTTGCAGCAGCTTAGAAACAATTAGCTTGATTAAGCCATGATGGGATAATCTACCTGCAATTTTGGTTGGTTTGGCTCTGACTTGATGAGCCGTCTTAGTCAATATTTTGTAGAGGTAAAAAAGCAAATTCAAGTGGCTCCTACCAGTGAAGTGATTCATTAATTTAAAATGACAGATCATCACCCTATTGTATCTACCCTCACAGGTTATGTAGACAAGAATTGACTTCAACAGGTGCTGCCATTTCTCCTCGAAATAGGACGTAGGAATGTTCTTCTTCCATACAATACTTTTGTGCTCACGTTTCAGGTAGGATCTAAATTCAACATTATTTGTAACAGTGGTCTTAAACCAATTTTCTCCAATCCTTGGAAGCTTTGTTACTTCAGCTATAAGAGCTTCATCCACCTAGAATTCTTCCTTGCCGATTACTGCTTTTTTGCCATCAAATGTGAGAGGAAAAGATTCTGCTACTTCCTGATGAGATCCTTGGATTTTTTCACAAAACATATAACAACCTGCGTCTTTGAATAGTTGACATACCTCTAGGTGTGATTCCAGGTAACAGATATCACCAAGCTCTTTCCTTAGGGAAGGTCCTCCTCTCTTCATTTTTTGAACTATTTCTCTACACCCGCAATTTGAAAATTCAAACTTTGGGGGAGGTAACACAGCCCGGGATTAGGTAAATTTTGCTTAGCGAGAACAAACACTAGGAATGAGGAATGAATCAAGGGAATGTCCTAATTTTGAGGGATATAGTTAGCAATTGAGATTTGAAAAAAGGTATGGTTTAGCTGATGAGACCTGTAAACTAGAAAGTGCAAGGAACATGATCATATGAACTGGAATTACAATACACGCAGTAATTAGATCACCAATATGGGACCGGTGTAGGGTAAAGAGGGTTTGGGATTGGATAAATCACATCAACTGATAATAATATCTTAAACACCTCTTACCAAACTAGAATCAACGACTTCTCTTGTATTTTCGATGGCTAATGGACAATTATTTCGCTTCCATCCTGATAGTTCCTGTGTATGAAGGACGTGTTGACCGCTTCAACCTTCATGTGATTTCAGTGGCTAAAATAGCCCTGAATTTTATGTTTAAGCTGCCAAAAGCTAATATTTTCGATGGCTAATGAACACTTGAAATGTTCGCCTAAGCCACCAAAAACTTGAGCTTTGATTTTATTGAAGAAAAACAAATTCCAATGTGTTTAAGACTTCATTACATACCCAAAACTCTCACAATGAGCCTTAAAATTTTCAAAAATGTTTTTTGACTTCCTATCACTACATGAAATAAATTGTCTAATTTATTTGAGGAGATAACATAACCTATCCTATTGGTGCGATGGTTTTCCCTCCTTCAAAGTTTGTTGGATCACCCAATGGATCATTGCATGAAGTTTCTCTCTTGTAGTTTTGGTTGAGACCCAATCAAGTTCCTCTGAAGCTGGTGTGCTGCACAGGAGAATTTTTTTACAAAATTTGGCGCCCCCTACTTTCAAAAAGATGGAGTGTTAATTTTGACCAAAATTGTCTTCTATCACTTCCCTTGTTATATATATGAAATCCTCAAGTCTGGGCTTTAAGAGGTCAAATATTGTATGCACTAAAGTAGATTAATGCTTGTCCATGTTTAAGTTCAAAGCTGTTGGTGATTATCATGAGATTCATGGTGATGATTGTAATGATAATGAGAATGATAATGATGACGACGATGATGAAAATGATGATAATAATAATGAGATTTGGTTTATTAGAGGCAAGCCATAATATTAGACAGTGTAATACTAGTTCGGAAAGGCATAGAATGAAATTGTTCCATTTGACTGGATGCTTTGTTCATTAAAATTGATTGTGATAAATCATATAATCAAGTGGAGTGATGATGATGAAGACAATGAAAATGATCATAATGATGAAAACATCGATAATCATAGAATGATGATGATGATGATGACGATAATCACAGTGGTGATGTTTAAGATGAGGAATAGGAGGACCATGATCATGATGATGATGAGGATAAGGATGATGCATGGAGGATTAAGATGATGATTATGATGACGGAAACCATGACGAAAATGATGAAAATAATCATCAAAAGAATGATAGTGACAATAATGAAAATGGGTAAGATATTGGTGGTTCCACATACATCCATTGTGAAGATTGTGCTCCTCTTGGCTGTTGATGTATTTGTAACTTCGGAATGTATTCATCCGTATTTTCTCATGTATTGTAACCCGATTTTTATTCCAAGATGTATTTTAATGTATTTGAGTCATGTCATACCCCAATGGTTTTTTCAGCAAGTTTCTATAATGAGAAAGTCATGTCAAGTCATTGTGGGTAACCCTCCTATTGATCAAGGGTTAAAGTCCCCACAGTTGTGGGGCTCTTGGGTTATTAGACTATCCTAGTGAAGTCGACCCTAAGTGAGTCACTATAAGTCAGGGCAATAGTCCCCACCATTGTGTTACCCTCCTATTGGTCAGAGGAGGCAAAGTCCCCACAAGTGGTGGGGCACTAGGGTTATTAGACACTCCTAGAGATGTCAGCTCTAGTAAGTAATTGTTAAGTGAGGACGACATGTTGGAGTTGGTTTCAAGTGAATGGAAGAATACAAATAGAGAGTGAGAGCCTCTCTATTTATCATACTCATACACACACTCAATCATTGGGGTGCATGAGTGAGAGACAAGAAGCTCTCTCAGTGTGGGAGAGAGAGATTGTTGCTGTCAGGAGATCACTTACTGTTTTGGGGATTTTCTATTTTGGTGTTGATTCTATCTTTGAGGAACTTGTGTGTTTTTCACCATTTATGGTTTCCCCGAGGATAAACACTGTGTTCATTGTGTCTTGTGTTTTATTGTTGTGCTTGTTATTCTCTCAGTTAAATATCCTAATGTTATGCTAGCTTAATGAAAAAATTCTAACATGGTATCAGAGCTAACCTGAGAAGAAGACATTGTGCAGCTATAGAAGCTATGGCTTCTTAATTTTTAGGTCTCTCTCCACAATCCATCAGCAAAAGTATGCTAGGATGATTGTCCTTTGAAGGGTGCATCTTTCTGTCGAAGCAGAATTCGATTCTGAGCATTTTCAGTTTTCGATGCATAAATTAGGGATTTCTATAGAAGAGGAATTTTTGAGTGAGCCTGGCATAGGATTTTTCTCCTCATAAAAATTGAAGTTTAGATACCTGGATCAAGAAATTTGGTTGGGTGAAACTTCAGGAAAGTCTAACCCTAGTTTGACCGTGAGCTAGAAAAACCCTAAATACTAAAACTGCTAAGTTTTGGTACATTTGCTATATCTTGATATTGGAGAAGTATCAGGAGCTGAAAATTTCAAGGGCTGAAGATAAATTCCTGATGAAACCTTTTCCAAATGGTAGCCTCAGATTCTCTATATTATTGGAGATATGATCCCTCCACGTTAGGGTTCTATCCTCTTCTAGAATTCATCCCTAAATAGGACACCTGGGGAGAATTGCAATATATTTGGATACAAAGGTCCAAATGGAATTCCTGAAGATGTTCTAGAAAGCGAACAGACTTTAATTTCTGTGGTCCAAATTTTTTACTCAGAAGATGAGCTAGTGACACGTGGTAGTCCGTACAACTTCACTGTTCTGAACAGTCCTGTAACAGGACACCTTGTGAAAAGGATCATAAATCCCAATTGGTGAAACCAATTCTATTCAAACTTATGGTGTTGGATCAGGGACATGCTATGTTACCTTAGCGAGAAATTTCAGACATATAGGAGTAGTAATTTAGGAGATATCATAGAAACAGTGACAAGAATTTCTGCAAAAGAAATTGGAAAACTAGGGATTTATGTTCCAGGAGCTTCCCTCCACTGTTTTCAAAAACGGAGTACATTGGATAGATCCATTTGAAGGGATATATTTTTCTATCCAATAATATATGAAAGATTCCAAGTTTTGAAAATTAGGTTTTCTATGACAAACCCTAGATCAGCTAGCTCTGGAACCAGGACGAACACCTCAAATTGGTAAGATCTAATATTTTGCTATTTCCATTTGAGGTTCTCATTTTAAAGTGATCTGTCACATCAGCTTGATGATAATCTTGGTGAAGTTGAAAAAATTCCAAGCATGGAAGTATATGATCTCTCTAAAGAAAATGAATTAGACACCTGGATGAATAGAGAGGTTCCAGTTCCAGAGGGAGATGAGGCTAGAAGCCTTACACAAGAAGAACTTGGTCAAGGCCAAGAAGATCATTGTTGATTCAGTCATGAATCAACTTGTACTACAAGTGTCTTCCTTAAAGAAACTAAAGATGTTTGACCAAGCTATTTGAATGAAAGAAGATACATCAGAAGATGACCTTAAGAAACCAGTTGAAGAATGTGAAATGCGGAATGCGGAGACCATGCAGTCATAAGGGTCTCTCAAATCAAAGAACAACTTGAAGTGGTAAAAGAAGAAGTGAAGAATGTAGAAGTGGTGATGGCCACCTTGAATGGCCTCCCAGGATCATGGGATTCATTCATTCAAGGAATGTGTGCCAGAAGGAAGTGATTACTTTCAGTAGACTCTGGGAAGAAAAAGAAGCTCAAATCATAAGAAGAGAAGAGAAGATGGGAGCAATTGAAGTTCAAGCTCTCACCATCCAAAGAAGATCCCTCAAGCAACAAGGAATATGAAGAACTCAACTCTTGAAGAATCTCTTATCCACCTGAGCATTTGGATAAGAAACGATGATATTATGAATGAAGAAGACGATGAAGCTGAAGTCTCAAGGAGTCTACCCACGAAACAAATAAAGATAAGTATTCAATTGTCATTTCATGATATTGTTTTGCTATACATTTGTTTATATTCAGTTGATGTATTATGCATGATAGGATGTTTGCATTAATGACAGTATACTTCTAATATGCATGTGATGGGAATTAGCTCATGGTGCTATACAACTCTCCATTGCTACTTATCTAGAATGAAACCTCTTTGCTGACATATTGGATTACTGCATAATCTCAATGTTGTCCTGGTAGAGATGGAAGCCATCTAGAAAAGTTTTTGTGAGATATGGATGAATGTTGTATTGGTTAAAGTAGTTGCATGATCATATATTTATGCATAAGAATTTTCCAGTATGAACGTTCCTTATGAAATGTTTCTAACCATACAAATGCATTTGACTTGTAGGAAAACAAAATTGCATACATAATCGGCTACAAGCAAAGAAGGATGAGACTTGTTCCAAAGAACAAGTGACGACATTTGAAAATGAAAAATAATATGATGAATGTAGTGACATAATTGATGCAGAACCTTCCAAGAACAAAGGGAATATCAGTTCAGGAAGAATGATGTCTAGGATACAGTATCGATACATGAAGGGAAGTTTGTAGTTCCATCCTGCAGTAGATGGAAACATTGTGAGATACAAGGCAAGATTTGTAGCACAAGGCTTTTGACGAAAAGAATTCATAGACTACAAAGAGACATTTGCATCCATTGCAAGTGAAGACACATGATAGGCAGAATCATGTGTGCAAATGAAAGAAGTCCTTGTACATGCTCAGAAGACACCCATGGGATAACACATACATGAGGAGCTTGATGAAGATATGAACCTTTGCTACAAGGTGGATAAAGGATGACAAGCTCACAGATGGGTGCAAGAGGAACTTTTGAAAAGGTTCAAGATAAAGGATCTTGGTATCCAGTGATCCTAGATTGATACATAGAATATTAGTAGCATAGGAAGCTACTTGTCACTCTGGTACAGAATGTTTCAGTGCATAGAGTACGAAAGACAGAGGGAGTGACTGCAGAATATCCTGAGGTTCGACATGGTATGACAAGATGGATAGATTACTGATGACTCTAGGCTTTACTGAGAGTAAAGTGGATTCCAACCTTTGCTTCAAGGTTGAAGGTGGAAGACTAGTGATGCTCCTGTTATGTGTCGATGCACTACGTTATAGGCATGGAGGTGTGGACAAGGGAAGTATGTAGTAGAGATCCTGAAGAGGTTCAGGATGATAGAATGCATGACCACACCTATGGCATTGAACCTGAAGCTATTAAGTGTTGCTTCATCAGATTCAGTTGATGCCACAATGTATCATAAAATGATTTGTTCCTTGATGTACCTGACAGATACAAGACTAGATACTTGCTTTGTTGTGAACACATTGAGACATGTTCACTTGATGGCTGGAAGTATGATACGAATCAAAAGATTAGCCTGGAAGGTTATACGGATTCAGATTTGGCAGTGTCATTGATAGGAAGAGCACTTTGGGGTGCTTCTTCAGTGTGAGATCATGTGTGATATCTTGGTTGGTAGGATGGAGTCCTGCATGGCACTGAGTACAGCTGAGGAAAAATATGTTGCCACTTGCTCTTCGAGAGGTAGTATGTTTCTTTTGAAAAATACTATTTGATTTGATCTAACTTGCATTTTTGGTATGATGCAGAGAGGAGCAGTGAAGCTCCAGTTTGTGATACAGATTGAGATCTCTCGAAAGAAGGAGTTCTAGCATAGCTAGGAGACAGGTTTTCTAAGCATAAATCCTAGCGAAGCTGGTAGGTTGCTCATACATAAATGGTCCTGTAGGTTGTCCTCGGATGTAATTGGTCCTGGAGAAGCTTGCGAGTTATCCTTGGATGTAATCATCCCTGATGAGATTCTATGCTAGAAATGGCTAGAGTGAAGTTTGAGTACTTCAGGGAGAATCTTGGTGTTCTCTATATTGAGCTTCCCTCCAAAGGGAAGTGATGATTTTGTGTGCCATTCTGACATGGTGAGAGGATTGGTTCCTTCCATGATCAGATGTAAGTGCTGTGCCATTCTGACATGGTGAGAGGATTGGTTCCTTCCATGGTCGGATGTAAGAGCCGTGACATGGTGAGAGAATTGGTTCCTTCCATTGTCAGGTATATGTGGATGCCACATCCAGCATGAAAAAAGGCTGGCTCTGTGAAGACACATCTAGTATGAAAAAGGACTAGCTCTGTGTAGATGGCACATCCAGCATGAAAAAGGGCTGGCTCTATGGATTCTCATATAGTATGAAGAAGGAATAGCTCTGAGTAGCTACCACATCTGGTATGAAAAAGGACCATCTCTATGATGCCTCATCTGGTATGAAAAAGGACCAGCTTTGTGATGCCCTACCTAGTATGAAAAAGGACTAGCTCTGGGAAGGCTCATCTAGTATGAAAAAGGACTAGCTCTGAGTAGCTGCCACATCTGGTATGAAAAAGGACAAGCTCTGTGATGCCTCATCCGGTATGAAAAAGGACCAGCTCTGTGATGCCCTACCTAGTATGAAAAAGGACTGGCTCTGGGAAGGCTCATCTAGTATTAAAAAGGACTAGCTCTAAGTAGCTGCAACACTTGGTATGAAAAAGGACCAGCTTTGTGATGCCTCATCTGGTATGAAAAAGGACCAGCTCTATGATGCCCTACCTAGTATGAAAAAGGACTAGCTCTAGGAAGGCTCATCTAGTATGAAAAAGGACTAGCTCTGAGTAGCTTCCTCATCTGGTATGAAAAAGGACCAGCTCTGAGATGATACATCCAGTATGAAAAAGGACTGGCTCTGTAGAGGTTCCTATGATAAGAAGAATCAAGAGATAGCACCTGTGATGATGCCCAGTGATGATCCAGATCGAGTGATGATGATCCAGATCCAGTGATGATGATCCAACAGAAATGATCTAGATCAAGTGACGATCCAGATCCAGTGATGATGTCCAGTGATGATGTCCAGTGATGATCCAGATCCAGTGATGATGTCCAGTGATGATCCAAATCCAGTGATGATGTCTAGTGATGATCCAAATCCAGTGATGATGTCCAGTGATGATCCAGATCCAGTGATGATCCAGATCTAGTGATGATCCAGATCCAAAGATGAAGATGACTTGAAGAAAAATATGACTTGAAAATAAAGATGACTTGAAGATGAACATGACTTGAAGACGAAGATGACTTGATGATGATCTAGATAATATAGCAAAGAATACTTGTGTCAATATATTGTGTCAAGAGAATAACTTCCTAGTTAAGAGGGACTGTTGATGTATTTGTAACTTCGGAATGTATTCATCTGTATTTTCTTATGTATTGTAACCCGATGTTTATTCCTGGATGTATTGTAATGTATTTGAGTCATGTCATATCTTGATGTTTATCCCAGCAAGTTTCTATAATGAGAAAGTCATGTCAATTCATTGTGGGTAACCCTCCTATTGATCAAGGGTTAAAGTCCCCATAGTTGTGAGGACCTTGGGTTATTAGAATATCCTAGTGAAGTCGACCCTAGGTGAGTCATTGTAAGTTGGGGCAATAGTCCCCACCATTGTGTTACCCTCCTATTGGTCAGAGGAGGCAAAGTCCCCACAAGTGGTGGGGCGCTAGGGTTATTAGACACTCATAGAGATGTCGGCTCTAGTAAGTAATTGCTAAGTGAGGCCGACATGTTGGAGTGGGTTCCAAGTGAATGGAAGAATATAAATAGAGAGTGAGAGCCTCTCTATTTATCATACGCATACACACACTCACTCATTGGGGCACATGAGTGAGACAGGAGAAGCTCTCTCAGTGTGAGAGAGAGAGATTGCTGCTATAGGGAGATCACTTACTGTTTTGGGGATTTTCTATTTTGGTGTTGATTCTATCTCTGAGGAAGTTGCGGGGTTTTCACCATTTATGGTTTCCCCGAGGATAAACACTGTGTTCATTGTCTCGTGTGTTTGATTGTTGTGCTTGTTATTCTCTCAGTCAAATATCCTAATGTTATGCTAGCTTAATGATAAAATTCTAACATTGGCCAACACTATTTCATGCATGGGACATAATGGAACAAAGTAGAGAACCATGGGACATGAATAAATATAGTCTATGCTAAGTTGAGAAAACATGAGTTATTTATAAAGGAAATTCAATAACTTGGGAAAATCATATATGAATATGGATTCAAAGTAGATCGCAAGAATATAAAATCCATATCCAGTTGGTCAAATCTAAAGAATACAACTGGTGTGAGGAGATTCCTAGGCTTGTTATGTTATTATGGAATATTCATCAAGGGTTTATCTATTATTGAATATCATCTCTCATGCAGAAAACCATCTCATTTTACTATTATTGTGATCACTTTAAAAAAAATGGAAACTCTAATATTTAAAATCCTAAACTTAATTTGTTGATATGACTCAAAGTATAAAAACTAATTGACCAAATCCTAGCTCTAATATCCTACTCAAATGCACTCGAGAACAAAGCATTATCTTTGCAAAAGTAATTTTGGTTGAAATATTTACAAGTAATTGGTTAAACCCAAAAACCGTGGATAACTAACTCCATGAGTAGTGGATCCCTCACATGAAAGGGGTTAGACCCTCTACTATTTCTATGCAAATGGATTCTACACCTTCTTTTTTGAGATAAACCTTGGTTAAGGAAAATATTTTCAAAAATGACCCATAGTTTGTGGGGCCACATTAAATGTATTGGAGTAGGTGGATGTTTGACTTCAAATAACAATATGAATTCCAACCATGTTACAATGGCGGGTAACACTTTCACACTTGTCTCTATTTGTTTGGATGATGAAACATTCAAAACCATTTGAAACATATTGGGTAAATACATAGACATAGTCAAGGATCATGCTTGATAATAGTTGCATGTGATTGAATCTAAGTGGAGGTTGATTAAGGTAAAGGCCTGCAACTATTGAAGTGAATAATGGAAATATGTTTTTGATATTGTGTTATTGGAGGGATTTAATTGGACGATGGAATAGATTGGTTCAACATATATCTTATGCTTTTTCAAAATTAGACTAGAATAAGATATACTGGTGTGATTTAAAAACCCTACTAATGGAAGCTACATACTGTGTTTTGGACATACTACCATGTTCTTAAACAATTGAGAGATTGAGGGAAATTCATGGTGGTAAAAGTTTACAAATAATTCTTGAAGTCCATAATATTTATGTGGGTGGACCTATAAAATAAGGTAATCACATGGGATGTTTTAATGAGATGCACATGGAAAGGTACTAGTATGTGTCCTCTCTATAATAATAAATCAAAGGCAATATAACATTTTATAGTTAGATGTCGTTACTCCAGGAAGGCCTAGGAAAAATCAAACTCAATGACTGGTGGAGGAGGGGTTTGAGAAGGAAACTCAAATGGAGATTAAGCTCACAAAACCTAGTTGGATGAAAAGGTGGTTGTTGATCATAACATTGATCCTCTTAGAAATTTCTAGGCACCATGGCTAGCTAGGAACACTATGATATTCTAATATTGATTCACATCCCTCTTGCAAGTTCTCTACAATATTTAACATCCATATGATGGACTTATGAACATTTTGAGAATAAATTTACCAATGCAGGCTGGGCATTTGGAAATTGAAAAAACATTTCCATACGGTTTTCTTAACGAATATTTCATGGTAAATTTGGACCTATGTAAAGTGTGTGGAATTCACCTACTTAACCAAGGATCACCACTTTACCGTCACCCAATAGAATGGAAATGGGTGTAACAATATGGACAAGATTAAGGCGTTACTTATCTTTATGGGTATATCTATAGACAAAGGAATATTATATCCGCAAATGATGATGAAAATAATGACAATGATGATAATGATGAAAATGATGATGACGGCGATGATGATGATGGATATGAAAATGATAAGCCCTAAATTATTATAAACCCCATAACCCCAAATCCCCTAACCACTTAACCCCTTAAACCCTAACCTCTAAGGACCCTAACTGTTAAATGTAACCATAGCGATCATAGTGAGCATAACCCCATTAAATCATAAGCCTAACTCTTTATAAGCCCCCCAAATTACCCAAATCCCCTAATCACTTAATGCACTAAACCCTAACCCCCGAGTCCTGTAAACCCTAAGGACCCTAACCACTAAATGTGACCATAGTGACTATATATATTATTAACACATTCATATGACATAGCGTGACCATAAGGCCCCTAACCAATAAAACCCCTAATAACTAATTTCTTGACCCCTTAAACCTAAACCTTCTTATACACCTAACTCCTAACCCCCCTAATGTGACCTTACTGTCCATAGTGACCATAATCACATTGAACTATAACCCTAACTCCTTATAAACCCCCTAATCCCAAATCCCCTAACCTATTAACCAACTAATTCCTAACCCCTAAAACCATTAAGTTCTAATTAATGTGACCATTGTGACCATAATGATTATGTATTTTACACAATGCATACATCATAACGTTACCATAAGGAACCTAACCACTAAAACCCCTAACAGTTAAGCATTCAATTATTTAGAACCTTCTATCCCAAACTATCAATATAGGTAAATAAAATTCCAATCCTAATGAATTTTGGAGGTGTTTTCCTAACAGCCCCCCCAACTCCCTAACCCCCTAATGTGACCATAATGACCATAGTGACCATAACCTCATTAATCCATAACCATGAATCCTTATAAACCCAATATTACTAAATCCCCTAACCCCTTAACTAATTACACCCTAGTCAAAATAAAAATTTAATCCTCGTCATAATCATCATCATCGACAAGGCCCAAAATTTTGTCCATGAGTGATAGCTCAGTCCATGAGAACCATTCCTGGTTCCCATGAAGAGCCTTAGAGTACACTAAATTTTTGACCCAACAACCTACATTTTTGGCATTGAACTTGACTTGGTGTAACAAACTTTAAATGGACACCATATCCTACTCACATGACAAAGTTCCCATTTATAAGGCCTACGTAGTAGCTAAGGACCCCACAAATTATGGACCATGAAACCTTTACTTTGGTATCATTTGTAACCATCCATGTTTTTCTAAACCTCAAAATGGCCATGACCATATCCAACTTACATGCCAAATATTCCTTGTGGAGGGCTTGTGGTGGTAATTTGGGGCCCTGTGTATGGAGCATGAGCTTTAGAGGAAAATGTTGCAGCCGAAGACCATATTTTGACTATATTTTAAGTAATGCATCAAGAACCATACCTTATGCAAAAGTTTTCAAAATGATGAACATATTTCACATGTAGACTAGATATTTTCTATGCATATTCATGCTATGTGATGGTCAAGGGAATCATGATGGTCTGTGACCTCGTAAACAAATGGTGTGAATTTAGGCCATAAATTTAAACCCTATACCATGGTGTGGGCCAACAGATCGATCCTTGATGTTATAAATCTCAAAATACAAACATATCCCACTTGTAGTTGAAATAATATCCCCCCCATAGAGATTATGTGTTGTCTCAAGGTCTTATGACACATCACTCATGAGACACATTGTTACATGGAGGCTAGAGTTTACATACATAGTTATTATGTGGTAGTCTAGTTAACATGCATGGACCATCAACATTATAGAAAATTAATATGGAATAAGACCCTACATTTAGTTTGCGGGACATGCTATATGCCACAATAATCATCCTTATCTATGTTACATATATTGAAATGGCCACCATATCTCACTTGTAAGGTAAAGTAATTATGTGTAGGGCCCTACACAAGGACCATGACAACATAAGGTCCTATATTTTTCCTTTTACCATGGAATAGTCCTCAATATCCATCCCTAGTGTGCCCCTCCTGAATGTGGTGGCCACATATCACATGTACGAAGCTAAGGATTCCCTACATAGGCCCTATGCAATGACGTGGGTTATTATGCAAAGACTACGAGCCCCATTAACAAATGTTTGATCCCAACAACATGGGTTTTGGTATCAAATGATGGATTAATAAAAAAACAACGTCCATAATGTGACAACCCTAAAAATGGCCACCATATCCACCCGAAAGCACATGTTATGGACTAAAAATATGTATCTTTACCCTTGTCCACGAATTGGGGAGGGAACATTACATGAAAAGATTGACATTCAATTGAAGGAAAAGCTCTGAAAAAATTGAGAAGATGAGCGTTAAATGTTGATTTTTTAAAGTATACCCATATCTTCCTCACCTTCTTTCAATCATCAAAATATATAATGCTTGGTTAACATTGAACAATAACAACTATAACTAAAAACATTTCTAACATGAACATATAGATAATGAGCTAGACATTATGAGAACATAGAATAATACATATATTATAATTTTATTAAACTAGTGTAAATCAATCTTAGATTCAAATCTATTAAGCGCCAAGAGGGATCCAAAAGACAATTGAGGTGCAACGTACAACAAATAATATACATCAAAATAGCATAACAACTTAGCATAAGCTCATTTCTAAACCTTTCTAAATGCACTAAAATCATCTTAAGCATACTTTTTTTTAAGTTGTGAAGAACATGGAATTTTATGCATAAAAATGGAAACTAAGCAACATGCCAAGTGGGAGAGATTCATGTGCCATGCGGACTATCAATGTATGGAAATTTATGCATAAAATTATGTGGAAGGGTCCTTCTAGATCCAACTCCTAAGCTTCTTTGCATGTTTTGGTGTTGACACCTAGAAAGGATATGTCCTCTCACATATGATAAACCTAATCAAACTGCGTATATAACCTGTCACAATCCTATCTACAGTTGGTCCAAGTGAATTACCACTACACAAAGCATGGACCAAGAGTTATGTTTTCAAAATAGGAAGATTGCATAAGATTGGGATGAAAAGATCAGGGAAAACACATTCCAATAAAATACCACTATCTAAGAGATCAGGCTGAAAATAATAACATTAAATAAGAATATATTCCAACACAAGAATAGGTTGTAGACATCTTCACTAAACCCTTGAGTAGAGATGTATTGAATATTGTAGGAAAAGATTAGGAGTAGTCTCTCTTCCAATCTAAATATCTCAAGAAAAAAGAAAAAAAATGCATCAGTTGGCATCAATTCATGGGGAGTCATTGATCAAATTTAGGGGGAGTCATGCAACACTTTGGCCTTGATGTCAAAGGGGTAGAAATGAAAGTAGTATTGCCATCAATTCCAAAGGGGGGGTATTGTTGGAAATATGGAAATATAGGTTGACATTGATGGAATTTCCATTGTCAATGGATTTGCGAGGATGATAATAAGCATTGATGGAATTGATAGTACCGAATATTCTGTATAATTATGACTGGAATAGGGATACTAATGTTGTATTGAATGGGTTGGACAACCTGGATGCTCGAAGAAATATGAATAGGATTTTCTTGGCTGTAGGAGTTTCTCTAGTAGAAAGTGGAACTATTGGATATTTGCAGAGATTGAAATGGATACAATTGAAGTTAGCAATTTAAACATGAAATTTCTATTTCATAAATAGCACATTGGGCAATCAGTCTTGAAATTTAGACATGATATGAACATTGTTGCATACCATTCCAATGGCAAGAATCCCAAGTTTGGTGTATCATTTTTTAAGTGGTTTAATGTTGCATTACAAGATGATTGCAGGGATTCCAAATAAATATCTCAAAATTATGAGTATGAATAATGCTAATCTGTAGAGGATAATTAGGGTAATGGTTGACATTTAAATTAGTTGGGTACTACACCCAAATTCCTTCCCTTCTTTTTGGAAATACTGACTGTGCTTCCAAAGGATACATATAAATACAAAATTGCAACTCGTCCAGAGAGACGTCGTCAATTTCAGAAAAAAAAATTGATGGATCATGTAACATACCTCAAATTTCAAACATAAAAAAAATTTCTATAACCATATATCTTTGGAGAAATTAAATAAATACCTATATGTTCTGAGGATTTACAAACAAAATAGAGAGTTTAAAGCATAACCCTGGTCATATGAAATTATCATCATCACCTTAACAAAAATTAATAACCCTTTAAAAAAAAGATTTTCAAACAAAAAATAAAAAAACTAAGTTCTATTCTTTTGCAATAACCATTAGCAGTTCCGATTCAGTGTTCCACATTCCGCATTATCTTTTCCACTGCAAAATATAGAAACCAGAAACAGAAGGTGCAATGGAGCCTTTCGAACACTTTCTGCCTTCTCCTATGAAATCTAGGAATTGGAACTCAATGAAACGACCACCTTGTCTTTTTTCTTTCTGCCTTCCAACTTCCTCCTTTTCGCCTGCCACTATGGACCTCGGAAGTTGGAAACTCCATGAAACAATCACTTGGTATTCCAGCTTTTTGCCCTCTAACTTCCAACTTTTCTCCTTCCGCTGCAGGCCTCGAAAATCAGAAAACCCGTAGAACAACACCTTTCCTTTCTACCTTCCGCCTTCCAGTTTCCTCCTTTCCTCCTTCCACTGCGGTCCTCGAAAATCAGAAAAATAACTTTTTTCCTTAAAATTTTTCCCGTTTTCCTCCTTCTGCCTTCTAGGCAGAACTCGGGAATTGAAAACCAAACATAATAACACCTTCATTTGACCACTTTCCACCTTCTGCATTCTGCACAAGCTTTCTACAACGTTGATCCTTGTGGATTCAACCTTGACCCTCGATCTTGATTTGATGTGGAAATTAGACTTTAGAAGCTTAACACTTTGCCTTGTCTTTCTCATGTTTCCCGCCTTCCGCATTTCGCAACTTATATAAACTGACAATCTCTTTTACGGATTTAATCCTGACCGTTGATCTGATTTCTTTTATGGATTCCAAATGAAACCTTCACGACTATCATCAACCGTTGATCTTTCCCATGGATGAAATCTCCGTCGTTGATCTTTTCCTTTAAATATTCCACAATGAAACTTCTGCGACTATTGTCAGTCGTTGATCTTCTTGCAGAAACAATCTCGACCACTAGATGAAAGGAGATTTGTCTAGATTTAAATCAGGCGCTACTTCTAAGTGCAAAATCTCTTTTCAACCGTTCATATGATTTCTCTTATGGATGAACATTTAACCGTGGATTCAACAGGTTTCTGGTTGATTTGGGTTTTAATTCATTGTAAGTCAATTGGATAAGGAACTATCTTAGTGCTTACAACTATACCTTGATTCCATCCACTGAACATGATTTGAGAACATTTAACCAAATGTGTTAAGTTGTTGATAGGATTTGTACAGTTTAATTACAATTTTTCTCTATGCAAATTAGTTTCAACCACAATATTGAATAACTCATATCTGAGCTGTAAACAAGCATTGTAGTTTCATTCGAAACTTAAATTTGTAATGCAAAATTAAGGAATAATTACACAATCAATACATACAGGAAATACACAGTAGGAACAACTGATACCGTATAAAAACAGAGGATTCAATCCATTAGATGTGGACTCATCAATTCTAAATCGTTTAAGCATAATAGATTAGTGACAATCATACCTAAGTAATTCAACTCAGAATGAAATAATAATTGTTACAGTAGTTCATTACTAACAATTGCTTGATGCATGTATGGATTCCCGATCTCGGTTACATTGAGAAGGCTCTAACATTGTACAAATCTAGGATATACAAAACAGGGACAAGGAATCTACATAAATGCATAAAACAATACTGTCTGGAAATATAACTACAATTTAACATTTCACCTATACATCCTAGTGCATCTAAATCATTCATAAGAAATCGAGTAGTAACATGGTATCAATGCTGGGAAAACAAAAGTGGAAAAGTTGTTCCTCCCAACCAACTCCTGGGGAAGCCAAATTACTTGCTCCAGAACCCCCAAGCCTGTTCGCTGAACCACAAGAGAAAAATATCTCAATGCACCATCTTTTCCATTATACATATGTTAATCCTCGTCCAATACTAGCCTACTTTTGCCCATGGAAATACTATTAAATACTATTTTTCGTTGGACTTGGCCATTTATGAGCCTCCCGATCTTTAGCAACTCAACTAGGAGTGTAGACCTACTTTTTGGGGATGATGCTTCCTACATCTTTAGTTCTCGCTCAGTGGTCTTTACCACTTGCCATTTTCCTCTTGTGGGTTAGCAAACACTCTTTCAACAACTATATCCACTTTTCTTCCCCTTCAGCATATTTTATTAAATAGGAAATGATTTATTACAAAATGTTTTATTGTTGAGCTTCATGTCAAAGAATAATAAAATAATAATCAAAGTATTTTCCAATAGAATTGAAAATTATTAATTCAGGGGGTGTTATAGATTAGTGGAGATTGCTTTTAATATCTTCAGTTCTTTCTTGGATGTTGAATATTTTTGTGAATAGGTTTTAGATGTTTTTTTCATCATGACTACGACTAGTCACTTGAATCCAATCTACCACTCTTGGTGCTATAAACTCAGACACACATTTTGATGCAGTAGTGAATGTTGTCTGTGAATTGAAATGTTACACAATTTTAGTAATTCTTTGTGGCATTGCAGAACAAATTCCTTTGATTCAGGTGCTTGTACCTCATGTCATCGAACTCAGGACATGTTTCATGGTTTCATTGAAGAGTTTCCAAAGAAGGATATTCTTGTGATGAAGGAACAGGAGATCGATCCAGGAAGCAGGGCGATCAATGAAATGAATATCTACAACAAAATTCATCGAGGAGACTCAGCAATATCAAAATTCATCTAGGGGCCCAAATTCTTGTCATACTTTTGGGGTGGTGGGGTCTTTCCAACCCCCCCAAAAAGTCATGTTCGACTTTTTGTTGGGGGATGTCTTTCCAACCCCCCTCAAAAAAATTCATTTTTGACTTTGGGGGGGGGGTAATTCCAACCCCCCACCACCAAAAAGTCTAAGTCATGTTGGAATTTTTTGGGGGATATTTACAACCCTGCGCCAAATGTCCAACAAGAATTTTTGGGGAGGGTCTTTCCAAACCTCCCCTAAAAGTCCAACAAGACTTTAATTTTTCGGGGGGGCGGTTAAAAAACTGCCCTCAAGTGTTAAATTATCAGGACTTTTGAGGGGTGGTTTTAAGGAACTCCCCCATATACCTAATTTTTTTTTTTTTTTTAAGCAGGGTGGTTAGCAAAACTGCCACCAAAAGTCTAATTCTCAATACTTTTAGGGGGGTTTTCTAAAATCCTCCTTCAAAAACACCTTTAGGAGGGGTGTTTCTAAACCCCCCCCTAAAAAAGGCCTGAGAATTGGAATTCTTTGGGGGGGGGAGGGGGGGTGTGGAAGGGGAGGTGTTTGAAACCCGACCCCAAAAGTATTGAGAATTGGACTTTTGGGCAGTGTTTTTAAAAAAAACGTCCCCAAAATTTCTGAGAATTGGAATTTGGGGGCGGGGGGTTTTAAGAACCTCCCCTAAAGACGTAAAAAAAGTTTTTTTGGGGGGGAGGGGGTTAGCAAAACTGCCCCCAAAAGGTTGTTTTGTTGTAGTGTTTAGTAATCCATTTATCAAAATTGAAATTAGAAAACTATGTTCAAGTTTACCATATCCTCCCTTAATGATATGTAGGTGAATATTTTTAACTCTGGAAATGTATTCTAATACATCCTCTCTCTCTCGTAATTTTTGACTTAATAATTTCATTTGTAAGTCAATTCTCTTAGAAGCAGGTGGAGTATAAAAAAAAAAAAAATTGTTCCCATCCAGTCCATGCAGAGGAAGTATTTTCAATGAGAATACATAAATGATCATAAAGATATGAATGAATTAAGGGAAGTGCCTTTTCATTTTGTAATTCCCATTTTTCTAAAGTAGTAGCATCAATAGGCTTAGTTGAAGTTGGATTGGCATCACAAATTCCTTGCCATAGCTCATTATCAATTAGAGTTTTTTCATATGACATTTCCATGACTTATAATTCTGAACTCCATCAAGTTTACCTGATTTGGTGAAGAGATTGACTATCTTCGACATGATTTTAAGCAGCAAATAAGAAGATGCAAATAAAAAACGCTCAAGAAAGAGTGCCTTTTTAGGAGCTTGGCGTTGACCCTCTAAAAACCCTCATACAAAAAGAAATATAAGAAAGTATTGTATTGAATCTTCTCACATTTGTATTTGAAAAATACAATATCTTCCGTATAGCTCCAAAAAATACAAAGTTGTTAAACTTTCAAAATTTAACTTATCCCCCCTTTTTGGAGTGAAAAACAATAGTTCAAATCCTTCAATTTACAAAGCTCACTTAGCTTTGAAAATGAACTAGAATTTCACTTTTTACAAAATAAAATAAAAAAAACCTTTTTTTATAAAAAGAAGAAATTTATAAAGTTTATAAAGTTTATACATTTATAATAATCGTTGATGTAGATCACTGCCAGATCGCAGTTTGATCGCTGGTTGAAACATTTCATACTTGAGTGAGATCGCAAGCATATCGTAGGAAGATCACGATTTCCATATCGCGCAGATCACGATTTCAGACTTGAAGGAGATCGCACGAAGATCGTGATGTCCATATCGGCATACTTTTCATGCTAATAAGATTGCAGGCATACTTTGGTGTAGATGGCTAATTAGATCTCCAGCTCAGATCGTCAGAATACATTTTAGGCTAAGATCACTGATCGCAGGATTTGGTAAATCGTTGGATGACGTAAAATGTTGGAGGAGATGTAAATCACAGGTCGAATCGCAAAATAGAGATCACTGATGGAGATCAGTAATTTGCTGCCAGATATCCCTGATGTAAATCATTGGTTTAGATTGGATCGCAACACCAAATCTCTATCTATGTAGATGGTTGCAGGTTTATGAATCGTAGGATTTAAGAAAATCAAATGAGATATGGCAGACACAAGGAGGCACAGGAGATCGCTGATGAAGTGGAATGCTCGTGTAGATCACAGAATGAATCGCTGGTTGGATCGCAGAATGGATCGCTGAATTCTTTGTTACTCGGATATAAAAAAAAAATGATTGAAAAATCCAGAATTTTACAGCCTTTTCATCAAGATTTAAAACATAATAACTCTATATAAAAAAATTACCAGGATTTCATAGATCTAAAGCAAATTTTTACAAATCAATGCCACAAAATATTTAAAAAACAACAGTATTCACCATAGGTTTAAAAAGTTGTTGAATTAAAATATCTATAGATCTATGCAACAACATTGAAAACTGACAATGGATAAATTTGCAATTTATCCAGATTAGTTTTTCCACCTCCCAAAGAACGTTGTTGTCACCACATCGATGCTGTGAAGAATACAACCCTTTGTGAATCCAACATCAATTCATCACGGATCTGATACCAAATGATGAAGAAGTGTCCTGAGACACAATTTTATTAATAAGGAAAAACAAATTTACATCACACTTATAAGACTCTCTTAGCCTGTGGCCACATATAAGAGATCTTGTTTATATATTGCAAACCTATACTAGAAAGTAGGAAGACAACCAATCATATAATCACATGGAAATGATAGGTATCATTTATAAAGAAACAGACATATTCTAAGTCTAATTGCACACTAAACTAATTCAATCTTTAATATAATACTAGAAAATACAGAGACTATAAAAATTACGATTAAGAGGTCTAACATCACCCACCAATGCGTCTCCTCACAACAAAAAATAGACAACATTCTTGAGGAATATCGAAACGTATTTCAAGAGCCAAACATAGTACCTCTACATTTGCAGGTAATACACTCCATTGAACTTGTTCTTGGTTCTTCATTACCTAACACACATGTTTACAAAATATCCATTATCAAGAATAAAGAGATTCACAGAAAAATTCAGGATTTTATCAACAATGGTCACATCCGACCCAACTCCTTTCCTTGTGTAAGTCCAATTTTCCTCGTTCCAAACAAACATGGGACTTGGTGCATGTGCATCGACTATCAAAATCGAAACAAGAATTTGGTAAAGAATATATACCCTATTCCAAGGATAGACGAGCTTGTTAACTCCTTGAAAGATGATAAGTTCTTTAATCAGATCGACCTCAAGTCAGGATACCATCATATTTCGATTCATCTTATCGATGCATGGAAAACTACTTTCAAAACCAAGGAAGGTTTGTTCGAATGGTTATTCATTCATTTCGACTTAACCAATGAACCCACTACCTTCATGCGCTATATGGATGACCTTCTATCGACCTTTCATTAAACAGTGTGTCATTGTCTATCTTGACAATATCTTTATTTTTTGTCGATCATGGGAACAACATGTCAGAGAAATTCGACAAGTCTTCAACACTCCCCAACAACATCAAATCTATCTAAACATGGACAAATTCTTATTTGTGACAAAAAACATGAAATATTTGGGGTATGTAATTGAATCTACAAGAATTCACATCGACCTATAAAAAGTACATATCGTCAAAGACCGTCCCATTCCTCAAAACATTCACGAACTAAGAAGTTTTCTTTGTTTGGAGAATTTTTATCAATGATTCATACTTGGCTTCAGTCACATAGCCTGGAATTTGAATCAGTTCACTATGGGAAATGGGAAACTTGTCCTCAAATGGAGATCGACACAACAACAAGCTTTTGAGAAGCTCAAGCACAATATTTCTACTACACCAGTACTTGTGTTAACTAATTTGTATCAACATTTTGAGATTGAGATGGATGCATCAGACTATGATCTTTTTGCAGTGATCACTTAGTCTGGTCACCTATTCGCTTTTCATTCTAAAACTTTTAATGACACTATCAGAAGGTATTTGACGTATGAAAAGGAACTATATTCAATTGGGTAAGCCCTTAATAAATGGACAAATTTCTTCCTTGGGAAGGAAACGATCATTCTTACTGACCACAATCCATCTCATTTTTCCCTATCATAGTAGAATTTACAAAAAACACAAAAAATCAAGTGGATTAATTACCTACAAAAATTGCAGTTGGTAATTAGGTAGAAAAAAGGTAAATCCAATGCCAGAGTTGATTGCCTCGATCGACCATCCATTACTCTACTTTCTAGAGTGATAAGTATGCAAGGTTATGACACAACTACTCGGACGCAATTGTATTCAGTAGACTGTGACTTTTCTGTAATTTATCAACACCGTCTGACTGACACGTTGTTTAATACCGACTACTTCCTGGAAGATACCTTGATATACAAGATTGGACAACTTTGTGTACCAACTGGTGAGCATCAGTAGCAGCTCATTTGGGACGTGCACTACAACAATACTACAAGACATTTTGGAGGAGAAAAGGCTCTTGTTATCCTCCAAAAGTATTTTTATTGGCCTTCACTTAAATACGACATCAACAAGTACATTCAATCTTGGGTGGTTTATGCATGATTGCTAAATTGTCGAATCGACAACAAGGACTGTACATGCCTTTGTCGGTTCCTAGTCGACCATGTAAATCTATTTCTATGGACTACATAATAGGATATCATACTAAAAAACATTAGAGTGATGTGATGTTAGTAGTATTCAACATATTTTTCAAGATGGATATTCTTATTCCATGCAAAACTACTACGACAACTCTACATAGTGCAGAACTCTTCTTCGAACATGCCATGGAAAAACTATGGCCTTTTGATGACCATCATTTCTGACAAAGATGCCATATTTGTTAGCATATATTGGAAGGCTCTATAGAAACAATTCGAAATGAAACTCTCTTTGTTGACATATTTCCATCCTCAGACAAACGGACAAACATAGGCTGTGAATCACTTGGTAGAACAACTACTTCGCATGTACAACCAAAAGCATTGTCGAACATGGGATGAAAGTCTCCCATACATACATAAAAATTATAGGCATGCTTAGCACAACTCTATGTTCAAGATTCCATTTGATATTTGTTATGGATTTCATCCCTCAACACCGATCAACTTGATGATTTCATCGACATAGTCGAACGACACTGACTCTTGTCGAAGAGAAGTTGAAAAAGCATCTAAGTTTCGAGACCAAATTTACAACATCTAGAACCAGGAACATGGAATGTTACAGTGAGATAATGTGAAATATAAGGACTGAAACGATAAGCATTGTACTCCTCATTCATTTCCAATTGGGGATCAGGTTTCGCTACATATTAAGAAGGAACACTTCACTCGTCCATAGAGAAAGTTGAATCCTTTGCGATATGGTCTATAGAGTATCCTTAAGCAGATTGGAGAAAACACTTTCCATATCGACATTCCTTCATCCTTGGTTATTCATATAGTGTTTAATGTGGATCTACTTCGACCATACCATGCACCACCATTGGAACAGAATGAATTGTAGAAAACAGAACTCGAATATATCCATCTAGATGTTCAAGATCCCCTTCCTTGCGACACGATCGTGGGACAACACATACGACATACAAGGATGAATGCAAATCCCTTGTTTGATGTGGCCAAAGATGGACAACTCTCAGCATAAGGAAAGCGGTACCCTACTACTGAACTCGCCAACAAGTTTCCTCATCTGAATGAGAAAATAATGGGTACCATTGTTTCTTAAGGAAGGAGGAATGATCCAACCAAAATCTAGCATTTTTTGTCGACTCTGATTGGTTTAGCATCGAATTCGACAAGTCTAAACCTCAATAAACCTAAATAGGTTCAACAGCTTAGAATGCACCATCGACATCAATATCTCGACATGACTACAACATATTGTCTCTCTGTTTTCCATTCGTATGTAACTATTGCACTTCCTAACCGTTCTAACTTCCTGTAACTGAATGGAACGGGAAGTCACAAAAGCATCTCAACACTCTATATAAAAATGTAAACTATTGTAATATACAAGAAATCATCTCAACAATCTATATAATAATGCACACTATTGTAATATACAAGCAAGTAATAAAGAAAAATATAACAACTGATATTGGTTCGAACACTTTCATTTTGTTTGTGTGTATACTTTATGTATCTGTAGTGTAATTCCTGCTTTGTTTATTTTAACATGCTTCTACCATAACAATTGTAATATTTTGGAATGCACAACATCACAAAAAAAAAATTGAGTCATGTGAAATTCCAGCCTAGATATAGATAGCAAAAACAATCTCAATTAGAAGTATTTTCACAAAGAGATAGCAAGAACATAAAATAAATATTAGATACAACACTAGACAAAAATCAATCGAGTCAGAAGTTTTCCACTCTGATTGTTGAAAAGAAACCCAGTACATTAATATATATGCATTATTGCAGGAAATACCTTGGGTAAATACCATGGGATACTAAATACCATGGGTTCAACAAACCATATGAGTAGCTCACATTAATGTTGGCTTATCTTGACTAATTCCCTGAATCTATGAGATTGTACCAAGTGTAAGTCCAAGTAGTTGCCATAATGAGGTGAAATGAACCTACATGGACTATGAAGTGGTAATTCTAGTCGACAAGTGTGAACAGAACAATCATGAGGGTGCTAGAGGTGGTTTAATGGCTTGGTTTTGGACTATTAATGAGAAAATTGAGCAAATCCTCAAGAAGGCCCAACCAGTCTCCTTAAAACATAGGAAATGCAATAACTACCCCATAAATGTAGCATAGAGGGGCGCATTTACTCCATATAATAAGGAAACAAGTGGCTAAGTGTACACACAAGATTTTATGGCATAACCACTAGTATAAGTGGGTTAAATATGGAAAAAATCATGGTCCAAGACACCAGACTAGGAAATAGAACCATTTTCACATGGAACAACTTATAATGACCACTTGAACCTTATGCAAGTATTATTAACCAAGGTCTAGAATGGAAATATGTTCCAACACCCCCCCTTAAGCCAAAGTGTTTGTGAGAAATTATTGAGGGCCCAAGCAACAAGGATTATCTTAACCCTTTACATTATTGCTCCATATGAACTCAGGAAAGACGGAAAACCATATGGGGAAAATCCTCCCTAAAAAATTGACTTTAAAGAGAAACCAAAACTATATACACTCCAAACTAAATGAATATGTCTTGAGGAATATTATTCTTTCGAAGAAGTGGATCATTCTCCCAAAATATGTGCTTCATTTCTTCAACAATGGAAGTAAGAAAATATGGAAACCAATTCATTTTGCATACCGAAGCAATCAGCGTGAGAAAAAAATCCAAATGCATGAAGAAACACTTGAAACTTTAGCTTCGAACTAGAATAGATGAGACCATCTCCAACTAAATGTAGGTTTCCTCCATCTTCTATGCAACTCTAAAAATCGGTGTTAGCAATCTTATAAAAATACATATGAAGAATGGATCCAAGGAGAGGAAATGCAACATCTCCAAGCTTTGATCCTTCTTCCAAAACACCCAAGGGATCATTTTTTTCACACACTAGAAGAGTAAATAGAAGAATCATGGAAGAACAATGATCATAGATGGAATATCTTCTCTTCAACAATGTTGATGGAAAAAACTCGTATGTTATCTTCATGAAAAGCAACTTCATGGAAAACAGAGGAAGCCACAGAAGGAGAAAATTGAACTGGATCATTTGTTGAATCTTGTACCATTTCTTTGTGCACCTGCAAACAACACTATTTGAAATTCCTTACTTTGACAACATGCTTGAGAAAGAAAAAAAGGAGAAACGAAATGACCAAAGTTAATAACTGGAAGAAACAATGGAAATTGTTTTGCATCAGACTAGCTTTGATACCATGTAAGATTTTGGAATGCACAACATCACAACAAAAGTTTTCAATCATGTGACATTCAATCCTATATCTATATAGAAAAAACAATCTCATTTAAAATTATTTGCACAAAGAGATACCAAGAATAGAGTGTAATACCGCGATTTTTACCCTGTTTTCATTAAAGGTACATGATGTATATATTGTAATTAATCATTGTGAGGAGCTAAAGGCAAAAGCCGCACCATCAATTTGGTTTTGTTATGTTTCGGCAATTGGGATCGTTGCTGACGGTATATTGTGCTATCTGGAACATAATAGTTTTGCATCATGTAAATATGCACATTCATTAAAATAAACCTACAGCCAACTACGACAGTGGAACGTTAAATGAAAAGGGAATGATTTCCTAAGGTTAAGGGTAGGGGGGGATTGTCTAACCCGTGAGAGCCATTGGGGAAAAGCCATGTGTCAGCCACTAAACTACTATTAGTTGAGGGTAGTTATTTGCTGAGTAGTGGTTTGTGGTAGGCCTGTCCACATGCACCCTCCTCTAGCTGGGTCGTTCAAATCACGTGGGGGAAAGAAAACCAACAGAAAATGCTACCACTTTCCCACTCTCTCCAGTATGCTCCCTTTCACGCACCATTTGGGAAAACTATCCATCGCTTTTGGGTATTCATTTTTTCCTTACTATCCATCTCATGCAGGGACATTTGGATCTCTCATGTACCGATTGGGATTCATCATCATTTTCCTCACACAAAGCTAGAAAAACTTATTACTGTCACCCATGATCTCCTGTGAATGACCCTTCACGTTCTAGGCCATGCGTATGTGTTTTCTCATTTCCTCATGCTAAGGATTATTTCTGTTTTGGCTCATGCAGGAAGGAAGGGAGTTGTTTGGGCTGTCATTCCCATTTCTCTACAGAATGGTATTTGGTGTGTTTTCCATCTGGATTGTGGGATCTGTGTGTAAATTTCCCGCACATACTGATTGGGAGTCTGTTTTCTTCCCCACTGCGGTCTGTGTAATTTTTCCAGTAGCTTCATCGTTGAGAATGGGCTATTGCCTTTCCCACATTTTGATTGCTTTGTTTGCTTTAATGTTTTGGACTGTTGTAGGCTGTTATGGAGTCATTTTGGCCATGATAGGGCCAAGAACGATTCAGGAATTGTTTTCCCTGTCCAAGTTGTGAATCATTTGGTTTTACTGTGGGTATGCAGTGGTTGGTATTCGGACTATGTGGAGTGGGATTGAAGGTTGGATATGCTTGAGAAACTTGGGTTTTGGAGCCACAGAGATAGAGTTAGATGGCTGGCTTTCTCCTCCACAACCCCAGAAGAGCACTGGCAAGGGAAGTTAGGTCCTGAGGGACTGTGAAGCAAAGAAGGGACTGATTCCTGGTGTTGGGTGTGTGTGGGTGTCTTAGAGGTCAGGCTAGCTCTGCTGTAAGCATCCTTATCTTTTCCATGAGCTCACCATCTTAGCATTGAGCTTCTCCCATCTCCTTGATAAACTGATAAGCCCTATGGTGTGGGCTTGGCTAACTTGTGTACCTTGGCTATGTGTAAGCCTGCTTAGTCCCTTATTCCTTGGGAAATCATTCCTAGCTCAGGGGTGGCAGTGTTGCTGAGAGATTGATGAGCATGCTGGCCTATGGTTGGGTGGAACGTTGCAGTGATGTAGCTAGTTGCATGACAAGTTCTTTATGAGATAAGTATCTTTGTCTATTTCATCTCTGCAATTATATTTGCTGGCTAATGAACTATGATGAACATGTTGAATGTCTGAATGTATGTTTTCTTCTGCTGTGAATGTGAATGATTATGCATATTAGCAGGTTTTATGTTTTAAGAATTTCATTTCAGCATTTTATGTATGTTCATGTTCATGGGGCTAGTTTCCCGGTTGTTGGACTGTTTGGTAGCGTCCTCTTCACCGATCGGAGGGTCGGGGACATTGCAGTATGGTATCAAAGCTAAAGGTTACAGCATGGGCCTGAATGGGCTATGAAAGGTCAGCTAACAGAGGTAGGTTGTCCCCTGCCCAGCAGAAATTAGAAAAGTTCAAGAAAATTTGGTTGAAAAATTCTCCAAGTGCCAAACTCGTCGGATCATTAGAGGACTGAGTGGGAACATCCTCCGATACAGCGGAATGCTTAGTTAGAAGAGCACCCGACGAGGGACCGATGGAAGGAAATTCATGAAAATTTCTCTAAGTGTCCGTCGACCGTCGGCGGAGATCAGTGGAAGTCGGAGCTGCAGTTGCGGAGGGGATCAGTCGAAGGCCACCGAGACGTCGGTTCCCTTTTGTGGAAATACCACCTGACATAGATCGTTGGTGATCGACGACACTTAGTTGTAGGGATCGCTGAAACGACAGCTCCATAGGATTAATGATCGCCGAAATGGCGATGATGAGTAGTTGTTCGGCTCGTTGATGTCGTCGGTGGAGAAAAGATGAAGAGAAAATTTTTGGGAAAACTTCTAAGTCATGAGACCATCGACGATCAGCGAAGTTTAGATGATGGGATCACCAATGCTTAGGTGATGGGGTCACCGAAACATCACCACTATCGATGGGAATTAGAAGATAGGATTGCTGATAAATAGACGGTGAAGTTGCCGATGACACATCGGTGGAGGAAAGAGAAATTCAGGGAATATTAGTTAGACAGATCAGTGAAATTTAGATTATGAATCGACCGATGCGGCGTTAAGAAAAATTTCAAAAAAAATTGAGTAAGTGTTGAAAAAAAATTTGGGACATGGCAAAGTTCAGAAGTTGTCGACGATCGGCAAAAGAAATAAGATGGAGGCACCAAGGTGACGGCTTCGTTTAGTTGAATACCACCGAAAGAGTGGATCGCTTAGTCTAAAGGACATCCGATAAAGGCCATAGACGTTGGTAGGAAGATGAAACCACTGAAACATCAACGAATTTTAGTTGAGGGCGCAGCCGACATGGTGGCGAAAAAAGAAGAAGTTGGCCGAAGTCTTAAAGGCGTTGGAGAAACTTAGCTATTTGAGGAGCCGAAGCAAGGAAGGAAATTCTCAGAAATTTCTAAGAGATGAAAACCATTGGCGAAATGTAGAGGTTTGGGTTGCCGATGCAGTGGAAAAGTTTCCAAAAATTTTTGAAGGCACAAGATCGTCAGCCATCGGAAAAGGATAGTGGTATTCGTCGCCGATGAACAACAGAAGTAATTAGTGGTTCAAGTGTCGCCATTGCATAAGCCTAGTGCACTAATCCTCCGACGGTTATAGGTTTCACTTGCTGATGCCATGATGGTTGTGTTTCAGTCATCAATCCAAAGTTGTTAGATGAACAACGACGAATAGGGGAATATGGAGCCGATGGAGTCAGCGGAAGATAGAGGAAGCTCTCATCGACAAATAGTTAAAAGAATCAGTGAAAGAGATGGTTGAGCCGATGAACCGGAAAAGAAGACTAGAGAGAAAATTTTGAAAATTTTTCTAAGTCATAGAATCATCGGTCATTGGAGAATATTAGTTGATGACGTTGCCGATGAACATCGGAAGGAGTTAACGGTTCGTGCGCCGCTGTTGCGGAAGTCTAAAGAACTAAACCTTCCAATGGGTAGAAGATCCGACTGTCGATGCCACAGTGACTAGAGGTTTTGACCGCCGATAAGCTTGTGCCATGGAAACCTTAGAAGGATCATTGGCCATTGTTGTGTAAGTTTAGAGCACTAAGCTTTCGACGATTACAAATTCTGACGACCGATGCAGCGAAATAGTTGGTTTCCCCACCAATAAACTTCGGAGTGATAGATGATTATGGACCCGATACGGTGGACAAAATTAGTCAAGCGGATCATCGATAAAACTCGGAATAATAGACCACTATAGGTACAATATGGTGGAAGGAAATAGACAAACAACCCACTGAGACAGCGGAGAAAATTAGACATTCTAGCAGCCGAAACATGAAAGGTTAGGAAAGAAAGGACCCGATGAACAGTCCTTGACATCACCGATGCATATCGGAATACTAGTCCACTAAGGATCCGAAACGTCGGAAAATTAGTTGGGATGAGACCCGATTTTGACAAAGGAGAATTTTGGGTTTTTCTAGTGAAAGTTCCAAAAAATCTCAGCTAGTGTTCAGTGAAGAATTTCTCATTGGATTTTCAGCAGTTTCAGGGATGAAAAGGAAGAGAATTCCAGGTGGCTGAGGTTGACATTTTAGACCCAAAATTCAGTGGTGTGTTTTTTCATCATTTTTGAAAGGATGTGGTTTTCACACCTGAGGTTAGAATGAATCATGTGGATAGGCATTGAAAAGCTTATCCAACAGGAAACAAGGGGGAATCCCTAGAGTTCGAATGCAGTGCTACAAAGTACTAGTGGCTATCAGTATGGATAAACTAGTTGTTGTGTGGAAGAGGAGTTCCATGCAAAGATGAGGGATTTGAAAAGGGAAAATTCCTTAAACCCTGTCTTGCTAATTATAATTACATTTATAAGTTTTGTACATGAAATGTATGAAGATATCCCCTCCATGCATAAGATATTACATGTTGGTAAGAATAGTGAGAATTATACATTTATAATGAGCCACTAATCATGATTATTGCATTGATGTTAGCATTAGTGGAAAAAAAAAACCAACGACAACATGGACATGGTGGAATATGCTACGGATGCCGACGAATGCAACCAACAACCCTATGGAGAAAGGGATAAGGAAACAAGTCTAGAATCAAAAGTTGGTGAGCAAATTCTGCAATATCTTGCAAAGGACCAACCAAACTGGTAATGTCAAGGGTGTAGATAGAACCCATGAAGGTTAGGGTTTGATTATGAAAAATTGCATGGAGTGGTAAAGGTAAGAGATATCATACCATGTGGGTATTTGAATTTTATACTGCATTCATATGGAAACATGTTATTCCTGAGAAGCACTGATGCATCCTATATGAAGTAGTCAGGGTTATGCCATGCATGGTATCTTTGAATGCATAGTATCCCTGAATCAATGCAAGCTAGCATTAAGTGGATATGCATTAAAAGATTCTATAAATATTGTAGTTATGCATTGAATGGATGCATATGAAGGGTGTGAGTAACTAATTACGTAAGTATGGGTGCAAATGTTGTGATGCATTGCATGAATGCATTGAGATAGTGCCTGTGATATTATGAATAAATAATGGCTGAAATGATGAATTGATGACAATTCTAGAACCATTTCAAGAGCTGTTATGAATGCAAGATAGTAAGTGCATGAAGAGGGTAGTCATGATCCATTGGCTCCCAGAAATGTTCTATGGAAGAGCAAAGTGGTACAAATGATGCACTTGTGAAGTAAGGAGTATCTAAACCTTTCATTTAATTGCATAAATGATTTAACTGTACCCTTTAATTTAAGGTATGATAATGATTGCGTGAAGTAAATGAGTTTTGGTAATATTGATGTGATTAACAGCTGGAAGTATTTGAATTTTATAAATTCTGAAAATGCTTCAGTGATTGTTGCAGCAATGAAAAGGTTATATGCATCAAGACTTTCCAAGTGTTTGGCTGATTGAAGTTCAAGTTTCAGGTAGATTGTTTGGAGCATGGCAATGGGAGTAAGACCATGAAAAAATATGGAATCTACCATGTGAAAGAGCCAAACCTCATGAGAAGAGGCTCATGGCTGTGAAACTAGTTTGTATGCATAATGAGTTGTCAAATTTGAATTTGTGAATTTCAGATTTGAGAAATTGTTGGCAACTACTAATCACTATTGGTTTGCATAGAATTGTGTTAGAAGGACGCATTGTAGGTGGGTATTCATGTTATGATAGTAAGCATAAAATTATAATGGGCATAGTGGTGATGCTTACAAGAGACCCACAATTGAGGATCACCTCATTACCAAGCAAATCAAATTCTCTAGTAAACAGAGTTGCAAATTCTCATTGAATTTAATTACTAATGTCATTGCTTGGTTGTGGAACAACCAATTTGGATTGTATTATCATATAATGATTGACTATTGGCTATTTGATGAATGTGGTATGGGCACACACTATAGGAAGATAATGTGTGATGGCCTGCAGGATCCAAACTTCATGGGAAGGATTTCCCTTATCTTGGAAATGGGTTTCGAGTGAAACTCCATTGGACATTTTGGAAATGTCTCATCTACACTACATGTTTGGTAAGCAACATGAGTGAGATGGTATGGGTTATGTCGGTAAGACATATGTGGATACTAAATGTAAAGAGGAATTGGGATGGAAAGCTGAGGGACTATCAACTCAGAAAAGGAATCCCCCATTCCTCCTTAACAAAGGAATAATGCCTCGATAAATGGATAAGTGTTTTGTGACCCTAGCTAATAATATGCATGTCAATTGTTAAATTCAATATGCAGAGCATGTTTTGATTTTATTTCCATTATGGTAGATTGCTTGAGTATGAATAGGGCCTACATGGCACACACCGAAAAAGGGTGCACACTCTTCTGATGTCGGATCATGGGAGGGTTTTCAGTATTGATTACACCCTAGGGAGTGGACGCACTCCTAGTGTCTCAATTCTTGAAAGACAATGATATGAAACATTATTATGGTTTTTATAACAATAACACTAACGAATATGCTTATATTGTTTGTGTTGTCAGGCTAAACAGATGTAGTCTAATATTGTACACTAAATGGACAATGGCTTGAGCTTATCCTACCTTCTACTAAAGAGCACAGAGAAGGAGACATTCCTGAGGGACTATCAACTTAGAGAAGGGATTGGTCTCTTGTGTGATATGGGGTAGTAGAATTAGAGCTCACTACTGGAAATGAAACCTAGAAATGGTGTAATTGTTGATGGCCTGATAAACCCAACAGTGTTGGCTTGGCTGAGTAGCCTGATAAACCCAGTAGTGTATTGGATTAAATTTCCTATGGCCTGATAAACTCAATTGTGTATTGGCTTGGCTGGATGGTCTGATAAACCCAACTATAGGTTGGCTTGACTGTGCTTGATATATATATAAAAGGATGTTGTGATGTAGGCTGCGTGATGACCTAACATCCAAGTCCATAGGCAATCCCAAGGCTTGCAAAGCGAAGCAGGATCCTATGGACCAAAGAGGAAACGCACAATACAGATAAGTATTGGATTATTTTGCAATTCTTGCTTATGAATATGCATGTGTATATGATTTGTTTATGATGTTTTAAGCTCTTGTTTAAGAGGTAAAAATCGATGGGAATAAACTAAACATGTGAATCTATTCAATGTTTGAATATAGGTATCACTAGGAGTGTTATAGCTCAAAATGACACATCTCTTCCTGTGACCACTTTCCCATGATTCCGTCGCATGTTGACACTTCCATGACGACACTTCATGAAAGTCATTGAAAGTCACTGAAAAAACACCTAACTTGGAGGACCCATATCTTGAGTTATGTAACTCCATTTGACCTTATCTCTACACCATTGGAAAGGTATTTCTATTAGCTAAAATAATCCTGAAGACACCAAAGTCTCTAAATGCCCAAAAATACCCTAAAAATGATGTTTTTGATGTGTACACGAATTTCCTTAAGGAAAACCCAGGTACATATGCATGTTGCTATATATAATAGTCACGTATGCCTTATATACGTGACTTTCTACATTGAAACCCATGTATACCTCCTTGTGTATGTGACTGTTGTCTTTGCAACCCATGTACACCTCCTAAAAATGTCAAAAAACACATCTTTTGAAATTTTGGTAGTTTGGGTAGTTAGGAAATTGACTCCTTCAGTTGTAACTACTTTGTCTTCAACCCTAACTCTTCATTAACCATATAAATAGAGGTAGGGAGGTCCATGAGTGGGGACTTGAATATTTGCATTGTTATGCTAGAGGATTTTGAGCTCTCTTTTCCCACACCTTTTCCCTAGAAGCATTCTCCTTGTGTTGCAGAGCTTGCAGGCTGAGTTCCTTGGAGAAGAGAAGCAGTAGAACCAATCAAGGTTTCATGAGGTGCCCGACCTGAAGAGAAGGTATACTTGTACTTGTTTTCAAGATTAATAAATATGTGATGTCCTTCTTCTTCCCAAATAATTGTTCAATGTGTGATTGAAACTCTATTTATGATCATATGATGATGTTAATCAGATCATTATTTCATGTTTATTTGATTATCATTTGTTTATATGTGGTCATATTGGTTTGAGGAAGGTATAACTTGTTTTGCAGGTCTCTTGGGGAAGAGGACCAAGAGAAGGGCTAGAGAAATCTTGGACCAGCCTTTAGTTAATCAGGTGTGGACCTTTCTTATCTCTAAATCTTCTGTATATATACTTGCAGAACTATATGCGTCCACCTTTCAACCCTAGTATGTTGATGGCCTCTTAAACCCTAGCCAAAGGATACTTTCCTTTACAACACGGAGTGAGGACTATGAGAGCATCCTAGGGGTGCATGTGGACATGTGACTATCCTGAAGAGCTCAGAATGAGTAGTAATGAAAAAGGTGCTAGTCAGACTGTGAAGTTCCTAGCAGCCAAGGAAAACCATGTGGCGAGGCTCCATGGTTGAGAGGTCTGAAATAGAACGGAGACACTAAGTGTCATGACCAAGAGGGATTGGTCCAACATTCATGGTGAAGTGAAAGAGGCTGAGATCATGAAAATCCATAGTGGTGGTGTGGGTTCAGGGATGGAACAAAACAAAGAGGGGAAAAACTCTTGCTGCTCTCCCTTGCCTTTTGATTATATATATATATATATATATTTATGCATTGTGAAAACAAAAGATTGTTGAATGCATGTATGACTGAAATTAAAATGTGTGTAATTGCTTAAAGAAAATTGTGAATGCTGGAATGGATAATCCCTGCCCAAGAATGGACATGAATGAGCTCATGTGCCTATTGGGAAGGCATGAAAAATATGAAAGTCTCCTTGATGAGACTTGGACTCTCATGCTAATTGGGAAATTAATTGACTGATTTTAATGCCTATATTATGCTTGGTCTAACAAAATTTCAATGATGCATTTCACAGGTGAGAAAGGTGAAATCTGGTGGTGCACATTGATCATGGTAGCAGACCAAAAGCTACCGAACTTGGCTGGAAGTCTCCTTCAAACAATTGCCAAGACCTAAGAAAATATTGGAGAGATGCTAAAGATACAGAAAAGTCCCTAGACTTGGGAATGAGCTGAAGTTGAGAAACAGGAAGAGAAGCTCATGGAGGTCAAGGGGCTTGGTCCTAAAAGTTCAAAGTAAATAATTGAACATGGGATGGATCTGCAAGATTTTGAAATTTTAAATGTGCAAATGGTATATGCATTCCTATGTATTGGAACACCGAGGACGGTGTTATTCCAAGGGGGAGGGGATTGTAATACCCTGATTTTGACCCCGTTTGCATGAAAGGTACATGATGTATATATTGTAATTAATCATGGTTAGGAGTCAAAGGAAAAATCCGCACCATCAATTTGGTTGTGTTATGTTTTGGAAAATGGGATCGTTTCCAATGGTATATCATGCTATCTGGCACATAATAGTTTTGCATCATGTAAATATGCACATTCATTAAAATAAACCTACAGCTAGCTATGATGGTGCAATGTTAAATGAAAAGGGCATGATTTCCTAAGGTTAAGGGGGAGGGGGGGGGGGATTGTCTAACCCGTGAGATCCATTGGGGGAAAGCCATGTGTCAGCCACTAAACTACTGTTAGTTGAGGGCAGTTATTTGCTGAATAGTGGTGGGTGGCAGGACTATCCACATGGACCATCCTCCAGCTAGGTTGTTCCATTCATGTGGGGGAAAAGAAACCAACAGAAAACACTACCACTCTCCCACTCTCTCAATTCTGCTCCCCTTCACGCATCATTTGTGAAAACTATCCATTGTTTTTTGTTGTTCATTTTTTCCTCACTATCCATCTCATGCAAGGACGTTCGACTCTCTCATGCACCGATTGGGACTCATCATCATTTTCCTCACATAGATCTTGAAAAACTGATTACTGTCACCCATGATCTCCTGTGAATGAGGATTCACGTTCTGTGCGGTGCGTATGTGTTTTCTCTAGTTCCTCATGCTGAGGATTCTTTCTATTTTGGCTCACGCAGCAAGGAAGGGATTCGTTTGGGTTGTCATTCCCATTTCTCTACAGAATGGTATCTGGTGTGTTTTCCATCCGAATTGTGGGATCTGTGTGTAAATTTCCCTCATGTACCAATTGGGAGTCTGTTTTCTTCCCCACTGTAGTATGTGTAAGTTTTCCCGTAACTTCATTGTTGAGAATGGGCTATTTTCTTTCCCACATTTTGGTTGTTGTGTTTACTTTTATGTTTTGGAATATTGTAGGCTATTATAGAGTCGTTTTGGCCATGATAGGGCAAATAATGACTCAAGAATTGTTTTCCCTGCCCAAGTCGTGAATCACTTGGTTTTACTGCGGGTATGCAATGGTTGGTCTTCGGACTGTGTGGAGTGGGATTGAAGGCTGGGTATGCTTGAGAAACCTAGGTTTGGGAGACGCACAGACAGAGTTAGATGGATAGCTTTATCCTCCACAACCCCGAAAGAGCACTGGCAAGGGAAGTCAGGGCCTGAGGGACTGTGAAGCAGAGAAGGGGCTGATTCCTAGTGTTGGGTGGGTGTGGGTGTCTTAGAGGTCAACCTAGCTCTGGTGTAGGTGTCCTTAGCTTTTCCATGAGCTCACCAACTTAGTATTGAGCTTCTCCCAGCTCCTTGATAAGATGATAAGCTCTACGGTGTGGGCTTGGCTGACTTATGTACCTTGGCTATGTGTAAGCCTTCTTTATCCCTTATTCCTTGGGAAATCATTCCCAGCTCGGTGGTGGCAGTGTTGTTGAGAAATTGATGAGCATGTTGGCCTATGGTTGGGTGGAACGTTGCAGCGATGTAGCTGGTTTCCGGACAAGTTCTTTATGAGATAAGTATCTTTCTCTATTTCATCTCTACAATTATATTTGATGTCTAATGAACTATGATGAACATGTTGAATGTCTGAATGTATGTTTGCTTCCGCTGTAAATGTGAATGATTATGCATCTTATCAGGTTTTATGTTTTAAGAATTTCATTTCAGCATTTTATGTATGTTCATGTTCATGGGGCTAGTTTCCCGGTTGTTGGACAGTTTGGTAGCGTCCTCTTTGTCGGTCAGAGGGTCAGGGACATTACATAGAGAATAAATATTAGATAGAACACTAGAGGAAAATCACTCCAATGGGAATTTTTCCACTCTATTTATTGGGCAAAAAGAGAATACAATATATATACAATATCACATGAAATACCTTGGTTAAATACCATGGATCCAAAAAACAATATGAATTGCTCACATTAATGTTGGATTATCTTGACTAATTCCCCCAATCTATAACATTAGGAAAAGTGCAACTCCAAGTAGTGGCCTTGTAATTTTCCAGATCTGATCTTCATATCAGAATACTAACTTTGCTGTGTTTATTAATTGATGTGTGCAATCAGAGTTTTGCAGTAAATTTAACCACTTAAGATACAAGGGAAAGTATGTGAATTACTGATAAATTTGGGGTAATATTGCAAAGGGTCAATGAAGAGACAAAGAAAATTTAGTATAGACTTAGTTATTTCCCTAAGAACATGTGAATTTGGTACCATTCAGGTTTCATAATCAGGTTCGTTGAAACCTACTTCGACGCTTATGGGTTTCGCAACTGTGCAAACTAAGAAGAACTGGCATATCCATTCAACTAGGGGTTTTTCAAGGTTAAAATGTATTATCAGAGAGTTAATAAGAATATAATGAGGTTTTATAATGTTATAAACATATGTGGAATTATTTTGGGATGATTTGGGATGATTTGGGAAAAACTAGCAGTTTTGGCCCGAGGAGACCCTACGCAAAGATGGTTGTCCAAACATGGTACAAACTCAATGAATTCACTATATGAGAGATGTTATGGGTATTGGGGTGATTTAAATTCCTATATAATCTTTCAAAATTAAATTTAAATTCATAAAAATTTTAGAATTATGAAAACGGTAAGATTAGTAGAAATTTCCTAGTCAACTAGCAGGGCTATGCATAATTTGATAAATTTAGAATCATATTTATTTCATACCTGCTAATAATATAATAAATAGATTAAAAATATTTTTTTAACACATCATATAACTTAATAATTCTTCCAATGGACATTAATTCATTCTTATTGGATAAAACTTATAAAAGACCCATCAAAGGGGAAATGAAAGACTCCACTCATGAAAAATTAACATGAGGTCTCTATGGAGAATAAACATTACTCAATATTAAAATTTATAATGAGTATATGGGGCTGAGAATTTCATTATAAGTTTTGGAGGGTTGATCTCTACAAAAGGGGGTCCAAAACTGTGGATGGGAGGCCCAAAACTAGCATGAAGCTTGGGACTAGGAGCATAGGTGAAGTTCCCTTCACTAGATCCGATATTCAATGGATGGATGGATGCTATCAAGGTTGAATATGAATATTAGGGTGCTTATCCTTAGCTCACCATCACCTACACTAAAAATGGAAGGGGAGATAGAAGAGAGGGGAAAGGGAATTGGGGTGCTTCACCTAAGAGACTGAGCCATGTCACTCAATTTGAATCTTAGATTCACTCAACACAAAATAATTCATAAAAAAAAAAAATTGTGCTTGAATTAGATTTTTGTAGACCCTAGGTGACTTGTTGAGCAATTCAATCACATGTTGAACAAGTTTCCCTTGTTAAACCCTAACCTTATCCAAGTGGTGTGCCCTCCTTGAGAAAACGGTAAGTATGTGTCATGTGAGATGTTTCCTTGTCAATACCTTTCCTCTAGATTAGAAGCTACACCTTACTTAGGCCCAAACTTCCATTCTTTTCCTTATGACAAATTTTCTGCATTTTTTTCTTTTGTAATTGAACCTCTAAATGGAAACTGCAACTGCCTTAGACCCAAAGTTTCCTGCTTTTGCTTATGACAAATTTTATGCACTTTTTATTTTGTGACTGAACCTCTAAATGGAAACCTCTCCCTCCTTAGGCCCATAGTTTCTTGCTTTTCCTTCTGACTGCTTTTCTTGGCTTTTGGTGCTTTCCCTCTTTTCTAACTTCTTTCTTTCATCAATGACTTTGACAGTTTGTAATTATCCTCCTAGGAAAGTTGGCTTGCCCAAGTGCACCCTCCTTACATCGAAACTTATTTCCACATATTTGTTTTCACATTAATTAATAATGACAAGAAATAAAACGATGTACAAACCTCCTAAATAATAATTTAGAAAAATTATCTATGTTAATTAATTAATGTCACTTTTGATCCCCTAGGTGTTTGGACAAGTCAACACTTTTGGTGTTCAAAAAGGTGGGGACATGACAATCCTCTCCTCCCATGTTTGCTTGTACCCAAGAAGAATCAAGCTAGGGTGCTGTAAGATTTTCTCACCCTCCCAAGTGTCATCTTCAGTGGGAAATCCCTTTAGTTATATTAGATATTTTTTTATGGTTTTGTTCCTCAGTTTCCTTTTTCTGATCTGCAACACTTTCTCTGGTACTAAGACCAAATGGCCTTCATCATCTAGGTGTGGTAGTTCTTCTGATGCCACTATATGTTGGCCAACTTATTTCTTCATACATGATACATGGAGAACATTATGGATCTTACTCTTTGACGACATCTCCAACTCATAGGCCACTTCACCATTTTTTCTTAGAATCTTCCAAGGCCCATAGAATATTGGCTGGATTTTTTTAGCCCCTTTCTTCTTCAAAGAATATTTCTTGTAAGATTGAAGACTTACGTAGACTAATTCTTTTTCCTGGAATACTCTATCAATCTAGTGCTTATCTACATACATTTTATGCTAGTTTTGCACCACTTGCAAATTCTCTATGAAGGCCCTTAGAATGTCTTGGTTTTCTCGTAACAAATATTTATCCTTTTGGGCCGTACAATCTCCAAACCAACTCCAATCATTAAATATGAAAAATATTGAGCTTCATATCCATACAAGGCCATGAATAGGGTGATTCCGATGGAGAGGTGAAATGTAGTGTTATAGTAGAAATCTTCCAAGTGAAGCCAGGATCCCCAAGATATATGTTGTCCCATGACATAGTTACAGAGGTACCCTTCAAGCCATTGATTCACCTTTTCAGTTTGTCCATAAGTCTATGGGTGATAGCATGTTCTCATATTCAAGTTCATTCCCACTAGCCCGAACAAATCTTTCCAAAAGACACTGGTGAAATTGTTGTCCCTATCACTAATGATGGTTTTGGGAAAACCATGCAGCCTGAAAAACATCCTTGAAAAATAAAGCAACAACCTCACTAGCTGAAATAGTGGAGGTTACTGCAAAAAAGTGTGCAAATTTGGTCAACTATCAAACACTACATAAATGTTTTCTTTTCCTTGAGCCTTTGGCATCCTAGTAATGAATTCCATGGAGACACTTTCCCATTTATGTTCTAGAATTGGGAGAGGATGGAGAAGTCCAACAAGGTGCTTGTGCTCCACTTTATTCTACTGGAATGTAGAACATTCCCTCACATGGATGTGAACATCGTCCTTAAGACCTTTCTAAGTGAATCTCTCTCTTACTTTCCGATAAGTATTCATAAAACCAAGGTGGCCAACCATTGGTGAATCATGTGAAAATTCCAAAATATTCTTCTTTAGTACAGGTCTAGGCACTAAGAATATCCTATATTTGTGGTAGATGAGGTCATCATGTACCTTGTATGCTTTATTTTGTATTAACCCATCCAAAATTTTACAAGCAAACGAATTCTTTGAATATTTGGTGCCCAATTGTATCTTGCACTCGGCTAACATCTACAATAAAGAGAGTGTGTGATTGCAGGAAAGTGCATCAGCCATAACATTCATCTTCCCCTTTTTATGTTCTATATCAAAGTCATAGGACTGGACTTTTCTCCCCCATTTTTGTTTCCTATCATTGAGTTCTTTTTGGGTTAGGAAATGAGGCTTAGACTGTTATGATCAGTCTTCACTATGAATTTTCTCCCACAAAATACTATCGGAACTTGTCCAATGCATGCATAATGGCCAACATATAATTGTCATAGATTGAATAGAACATTTAATGAGGATACAATTTTATGCTCGTGAATGCAATGGGGTGCCTCTATTGCATCATAATAACTCCAATTCCTTCCCCCTTAGTATCAATTTCTAGCACAAAAGGTTTGGAGAAATCAGGTAACATAACTACTAGACAGCTACTCATTATCTCTTCCATATTTTGGAAAGCTTGTTCAGCCTCCTGATTCCAACTAAATGCACCCTTCTTGGTCATATCTATCAAATTTGTAGTGAATTTGGAGTAACCTTTGACAAATTTACAGTATTAGTTGCAAAGGCCAATGAATCCTCTCAGTTCAGTGAGTTTAGTTGGGCTTCGCCAACCGAATATGGCCTCTATTTTCTCTTGGTTCACCTTGACCCCTTCTTGGAAGATCACATGGCCGAGATAGATAAATTTGGTCATGCCAAACTCGCACTTGGACAAATTAGCATAGAAGGACTTATTTGCAAGAATAGTGAGCACAACATCTAGGTGGAGCAGATGCTCTTTCCATGTCCTTCTATAAATCAGGATATCATCAAAGTATAAAAGGACATACTTACAGATATGCTCACTGAGAAAATTGTTCATGCATGATTGGAAGGTTGTTGGAGAATTAGTCAAGCCAAATGGCATGACAAAAAACTCAAAATGACCAAAATGACAACAGAAGGTTGTCTTCAGTATGTCTTCCTCCCTCATTCTGATTCAGTGGTATCCCAACCAGAGATCTATTTTGAAGAAGAATTTTCCTCCATGCAGTTCATCCATGATCTCATCAATCTGGGGTATTTGGTACCGGTTCTTTATGGTTTTATGGTTCAAGGCTTGGTGTTCTATTCTGAGTGTCCCATCCTTCTTATTCACTAGAAGCACCAAAGAAGCAAAAAGACTGGATCTTGGTCTAATGAGTCCCAACTCAAAGATATCTTTGATGGCCTTGTCAATATCATCTTTGAAATTATTTGGTTCTTGTAGGGTGTATTTTTATTGGAATTTTACCAATTTCTAGCTCAATTCTATGTTCAATGTTAAGGTCAGGTGGCCTGCCATATGGAAGGTTTTAACAAAAAAACCCTTGTTCTTGTGAAACCATTTTTTTATGTTTGTGGAATGGTAGGAAACTTTGACTGTAGTTCCCTCAGTGGTAATTTGACATTGATCATCCCATTCAATGTCCCCATGACTTAGAATGGATCTCATGTTGTTGGCACAAATTAATTGGCCTCGATAAGTGTTCATACCCTTCAGAACTACTGATTTCCCTTCAGTATCTTTGAAACTTATTTGGGGTATTTTGTAATTCATGGAGTTTTCTCCAATAGAGTACAACCATTTTACACCCAACACCAGGTTGGTTTCTACCACATGGACAACATAAAAGTTGTCTTTCACTGTGTAGTCTCTCAGATTCACTTGTAGGTTTGGTATCCACCGATTGCCTTCCATGGTATGGTTCCCTGGAATAACCACAATGAATCCTTCAAACGACTCATTTGGCATATTCCTTTTCTTCAATAAGGATGCATTGATAAAATTGTGGGTGGCACCCCATCAATAAGAACTATGATTCTTTTCCCTTGAAGTATCCCTTTCAGCCTCAATTTGTGGAACTAGGGTACTGCATTGAGTACTACAATTTTTATGTTTCGTTGAGGGAGCTTCTCCTCCTCTTCAATTGTTTCATATTCTCCATCTTCCATTTCAACTTCTTCCAACATCTCCTCATAGTTCTTAGAGAAAACTTCAATCTAGTATTCCTTCCCCTTGACACACTTGTGGCCCGGAAACCAAGGTTCTTGGTAGGAAAAATAGAGATTTTTCCTCCTCATCTCATCTCGATCCTTATATCGACTCATCCCGATCCTTGTAGGAGTAATATATATTTCAAGGGACAGGAAAGTTCCTCACTATATTTCTTTGATTATTCACTTTAAGAGGAATGGGGGTCTTTAGAGGACACTTGGTCCTCGAAATTGTATCTTGTAGGTCTCTAGTTCTGCTCACCGCTTCTTGCAGAGTTGTGGGTCAGTAATATTTCCCCAGCCCTTTCATAGGTTCATCCAACCCTTCTATAAATGAAAGGAAAACCCTAGAATCTATGATATAAATGATCATTACAACCACCTTTTGGAATTATGATATGTAGTATTCAGGAGATCCCACTTGTCTAATATGTGCCAATTCACGGAAAGAAATCTCAGGATATCTCCGATCAAACCTTTCTACCAATATCGGGTGAATTATTCATAGGTAAATACTTGATCATATGCAAAGGTATTCATGCCATGAAACCACCAATCATTGGCCTCCCCATTAAGATGTAAGGCTTCCAACTTGATGGCATCCTTCTCTTCCATAGGATTGAGTTGGAAATATGTGTCCAGTTTCTGAATCCAAGAGCTCAATGTGCACTTGGAAGTGCCATCAAATTATGGAAAGGTGATTTTTCCAATGGAATTTCTCAACTCAAAATTATGATATGGAATCCTTAGAAATCCTCTTGGCTTCCCTCTATACTAAGTTTCAAAATGGTCTCTGAATGGCATAACCCTTTTTCACTTCTGACTCAAAGTTTGATATGCAACAAATTTATCCTCCCTTGAAGCAATTGTTTCGGTTAGCACTTCGGGGTATTCCTTTTGGAATTCCATGATCTTGGGAATGGTGGGTTAGGCCTATGAATTATGTTCATATTTTAATTCTATAGGCCTATTCTAAGGCCCAGTATTAGAGAATTTGGATCCACTAATGATCTTTCTCTCTTGATACTAGGAGTCAATGCTTCTCCCTTCTCCATCTTTCAAACCCAACTGCTTAGCTAGGAATTCTATTGTATCTTGACTAGAAAGAATAATATTGTATGAAATTTCTTGCAGTCCTTTCAACACATTTTGCACAAAATTTCTTAACTCATCCTTCTCATCCATATCTTTGAGGAATTTCCCTTTCATATAATCAACTTCCTCTTCTTTAGAGGCATTCCTTCGAGAATCAAAATCGAATTTTGGACCCATATAATTAATATCAAGAGAAGGTATGGAGGACCATGATTTGATACTAATGTAATATTTTATATCTGATATTCATATCAGAATACTAACTCTGCTATGATTATTAATTGAGGTGTGCAATCAGAGTTTTGTATTAAGTTTAACAACTTAAGATGCAATGGAAAATATGTGAATTACTGATAAAGTTTGGGTAATATGTTAGAGGGTTGAGGAAGAGACCAATAAAATGTATGATATACTTAGTTGTTTCCCTAAGAACAAGTAAAATGGGGACCATTCAAGTTTCATAATCAGCTCCCCTGAAACCTACTTCTACGCTTTTAGGTTTCCCAACTGTGCAAATTAAGAAGGCCTGTCATATCCATTAGAACAGGGGATGTGCAAGGTTCAAAGGTATTTTCACACATGTAATAAGCAGAAATTAGGTTTCAGAATGTTAGGAATAATGATTTGGGTCTGTTTGGGATGATTTGGGAAAAACTAGTAGTTTTGGCTCGAGGAGACCCTGCGCAAATATGGCTGTTGAAACGTGGTTCAACCTCAACAAATTCAATGTCTGAGAGATGGGATATATAGTGGAGTGAGATATATTCCTACAAAAACTTTCATGATGAAATTTGAAATCATAAAACTTCAAGAATGATGAAAACACTAAGACTAGTAGAAATTTCCTAGTCAACTAGAAGGGGTATGCATAATTTGATAAATTTTGAATAAGATTTATTTCATACCAACTAATAATGTATTAAAGAGATTAAAACATCATTTTTTTACCCATAATATAATGTAATACTTATTCCCGTGGAAATTGTTTCATTCCTGCATAAAAATGATAAAAAACCCATCAAAGGGGCAATGAATGAATCCACTCATGAAATCATAACATGAGGGATCTATGGAACAGAAACATTACTGAATTGTAGAAGTCATAATGAGTAACTGGGTCTGATCATTTCATGACAATTTTTGAAGGAATGGTGTTTTCAAAATAGGGTCCAAAACTATGGATGGGAGCCTTAAAAATAGCACCAAGCTGGGGACTGGGAGCGTTGGCGAAGTTCCCTTCACTAGAGCTTATCTCCAATGGATGGATGGCTACTATAGAGGTAAAATATAAATCTTAGGGTGTTGATCCTTAGCTCACCATAACCTACACTGAAAATGGAAGGGGAGATAGAATATATAGGAAAGGGAATTGGGGCACATCACCAAAGAGAGTGAGGCACATCAGTTAGTTTGATGCTTAAATTCCCTCAAAACAATATCATTCTTCATCCAAACTGAATAATGGTGCCCGGATTATATTTTTGTAGACCTTGGGTTACTACTTGAGAAAGTGAATCACATGTTGAGCAAATTTCCCTTGCTAAACCCTAACCCTAGCCAAGTGGTGTGCCCTCCTTGAGAAAATGGTAAGTATGTGTCATGTGAGATGTTTCTATGTCAATAAATTTCATATAAATTAGAAATTGCGCCCTCCTTATGCCCATATGTGTATTATTTTTCTTATGAAATATTTTCTACGCTTTCTTCTTTTGTGACTGAACCTCTAAATGGAAATTGTGCCCTCCTTACACATAAAGTTTCCTTCTTTTGCTTATGAAAAATTTTATGGACTTCTGATTTTGTGACTGGACCTATAAATGGAAACTTTGTTGCCGCCTTTCACACACCTATGTTACATGGAAAAAATATTCAAGCCACTCGGTGTGTCCTTGGGGGCAAGTCTTGAGTTAAGGCTGTCACCTTGTTCTTAACACATTTGTTTAGGTTAACTCCTAACAAAGCCAAGGGGGGTAGACCCTATTAAATTACTAAGGCTAATTACTTAGTATGATGGTGTTATATTGATTAAGTTGTTTAGGAGTTTTTTGAAATTACCTAGTGGAAACAAAAGATAAGAAGATACAAGATTTAAAGCAGATAAGCACAATAATGACACTCAATATATATATAATCGAAAGAATTGATCAAATAAATCACCAGTGCCTTAAATAGAGTCAAAAGAGAAAATAATGTGCTTTCATGCGCTTGAAAGAATGTTTTGCAAATGTCTCCTGGTATGTTTTAAATTAATGTGGAATGTGAATGAATTAAATTAGGCAAAAAAAGGGGACTCCAGATTTACCCGAGGGGTACTTGGAGTATGTTCAAAAGTGAACTTTCACGGATACCTGCAAGGTGTTTGTGGCATGGAACATAGTCTTAGAGACTTTGTTCACAACACACATGTCAAGGTGTGATAGATATCAGCACCTCGAGGTCACTTTCCAGTTATTCCCACTCCTTTGGGTATTTTTCCACCGTTTATAGTTCGTTCGACGTGTTGGATTTTCGCTTGATGGTTTGTCAATTTGGGAGGTGAAGACTAATTAATCTAGTCACTCAAGTTATTTTGATGCATCTTAATTGATCGAAATAACCACAGCTATTACAGAGCATACACACTGGAGTCTTTGTTATTTTTAGTAAATTTTAAAAGAGGTGTTCTTATTAAAAACAAAAGCCTATAGGAACCTCTTTCGGTCCAAGTGGACCTCAATCAGAGATTCAAGGAGGGGTTTATTTTATTATGATTATTAAAAAAATTAATGATATCATATGAATCATAAACAAATAAGCAAACCACAATTTTCTAATCAGACTACCATGACCCTTTCTTCACCTTTCGACTCAAAAAGAGGCTCATGGGGTAAGTATTAAAATTACTTTGAAACCACCAGATATGGAATATGAAAATGATTATAAGTCAAATTATACTACCCCTACACATTATAACTACACTAGATTGAAAAAAGATGAAAAAATGTAAAAAATGACACGGACGCTAATCCCCCCAGGGGGGATGGTGCATAGGCTCGAAAGAGCCTATTCGAAGAGATTTTTATTTTTATTAGAAGAAATTGAAATATTATAAAACTTAAATTAATCCACTTTTTCCTTATACGGAATGAGACCAAAGGCTTACAAATTGCGAAATTTTGAAATTTTGGGAAGACAGAGACCCCTAGGGGTTTCGAATGGTCCAAAAATGATTTCTGGAAAGAACCTCCTCCTCTTTTCTGTTATCCCTGTTAAAAAAAATCAAGCTTATCACATTTAAATATTCCCAAAATTACTTTGAAAGTAGTTTTGGATGAACACACTTTTTACCCAAAAATTCTAAGGTAAAACTAGTTTTCAAAGAAGCGGAAAAGGAACCAAGGAAAGCAAGATTTCCTTGGGATCTTGGCCTGATTATGGGGCAGCCAATATGAATCAATTAAATTTCTGAATACAAATTTTTATATTCTAAGGACACAACCATGCATTCACCAAGCTTTAGATCTACTTTCACAACGTTGAAAAATGACAATTTTCCCTAAAATTAGATCTAGAATGCTTGTAAAATTTCTTTAGGAATGAGATCTAGTTTATGAGATTTAAGGAAGAAATATATATGTAAAATTAATTCTGAAATTGATAGATCTAAACAATTTTAAAGCTGCAAAATAGGTAACTCGACTTATTTTAAAAAAAATTGAAGGAGGAAGAGGAAAAGAAGAGCGCTTGTTGCTGGAATGGATCTGCAAAAAAGACTAGTTAGTGGAATGCCAAGGGACAATGCCTTCACAAAACAGTCAAATTCCCAGTGGATTCAATATAGATCCATATTTTGTCTAATCCCTGCTACCTAAAAACTAACAAACAATCATGCACAAAAACCTTAGGAGATCTAGATAGAGATATATGAAAAAAGAGAGGTATTACATGCAAATACACTTATTTAAAAATGTATAATCTGAATCTTCAAACATATATGCTATGAGATATTGAAAAACAAGTAATATTACTTACCCAACTATACTCCTATTGATTCAGCTGAATCATTCAATCCAGACAAGATTTAGATGCAGAAATTGAGAGAAAGACATTGGTAACAACAAAAGCTGCAAGACAATGTTAATTCCACACACATAAGAGCATTACATTGTTTTGGACTCCAAAGCTTCACTTTATTCCAATAGAAAAAGATATTACACTATATTACAACAGCAATAGCTCCTCAATCCAACTCTCACTAACTTGGAAAGGAAGCAACCATGGTTTATTTATACAAAAAATTGAAACCCTAGCCCAGAGGGGGCACAAATCCCAAGGAGATAGACAACTGTAGCTGAAGGAGAGTCCATCAATTCCTAATCTAAAGTTGAACTAAGCTTCCACTGAGTCTAACTGTCAATCAAAGGGCTGATTGAGCTGACATATCAACCTGCTAACTGAATCATCAACCACAGAGCTTCCAAAAGAGCCCACACATGTGGAGGAGAGAGAGAGGGCACAACTCCCCATAAAGGAGGCTGAAGTTCAACTCTAGATCTTCCCTGATTAGCTCCTTCAATTAAGGAATTGCAATCTCTGGTTAATCTGGCGTTGATGAGACTGATTTGAATCAAATCGGTTGAGAATCCATTCATCTAGGATTTTGGATTTGCTCCATTATTCATCAATTTATCAATTAAAATAATCAATAATTGATTTTTTGGGGCTTTTTGACCTAAGTGATGGAAAATCACTCAAAACTTGGAAATAGTGGGTCTATAGGTTTACATGGTTCTCTTAGCTTGAAAATTATCACCCCCATGACTAAAACTGATTATTGAGCCCACTTTTATTACAAAACCAATTTTTCCAATTAGACTATTAAAAAAACAGCCTAAGTTTTATGGAAAAATTAAAACTTAAAAAACTTAAAAGATTAAAAAAATTAAAAAACCTAGGGGGACTTAGACATGTTCATATGACTCGACCATGATGCCTAGCATGTTTATACATTGATAAATAGACTCTAATAACCTCAATAGGCCTAAATGCCAAGCTGACCACCCGAACTTTAGAGGTATTGAGTGAAAAACTCAGAAATTATAAGTCATTTATTCAACAACCAATAATAACCAAGGGAAAAAACACCCTGGGCTGATCAGATTGAAAAATAAAGTCCAAGAGACCGAGTCTTTTATAGACACTATCATGCTAGAACATTTTATTACAACTCCCCTATGGGGTATGAAGATGTGATATAGTACAACAGGCACCTCCTAGAAGCACTTTTGAAGGTCTTTTGAAGTCCGAACAAATCATCTTTGTCTAGCTCACTAGGCTCACTTGATAAAAACCACTAAGTACAACTTAGGTGGTAACAACTGGCTCCAATTGCGGGACGTGTTCTCGATCTGGTCAAAGGGAAAGGAGAGGATACGAGAACACCATAATCTTTGGTTTATACACCCTATAAAAACATCTCAACTTGACAAGAAAACATTAGTAGCACAAGCTTCATATAAAATCCAAATGAACCATTAAGCTGATTTATTTAAACAAAATAAATGTAGCTAACTAATGAAATAAAAGTTTGATTATAGCTAAGTACAAATATGAAATGCAGAAAGTAAATTCTCTCTTATAATGAGCTTATTTTCCTACTCTAAGCATGATATAAAAAGGGTTAAGTGTAATGATAAATCCAATGTAATGACCTAAGAATTTTATTAACATAAAAAATTTCCTCGTCTTTGGTTATTGGCCAAAGTAAGGATACTTTATTTAGAAAATGAAAACCTGTGTGATTATCCGGAATGGGCGGGCTGGATGGGAAATCATAGGCATGAATAAAGGCATTAAATTTCTTCCCAAACTAGTATGTGCTCGTGCAGGCTGCTTCCATCCATAATTGGATAGGACTGATATACCAATCGGCAGGATGAGGAAGACTGACTACATCGTCATACTGATCATGAGGGATTATCAAATGATAACTCATTGCATAAGCCCCAAGTAGATCCAAATCACAAGGAACCTCTACATGTGAAGAAGATGACTGAGACTGATATTCCACTGACTGCATCACATCTAACTTTTCACAACAATGCTTCTCAATGTATTCATTACTATTGACTTTGTGTGGCTCTGCATGATATGACTGTGAATGATCATGTGAAAATTCTGAATGCTCCACTTCCATACTAATATTTTCCTAGGTATCCGGATCCATGCTCCCCTCTATGGATGTATCATGGATTGGACTTCCACAAATTTTTGAATATGCACTCCCCTTGCTGTGCTATCTGGGCACCACACTGCTCCCTCACTTCATCCATATAAAAAATTAATAGTATGAATTTGATATAACCATTAAACCCTATACTGAATAGTTGGAGCTATCAAGTGATGAGCTTTAAATGTTTTAATATGTCGCATGGGCTCATCTACACACAACAAAACTTTACAAGTTTATGAGATAACATAGTTTTATCCCTTCAATGGAGTCGCCATGTGAGAATTTAAAATATACATTTAAGAACTCTCACAAAAATTAATTTTTTCTTTTCTTTGTAAAAATAAAAACTAAAAAAGTAAGTGGAGTCACTAGATTAAAATTAAAGATCTACTCTAAGCATTCATCAAACAAAGCAAAAACTAAAAGGAAGAAAACAAAAGTTGTATTCCGGGAATAAAAAGATTTATCCCCAGCAATGGCACCAAAAAGTGTTGTCTCCTTTCACAAACCTGGGTTACATGGAAGAAATATTCAAGCCACTTGGTGTGTCCTTGGGGGAAAGTCTTGAGTCAAGGCTGTCACCTTGTTCTTGACTCCTCCATTTAGGCTAACTCCTAATGAATCCAAGGGGGGGTAGACCCTATTAAATTACTAAGGCTAATTACTTAGTGTGATGGTGTTATATTGATTAAGTTGTTTAGGATTTTTTTGAATTTACCCAATGGAAACAAAAGATAACAAGATGCAAGATTTAAAGCAGATAAGCACAGGTAATGAAACTCAATATATATATATATATNGAATTAAATTAGACAAAAAAATGGACTCCAAATATACCCGAGGGGTACTTGGAGTATGTCCAAAAGTGAACTTTCACGGCTACCCGCCAGGTGTTTGTGGGCTGGAACAGAGTCTCCGATACTGTGTTCATAATGCACCCATCAGGGTGTGAAAGAGATCGGCGCCCTGAGGTCACTGTTGCTCCCACTCCTTTGGGTATTTTTCCACCATTTACAGTTCGTTCGAGGGGTTGGATTTTCGCTTGATGGTTTTTCCATTTGGGAGGTGAAGACTAATTAATCTAGTTACTCAAGTGCTTTTGATGCAGCTTGACTGATCATACAAACCATAGCCAAGTACAAAGCATACACACTGGATTCTTTGTTATTTTTAGTAAATTTTAAAAGAGGTGTTCTTATTAAAAAGAAAACCCTCCGTGAACCTCTTTCGCTACAAGTGGACGTCAATCGGGGAATCAAGGAGGGTTTCATTTTATTATTATTATTAAAACAATTAATGATATAATATGAAGCATAAACAAATAAGAAAACCACAATTTTCTAATTAGACTACCACAACCCTTTCTTCACCTTTCGGCTCAAAAGGAGGCTCGTGGGGTAAGTATTAAAATTAATTTAAAACAATGAGATATGGAATATTAAAATGATTACAAGTCAAAGTATACTACCTGTATAGATTAGAACTACACTAGATTGAAAAAATATGAAAAAATGTAAAAAATGACACGGACGTGAATCCCCCCAGGGGGGTGGTGAATAAGCTCGAAAGAGCCAATTCGAAGAGATTTTTATTTTTATTTGCAGAAATTACAATATTAGAAAACTAAAATTAATCCACCTGGTCCTTATACTGAATGAGACCAAAGGTTTACAAATTGCAAAATTTTGAAATTTTGGGAAGACGAAGACCCCCTGGGGGGTTTCGAATGGTTCAAAAATGCTTTCCGGAAAGCACCTCCTCCTCTTTTCTATTATACAACCAGAAAAATTATCACATTGAAATATGCCCAAAATTACTTTGAAAGTACTTTTGGATGAACACACTTTTTACCCAAACATTCTAAGTTAAAACTAGTTTTTACAGAAGTGGAAAAAGAACCAAGGAAAGCAAGATTTCCTTGGGATATTGGCCTTATTTTGGGGAAGCCAATATGAATCACTTAAATTTCTTAATATAAATTTTTATATTCTAAGGAAACAACCATGCATTCAACAAGCTTTAGATCTACTTTTACAGCCTTGAAAAGTGACAATTTTCCCTAAAACTAGATCTAGAATGCTTGTAAAAATTCTTTAGGAATGAGATCTAGTTTATCAGCTTTAAGGCAGAAAGATGCATGTAAAATGAATTCTTAAATTGATATATCTAAACAATTTTAAATATCCAAAACAAGTAACCAGATTGATTTTAAAAAAATTTGAAGGAGGAAGAGGAAAAGAACAATGCTTGTTGCTGGAATGGATCTGCAAAAAAGACTAGTTAGTGGAATTCTGAGGGACAATTCCTTCACAAAATAGTTGGATTCCCAATGGATTCAAGCTATATCCCAAGTTCATCCAACCCCAGTTACTTGAAAACTAAAAAAACAATCTTGCACAAAAGCCTTATGAGATCTGGATAGAGATATATGAAACAAGAGAGGGATTACATGCAAATAAACTTATTTAAACATGTATAAACTGAATATTCAAACATATATGGTATGAGATATTGAAAAACACGTAATCTTACTTTCCCAACTATACTCCTATTGATTTAGCTGAATCATTCAAGCTAGACAATATTCAGATGCAGAAATTGAGAGAAAGACACCGATAACAACAAAAGATGGAAGACAATGTTAATTCCACACGCATAAGAGCATTACACCACTTTGGCCTCCAAAGATTCACTTTATTCCAATAGAAAAATATATTACACATTATTACAACAACAATAGCTCCTCAATCCAACTCTCACTAACTCAGAAAGGACACAGCAATGCTTTATTTATACAAAAAATTGAAACCCCTACCCAGAGGGGGCACAAATCTCAAGGAGATAGACAACTGCAGCTGAAGGAGAGTCCATCAATGCATGATCTGAAGTTGAACTGAGCTTCCACTGAGTATAACTATCAATCAGAGGGCTGATTGAGCTGACACATCAACCTGCTAATTGAATCATCAACCACAGAGCTTCCAGAAGAGCTAACACGAGTGGAGGAGAGAGAGAGGGTGCAATTCCCCATAAAGGAGGCTAATGTTCAACTCTAGATATGCCCTAATTAGCTCTCTCATTCAAGGAATTGCAATCTCTAGTTAATATAGTGCCAATGATATTGATTTCAATCAAATCGGTTGACAATCCATTGATCTAGGATTTTGGATTTGCTCCATTATTCATCAATTTATCAAGTAAAATAATTAATAATTGATTTTGTAGGGCTTTTCTGATCTGAGTGATGGAAAATCACTCAAAAATTGGAAAGAGTGGGTCTATAGGTTTACATGGTGCTCTTAGCTTGAAAATGAACACCCCCATGACTGAAACTGATTATTGAGCCCACTTTTATTACAAAACCAATTTTTCCAATTAGACTATTAAAAAATAGCCTAAGTTTTATGGAAAAATTAAAATTTAAAAAACTTAAAAAATTAAAAAAATTAAAAAACCTAGGGGGACTTGAACATGTTCATATGACTCAACCATGATGCCTAACATGTTTATACATTGACACATAGACTCTAATAACCTCAATAGGCCTAAATGCCAAGCCAACCACCTGAACTTTGGAGGTATTGAGTGAAAAAATTAGAAATTATAAGTGGTTTATTCAACAACCAATAATAACCAAGGGAAAAAACACCCTGGGCTGATCGGATTGACAAATAAAGTCTAAGAGACCAAGTCTTTTACAAACACTATCATGCTAGAACATTTTATTACAACTCCCCTATGGGGTATGAACATATGATATAGTACAACAAGCACTTCCAAGAAGCACTTCTGAAGGTCTTCTGAATTCCGAACAAATCATCTTTTTCTGGTTCAACAGGATCACTTGATAAAAACCATGAAGTACAACTTAGGTGGTAACAAACTGCACCCTCATTAGGCCCAAAGTTACTTGCTTTCCCTTCTGACTGATTTTATGCATTTTGGTACTTTCCCTCTTTTTTGACTTCTTGCTTTTGTCAGTGCCTTTGACAATTTCTAATTATCCTCCTAGGAAAGTTGCCTTGCCCAAGTGCGCCCTACTCACATTGCAACTTATTTCCACATATTTATTTCCACATTAATTAATAATGATAAGAAATAAAACTAAGTAGAAGACTCCTAGATAATAATTTAGCAAAATTCCCTAGGTTAATTAATTAATGTCACTTTTCATCCCCTAGGTGTTTGGAAAGGTCAACACTTTTGGTGTTAAAAAATGTGGGGTCATGATAGTCCTCCCCTTCCAAGTATTATTTTCCCCAAACAGAATAAATCCACAGTGCCGCAATATTTTCTCACCCTCCAAAGTGGAATCTTTGCTAGGAAACCCCTTCCACTCTATTAGATATTCTTTGATGGTTTGGTTTCTGAATTTCCTTTCTTTTATTTGCAACACTTTCTCTGGTACTAATACCAAAAGGCCTTCATCATCCATGGGTGGTAGTTATTATGATTCCACTATCTATTGGCCAATTTCTTTCTTCAGGCAAGATACATGGAAAGCATTATTGATCTTAGTCTCTAATGGCAGCTCCAACTCATAGGCCACTTCACCAAATTTTCTTAGAATCTTGTAAGGCCCATAGAATCTTGGATGGATTTTTTTAGCCCCTTTCTCCTGCAAATACGATTGTCTATAAGTTTTCAACCTTAGGTAGACTAAGAATTCTTCCTGCAATACTTTATCAATCCAATGCTTATATACATACATTTTATGTTGGTTCTGTGCCACCTGTAAATTCTCTTGTAAGGACCTTAGAATGTATTTTTTTTTCATGTAACCAATATTTAGACTTTTGTGCTTTGCAATATCGAAACATAAAATATGAAAAGTATGGAGCGTAATACCCATACAAGGTCATGCATGGGGTCATGCTGATAGAGAGATGAAAGGTATTACTATAGCATAACTCTCCCAAGTGGATCCAAGTGGTGTAAGCTCTTTGTTGTCCCATGAAATATTTATGGAGGTACCCTTCAAGCCATTGATTCACCTTTTCAATTTGTCCATCAATCTACGGGAGATAGATTGTTTTGATATTCAGGTTCATTCCCACCATCCTGAATAGAGCATGCCAAAATGCACTGGTGAACTTGTTGTCCATGTCACTAATGATGGTTCTGGGAAAACCATCCAGCTTGAAAACATCCTTGAATAATAAAGTATCAACCCTATCGATTTGAGAAGAACTCCAAAAGAAGACATCATGCTCACACTGTTGACCAGCAACCTTATGAAGAAAGGGATAAGGCAACCAGTCCATAATCAAAAGTTGGTGAGCAAAGTCTACAATCCTCTGCGAGATACCGACTAAACTAGTAATGTCAAGGGTGTAAGTAGGACCCATGAAGGTAAGAGTTTGATTATGACAAACTCCAAGGAGTGGTAAAGGTAAGAGACCTCATACCATGTGGATATTTGAATATAGAAAGGTGTCATGCCTGTATATATTGGTTGAGCTTAGTAGCCCAAGGGAAGTAAGTACTAATGATCTTGATTGTAGTAATGCATCCAATATGAAGTAGTCATGGTTAGGCCATGCATGGTATGTTGAATGCATAGTAATCCTAAATCAATGCAAGGTAGCATTGAGTGGATATGCATTAAAAATATTTTATGAATCTTGTAGTCATGCATTGAATGTATGCATATGAAGGGTGTGAGTGACTGATTGCATAAGTATAGGTGCAAATGTTGTGATGTATTTCATGAATGCATTGAGATGAGTGCATGTGATGTTATGAATAACTAATGGCTGAAATGATGAATTGATGACAATTCAGGAACCATTTCAAAAGATGTTATGAATGCAGGATAGTAAGTGCATAAAGAGGATAGTCATGATCAGTTGGCTGCCGAAAATGCTCTACGTTTGTGAAGTAAGGAGTATCTAAACATTTCATTTAATTGCATTAATGATGTGACTATACCTTGCAAATGTTAGTATGATAATGATTGCATGAAGTAAATCAGTTTTGGTAATATTGATGTGATTAATAGCTGGAAGTATTTGAATTTTATAAATTCTGAAAATGCTTCAGTGATGGTTGCAGCAATGAGAAGGTTATATGCATCCAGACTTACCAAGTGTTTGGTTGATTGAAGCTCAAGTTTTAGGTAGATTATTTAGAGCATGGCAATGAGAGTAAGACCATGACTAATGCCGGAATCTACCATGTGAAAGAGCCAAACCTTATGAGAAGAGTCTCATGGTTGTGAAAATAGTTGGTATACATAATGGGTTGTTAAATTTGAATTTTGAATTTCAGATTTAAGAAATTACTGACAACTACTAATCATTGCTGGCTTGCATAAGATTGTGTCAGGGGGATGCATTGTAAGTGGGTATTCATGTTATGCTAGTAAGCATAAAAATTATAATGGGCATAGTAGTGCTACTTACAAGAGACCCACAAATGAGGATCACCTCATTGCTAACCAAATCAATTTCTGTAGTAGGTAGAGTTTAAAATTCTTATTGAATTTAATTACTGATGTAATTGCTTGGTTATGTAACAATCAATTTGGATTGTATTATCAGATAATGATTGACTGTTTGGCTAATTGATGAATGTGCTAGGGGTACACACTGCAGCAGGATTAGGTGTGATGGCCTACAGGAGCCAAACTACATGAGAAGGTTTTCCCTTATTTTGGAAATGGGTTTCGGGTGAAACTCCATTGGACATTTTGGAAATGTCTCATCTGCACTGCATGTTTGGTAAGCAACATGAGTGAGATGGTATAGACTATGTCGGTAAGACATGTGTGGACATGAACTGTAAAAAGGAGTTGGGATGGCTAACTGAGGGACTGTCAACTCAAAGAAAGCAGCCCCATTTCTCCTTAACAAAGGAATACTGCGTTGACAAATGGATAAGTGTTCTGTGACCCTTGCTAATAATATGCATGTCAATTATTAAAATTCCATATGCAGAACATGTTTTGATTTTATTTCCATGATGACCGATTACTTGAGTATGAATAGAGCCTACATGGCTAACATCGGAAAGGGGTGCACACTTTCCTGATGTCGGATCATAAAAGGGTTTTCAATATAGATTACACCCTAGGGAGTGGATGCACTCCTGGTGTCTCAATACTTGATAGTGGATGATATGAAATATGGTTACAATTTTAGAGAAATAATGCTGATGAGTTTGCTTATATTGCTTGTGTTGATAGGCTAAATAGATGCAGTTGGTTGTTGCACCCTAAAGGTAAAAGGTAAATGGTTGTTGTGAGGGGTTGTGGAGTAAGGGTTATTGTTGATATAAGTGTATGTTGGTATAAGTGTATGTTGGGTTGTTATATGCCTGGGGATCCATAGTAGATCCTAGACTTGGAAATGGTCGTGGTAAAGTTCCAAGCCCAGTCGACATGAGGATGTACTGGCTGGACATTAATTATTTGATGTTGTGGAGCAGCCTGCATGCTGACCTAACATCCAAGTCTATAGGTGATCCCAAGGCTTGCAAAGTGAAGCAGGATCCTGTGGACCAATGAGGAAACGCACAATACAGATAAGTATTTCATTATTTTGCTTATGAATATACATGTGTATATGATTTGGTTATGATGTGTTAAGCTCTTGTTCTAGAGATAAAATCGATGAGAATAAACTAAACATGTGAATCTATTCAATGTTTAGATATAGGTATCGCTAGGAGCGAGGACTATGAGAGAATCCTAGGGGTGCATGTGGACATGTGACTGTCCTAGAGAGCTCAGAACGAGTGGTAATGGAAAAGGTGCTAGTCAGACTGTGGAGGTCCTAGCAGCCGAGACAAACCATGTGGAGAGACTCCATGGTTTATAGGTCTGGAATAGACTAGAGACACTAAGTGTCATGACCAAGAGGTATTGGTCCAGCATTCACGGTGAAGTGAAAGAGGCTGAGAGCATGAAAAGACACAGCGGCGGTGTGGGTTCCAGGATGGAACAAAACAAAGAGGGAAAAAAACTCTTGCTGCTCTCTCTTGCCCTTTATATATATGCATTGTGAAAACAAAAGATTGTTGAATACATGTATGACTAGAAATGGAATGTGTGTATTTGCTTAAAGTTAATTATGAATGCTGGAATAGTTAATTCCCTGCCCAAGAATGGACATGAATGAGCTCGTGTGCCTATTGGGAAGGCATGAAAAATATGAAAGCCTCCTTGATGAGACTTGGACTGTCATGCCAATTGGGTAATTAACTAACTAATTTTAATGTTTATATTATGCTTTGTCTGACAGGATTTCAATGGCGCATTTCACACCTGAGAAAAGTGAAACCCGATAGTGTACATTGATCATGGCAGCAGATCAAAAGTTGTTGGACTTGGCTGGAATTCTCCTTCAAATGATTGCCAAGACCCAAGAAAATATTGGAGAGATGCTCAAGATATAGAAGAGGTAGAATGAAATGAACCACCGGGTTTTGCAAGACTTTATTGGTTTGCAAAGGGAGGTGAAAAGCCTTCTGGGAGCAATCAACAAAGGAAAGGAAGGTGGATCAGTGATGGGGCATTTGTCGAAGCGACCTGTGAAGAAACTGTCCAGGCATGAAGACTCAAAGGAAATTGAGAAGGTAAAGATGAAGCAGCCAGTGAAATGCTGGGAATGCGGAGGACATCATTTACGCTGGGACTGCCCAATGAGGGAACATGATGAGGGCAATAGCCAAAAAGTTCCTAGACTTCGGGATAAGGTGGAAGCTGAGAAACAACAGGACAAGTCCATGGAAGCCAAGGGGCTTGGTCTTTCACATTCATAGTGAATAATTGAACGGGGGGAAGATCTGCAAAATTTTGAAATTTTGATGTGCAATTGTATATGTATTCCTATGTATTGGAACAACGAGGACGATGTTATTCCAAGGGGGAGGGGAATGTAACAACCCAGTTTTGATCCCGTTTGCATGATGTATATAATGTAATTAATCGTGGTGAGGATCTAAAGGAAAAAGGCCCACCATCGATTTGGTTGTGTATGTTTCGACAATGAGGATAGCTGCCGATGGTATATCGTGCTATCCGACACATTATAGTTTGGCATCATGTAAATACACACATCAATTAAAATAAACCCACAACCAGCTACGGAAGTGCAACGTTAAAATGAAAAGGGCATGATTCCAAAGGATAAGGGTGTGGGGGATGTCAAACCTTGGTCTATGGGGGGGAAATCCATGTGTTACCACCTTGTTTGAATTTCCATCTTCCCTTGTCTCATCCAACCTCTTTAATGTTTTGTGGAGTAGTTGAGGTAGTTATTGCTGAGTAGTGGTGGCTGTGGCAGGATTGTCAGTCCTTGCCCACGTTCCCACTCCACCAGCAGAATCTCCTCTTCACATCACGTGGGTCAGAAGAAACATTCACTCCACTCCCTCCACTGCTAAGGCATTCTCTCCATTGTTTGTTCATCCTCACGTAGAGCCATTATCTATTCATCCTCATGCAGGAGCGGAAGTCTTGCTCATTTCTCACGCAGAGATGGTTCAGCTTCCTCATGTGCACCATTTGGGGGATTCTTCATCGACTGATCACCCTCACACAAAGAGTCGTTCTATCTCCCCTTCTTATGCACAGGATTTCTGCATTGGTTTTCCTCACGTAGGGAACGGGTGAAATCATGGCTATCACTCTAGATTTTCAGGTGCAGGAGCCATTCACGCTTGGGGCTGTGCACCTGTGTGTTCCATACCGGTGTCAGTGGTATGTGTATGTCTCCTTGTCTCTTGTGGTCATGTATGCTATCTACTATGGTCTGCGTTTGTGTTTTCCCATGTCTATGCTGGGAGTTTTCCCTCTCCTCTGTTTTGGGACTGTGGATTGTTGGCATCATTCATTATGAGGTTGTGGCTATTGATGTACCCTGGTTTTGGGTTGTTGTTGAGTTTTTTTAGCCACGCTAGGGCAAAGAAAAACTCTGAGTTGTCTTGTGGCTTGAGCTATGTTTCGCCCTTTGTTGGGATTGTCATCTGGTTGTCTTCACAAAGCTGTGAATGGGGTGTTTTGTTGTGGTATGCAGTGGTCGGTCTTCGGACTGTTAAGAGTGGGATTAGAGGCTGTGTATGCATGAGAAGACTGGTGTTGAGGCCACCAGCTTGGCATTTAGCCTGTCCTAGCTCCTTGATGACTTGGTAAAAACCTGCTGTGTGGGTTTGGCTGATTGGCAAACCTTGGCTATGTGTAAGGCTACATTAACCCTTATTCCTTGAGGAATCATGCCCAGCTCGGGGGTGGCAATGTTGCTAAGAGATTGATGAGCATGCTGGCCTATGGTTGGGTGGAACGTTGCAGCGACGTAGCTGGTTGCAGGAGATTTCTTCATTAAAATATAAGTACTCATGACTATTTTATGTCTGCAATTATATCTACTGTTTCATGAATTATGATGAACATGTAGAATGCTGGAATGTATATGTTTTCTTCCGCTGAATGTTGAGTAACTATGTATCCTTGTATGTTTTATGCATCTTAGCATGTGTTATGTTAAGCTTTTTAATTTCAGCATTTATGTCTGTTCATGTTCATGGGGTTGTTTGCCCATTTCTGTGGTGTGGGTAGCGTCCTCTTCGCTGGTTGGAGGGTCGGGGACACCACAATGATCCTCCCAGGAAGAAAGTAAAACAAGAAAGTGAAGACTCTTCAAGTGATGAAGAATATGTTCTGATCTTCGATCTCACGGGAACTGTCACTCATGGAAGCAAATATTGGCTTATTGAGAGTGGGGCTTCCAAACACATGACAGGATTCAAGGAATCTTTTGAGAAACCATCCGAACATAATTCACCCCATAAGGTGAAACTTGGGGATGACTACCAATATCCCATAAAAGGTAGTGGTGAATCCTCCTACAAGCTAGACTCTGGAAAGTCTAGGAAAATGAAGGATGTCTTGTTTGTACCAGGACTAAAGAATAATATTCTCTCCATATCGTCACTAGATGCAAAAGGCATGAGGGTTGAATTTGTAGATGGCCAAGTCCTCATGTGGACAAGAGGAAATACTATTGACGATGCAATAGTAATTGGACAACAAGAAGGAGGATTATACAAACTGAAGGGCCATCCAGAACAAGCTTTTGTCCATGACACAATAGAGCCAAATGAACTTTGGCATAGAAGCCTTGCACATGTGCACTACAGAGCACTACCACTTGCAAGCAAAGTTGTTGAAGGTCTTCTAGAAATCCAAGCAAAACATGAAGGAGTCTACAAAGGATGTGCAAAAGGAAAGAACACAAAGAAGACATTTCCAAGTAGCGAAAGCAAAGCAAAAGGAATATTGGAAATCATTCACTCCAATGTATGCGGTCCAATGTCATCCAGTTCTTTAAGCGGGTATGTATACTATGTTTCTTTTATTGATGATTATTCTAGCAAGACATAGATATACTTTATGAAGAACAAATATGAAGTTGTCAGCAAGTTCAAGGAATTCAAATCCTTGATCAAGAACCACACAGAAAAGAAGATGAAGACCTTTCAATCAGATAATGGTGGAGAATTCAAATCAAATGAATTCAAAGAGTTATGCAAAGATTCAGGGATTAAGAGGGAGTTATCCACTCCATATAATCCACAACAGAATGGGGTTGCAGAAAGGAAGAATAGAACTATCATGGAAGCTACAAGAGCAATGCTTCATGATCATGCATCTATGGGCAGAAGCTGCCAGAACAATGGTGTATGTACAGAACCGTACTCCAGACAGAGTAGTCGAGAACATGACACCTAAATAAGTCCTTTCCAGCAAGAATCCAGAAGCCATCCATCTCAAAATATTTGGTTGTCCAATGTACATACACATTCCAAAAGAAAAGAGGACAAAGTTAGATCCTTCAGGAAAGAAGGGTATATTTGTGGGATGCTCTGAAATCTCGAAGGCTTACAAAATATACTTCCCAAGATTCAAGAAGATCGACATTAGAAGGGCTGTAATGTTTGACGAAGACTCAACTTACAACAAATCTAGAAAGAAAGATGTTGAAGATCCTGAAGAATCAGAAGCACCTAGAATTCATGACACAACCATGAACGAAGAACTCAAGAAGAAGATCGAGAATTTGAAGAACCTCAAGAACCTATAGATCCACCTCAGGAGAAGAATCCTCACAAGAGGAAACCTACTTGGGTACGAGAAGCTATCTAGGGTGCAGAAAGATATGGGTCTCAATAAGAGAATGACAGAGAAAGAAAGAGGACCAGGTCCTGCTCGGGTATGTAGCTTTATTGTGTGATTTTATCAATAAAGAACCTTCCAACTATGAAGAAGCAGTAGAGTGGAAAGAATGGAAGGATGCTATGATCAAAGAGTATCAATTGATCATGAAGAATGATGTTTGGTATGTTGTCCCAAGATCAGAAGGGAAGTCGGTTGTAACTTCCAAATGGATCTACAAGATCAAGCATGCTGCAGATGGTAGCATAGAGAAATATAAAGCAAGATTCATTGCTCATGGATTCTCATAGAAAGAAGGAATAGATTATGAAGAAACCTTTGAACCTGTAGCCAGATACAATTCCATCAGATCAGTACTTACTCTAGTTGCAGTGATGAAATGGAAGGTACACCAAATGGATGTCAATACTTCTTTCTTGAATGGTGTAGTGGAAGAGAAAGTGTGTGTAGAGCATCCACTCAGTTTTGAGACACATGACAGGGAGTCTCATCTGTGTAGATTGAATAAATCCCTATATGGTTTGAAACAGGAACCCAGGACATGGTACGGTAGAATTGATGGCTTTCTATCCAGTTTGGGCTTTACCAAAAGTAAAGCAGATTCCAACCTTTACTACAAGGTTGAAGATGGAAACCTAGTGATGCTCCTACTATATGTAGATGATCTATTTGTAATAGGTATGGATGGGTTTATTGCTAATACGAAGAGGAATCTTGCTTCCAAGTTCGAAATGAAGGACTTGGGTATGATGCACTATTTTCTAGGCATGGAGGTGTGGCAGAATGCGAATGGAATCTCCCTCGGATAAGGGAAGTATGCAGTAGAGATCTTGAAGAGGTTTGGGATGATGGACTGCAAGGCTATGACCACACCTATGGCATCGAACCTAAAAATATTGAGTGATGCTTCATCAGAAGCAGTTGATGCTACAATGTATCATTAGATGATTGGGTCCTTGATGTACCTAATGAACATGAGACCAGATATTTGTTTTGCTATGAACACCTTGAGCCAATTCCTCACAGATCCAAGACATGTTCACTTGATTGCTGCAAAGCATATTCTGAGATACCTGAGGGGTATAGTTAATTATGTACTCAAGTATGAGGTGAATCAAAAGATTAACCTGGAAGGCTATGTTGATTCATATTTGGAAGGAAGTGCCATCAATAGGAAGAGCACTTCAGGGTGTTGCTTCAGTATGGGATCTGGTGTGATCTCTTGGTTTTGTAGGAAGCAATCCTGTGTGGCACTAAGTACAGCTAAAGCAGAGTATGTCACAACTTGTTTAGCTAGTTGTGAGGCAATATGGCTGAGGAAGCTGCTGTCTAATTTATTTAATCTCCAGTTGGATGCTACTTGTATATATTGTGACAACCCGAGTTGTGAAAAGTTGTTAGAGAACCCGGTGTTCCATGACAAGACGAAGCATATCGATATCAAGTATCACTATATCAAGGATATGGTGTAGAGGGGAGCAGTGAAGCTCTAGTATGTTGCGATGGACAAACAGATAGTTGATGTGTTGACAAAGCCATTGGCTAGAGTGGAGTTTGAGTAGTTCAGGGAGAAGCTTGGTGTTCTCTAGATCAAGGTTCCCTCCAAAGGGAAGTGATGAGTCCATGAGCCATTTTGACATGGTGAGAGGATTGGTTCCTTCCATGGTCAAATGTAAGGGCTGAGCCATTCTATCATGATGAGAGGATTGGTTCCTCATATGTCATCTATGAGTGCTGATCCATTCTAATGTGACTATAGGATTGGTTTCTACATGATCAGATATAAGCGCTAAATGCCATTCTTGGAATGGAGGCACCTGGTCAGTAACCAAAAAATATTAGTATGGGACTGACGACCATTCTTATTTGACTGTAGGATTGGTTCCTACATGATCAGATTTGAGTGCGGAGCCATTCTTAGGCGATGGTAGGATTGGTTCCTACAATGATCAGATGTAAGTGCAGAGCCCTTTCATCATGGAGTATTGGTTCCTCGCATGGTCAAATGTAAGTGCTAAGCCTTTGTGACATTGTTTGTCAGATGTAAGTGCAAAGCCCTTTTAGCATGGAGGATTGGTTTGCCGCATGGTCGAATGTAAGTGTTGAGCCTTTCTGACATTGGTTGTCAGATTTGAGTGCTGGGCCTTTTTGACAGGGTTATGGTATGTGTTCCCACATGGTCATATGTGAGTGCTGGGCATGCTTTTCTGATATGATTATAGGATTGGTTCCTACATGATCAGATATAAGTGCTGGGTAGGCCATTTTTACTTAGGGTCAGATATAAGTTCTAGAAAAGACCTACATGGAGGCTAGGCCTACAAATAGCATGAAAAAGGGTTGGCTGTGTAGAACTTCCTATGATGAGAAGAATCAAGAGATAGCACCTATGATGATCATCCAACAGATATGTTCCGGAACCAGAGATGATCCAGATCGAGTGATGATCTAGATCTAGTGATAATGATCCAGATCAAGTGATGATCCAGATCCAGATGAAGATGACTTGAAGATGAAGATGAATTAAAGGTGAATATGACTTGAATATGACAAGGAATCGATGATGATCCAGATGATATAGAGAAGAATACTTGTTCTGATAAATTGTGTCAAGAGAATACCTTCCTAGTTAAGAGGGAGTGTTGATGTAATTGTAACTTTGGAATGTATTCACTTGTATTTCTTCTGTATTGTACCCTGATGTTTATTCCAAGAAGTGTTTGTAATGTAATTGAGTCATTTCATGCCCCGATGTTCCGATCGGGAGTTTCTATAATATAAGCAAGTCATGTCAAGTCAATGTGGGTAACCCTCCTATTGTTCAAGGGTTAAATTCCCCGCAGTTTCAGGGCCCTAGGGTTGTTAGACTCACCTAGTGAAGTCAGCCCTAGTGAGTCATTGTCAAGTCAAGAATTAGTATAAATAGAGAGTGAGTCTCTCTATTTATCACACACTCACTGACACTCAGTTGTAGTGCATAGCTAAGGGAGAAGAAGTTAATGGGGCTAGAAAGAAAGCGGCTACTGCTATCAGGAGATCATCTTACTATTTTGGGTTTTACTTTTGGTGTTGATTCTATCTCTGAGGAAGTTGCGGAGTTTTCTCCATTTATGGTTTCCTCGAGGAAAAACACTGTGTTCGTTGTCTCTTGTGTTTGATTTTTGTGCTTGTTATTCTCTCAATTAAAAGATCCTAATATAATGCTAGCTTAATGTTAAAAATCTTACAACACTTTCCCATTTATGTTTTGGAATTGGGATAGCATGGAGGAGTCCAATAGGGTGTGTGTTCTCAACTTTATTCTGTTGGCATGAAGAACATTCCCTCACATGCATGAGAACATCATCTGTGAGACCCTTCCAAGTGAATCTCTCTCTTACCTTCAGGTAAGTCTTTAGAAAACCAGGGTGGCCAACCATCGATGCATCATGTGAAGATTCCCGAATATTCTTCTTTAGTGTAGATCCAGGGACTAAGAAGATCTTATGTTTGTACTAGATGAGGCCATCAAGTACCTTGTATGCTTCATTTTGTATTACCCCACCCAAAATTTTGCAAGAAAAATGATTCTTTGAATATTCGATGCCCAATTGTACCTTCCACTTGACTAACATCTACAACAAAGAGAATGTGGGCTTACGAGAAAGTGGATCAGCCACAACATTCATCTTTCCATCTTTATATTCAATATGAAAGTCATAAGACTGTACTTTGATTGCCCATTTTTTCTACTTGATGATTGAGCTCTTTTTGGGATAGGAAATGTCTTAGACTATTGTGATCAGTCTTCACTATGAATTTTCCTGCCACCAAATACTATCAGAACTTTTCCAATTCATGTATAATGTACAACATATCTTTTTTATATATTGAATACAACCTTTCATGAGGATTCAATTTTCTTCTATGGAATGCAATATAGTGTCTCTCTTGCATTAGAAAAGCTCCAATTCCTTCCCCCGAGGCATCACATTCCAGCATAAAAGATTTGGATAAATCAGATAAAGAAAGTACAAGACAACTGCTCATTATCTCCTTCATCTTTTGGAAAGCATGTTCATCCTTCCCATTCCAACTAAATGCACCCTTCTTGGGCATATCTATCAAAGATGCATTGAATTTAGAGTACGCTTTGACAAATTTATGATAGCAGTTGCAAAGGCCATTGAAGTCTCTTAGTTCGGTGAGGTTCCTTCGACTTGGAAACCACAATATGGACTCTATTTTCTCTTAGTTCACCTTAAACTCTTCTTGGTATATCACATGGACAATATAGAGCAATTTTTTTATGCAAAGCTCACACTTGGATAGCTTAGCATAGAATGACTGGTCTACAAGTATACTGAGCACCATATCTAAGTGGAGCAAATGCTCCTCCCATGTCCTTCTATAAATATGAATAATATAAAAAAAGACAAGGACATACTTATGGAGCTTCTCAGTGAACACCTTTTTCATGCATGATTAGAAGGTTGTTGTAGCATTAGTCAATCCAAATGGAATGACCAAACACAGAAAATGACCAAAATGACAATGGAAGGTTTTATTCTATATGTCTTCCTCCCTCATTCTGATTTGGTGGTATCCTAGATGGAGCTCTATTTTGGAGAAGAATTTTTCTCCATGCATTTCATCCATCAGCTCATCGATTCGGTGGATTGGGTAATGGTTCTTTATGGTTTCTTGGTTCAAGGCCCTGTAGTCTATGCACATTTTGAGTGTCCTATCCTTCTTCTTCACCAGAACTACTGAAGAAGCAAAAGGACTGGAGCTTGGTCTAATGAGGCCCAACTCAAGGAGATCCTTGATGGCCTTCTTAATCTCATCTTTGAAATTATTTGGATGCTTGTAGGGGTGGATTTTTATTGTAAGTGTACCAACTTCCAACACAATTATATATTCAATGCCACGTTCAGGTGGCCTTCCATGTGGAAGGTTTTTCAAAAAACCCCTTGTGCTTTTGCAATAGTTTTCTTATGTATTGGGGATGGTAAGAAACTTTTACTGTAGCTCCCTCAATCTTAAATTGACATTCAATAGCCCATTCAATTTCCCCATGCCTTAGAATGGATCTCATGATGTTAGAAAAATTAATTGGCTTGGGTAAGTGTTCATACCCTTAAGAAATAATTATTTCCCTTCAATATATTTGAAACTTATTTGGGGTATTTTGTAATTTAAGGGGTGTTCTCTAATTGATTACAACCATTGTACTCCCAACATGTAACACCCCAAAAAAATTCACAAAAATTTAAATTTTTTCTATGTGACATTTAATGTTTAAGTCATAGACACAATGCTAGTTAAATGATTTAGTTTATTATAATTATCGGTTAGATTACCATAGATTATATTCAGAGAGACTTAGAATTTTAAATTCTGTAACTAAAGGCTATAGAAATATTTACTTACTAATTTGTAATTTACATGCTACTTACTGAACTCAATCTCTAAATATTTACAGCCTTGAAATAGAAGTGTTTTGAAAGTTAAAGCCGTTTCAAATATTGAATTCTAATCATAGGTTTGTTGATAGGAATGTGTATGTTTCTGATGTTTTTTTTCTTGTCCTACTGAAGAGGATTTAGGTTTTCTCGAGACTTACTTATCTTTCTCAAGCTAATGCCAATTCGATGCTTGTACAGGTCTTTTACAGAAAAATTTAACTTCCAGGTTACGAGGTATAAAATTAAAGTTCGGAAGACTAAAATGAGTAAGTTAGGAAGGGAAGACCTTAACTTTATTTTTTATCTAATAATTGAAGTGTAAGAAACTACCAGTTCCATAACTGATATTATTTATCTTGATAGAAAAATAGAGTTGCTAGTGGGCTCATCTATTTTACTAATTAAATTACAAGTTTGATGGAGTGTAATTATTAACCGTCTCTTAGTTATTGAAGGTACTGTAAACCATATTACTTTCCATATATTTTATAATTATGAAATTTAATCATGCTAAGACCTAGAACTTCCTAAGTTCTAACATTATCATCACTATTTTTTGTTTAGCAATTTAAATACTAATTATAACTAAACAAACCTGGTCTATGCATATATACATTTGATGCAGAATATATATATTATCCTAAGTATATATATATTCGATGCATACCAGATATTCTAACCTAAACATATATTTGATGCATATCAAATAAACTAACCTAGGTGTAAACAATGGATAAAATAGAACATTTAAGATATAGCTAAAACCCTAATATGCTAGAATAAACTATTACTAGTTCCAAAACTATAGCATGCATATAAAAATTGGTTTATTTATGAAACCAAGTAATAGCATTACTTTAAAAATCTTTGCAAGGTTTATCGTGCGGTTTCAAACTATATCAAAACCCAAACTATTTCTATCTTAGTGGAATCCACATGGTAGATTATCATTGGAGGAAGGGTTTAGTGTTAAACCCTATGCACAAGACATTATATCCTTGCCCTAAACACTCGCTTGGTTCATTTGCTGTTTTGTGGTTTTTGGGTGGAGAAGAAGGCCGACAGGCTGTGGGCTCTTCGGCCTCTGCAACAAGTACCTTCCTTTATCTGCTTGTGGCATTAGCAGGCTCTCCACTCCCATTTCTTTACCTTCATTGTATTCTCTGTGTTCGGCCATGGCACTAAGCAGGATACCTTCTTTGGTTTGATTTTCCATTGTCTTAATCTTCAAGCTCACATTACACAATTTGGTAAGTGCAGTGATTCTCTTGCATTCTTCTATTGTTTAACAAACCCAATTGAATACTAACATTGTTTTTTTCTTGATGTGTTGATGATAGGAGAAATCAATCAATCGAAGGATGAGGGTGTTTTGTAGAAACTGAAGAGTGCGACATGGAAGTTCGGATAAGCCTCAGTTTCAACCTTGACGTGCCCTCCATTTTTGGGTGTGTTCACAATAAACTTGATGGTGCTAAGTGATAGTTGTGGTGTTCATTTACTGTATTAGACGATAGCTTCTAAATTGGTTAAAGATGGAGGAGGAGGCCATATGGCCATTTTTGTTCTAACCCTTAGGGTTTCTCCAACAAGCTACAACTTTTGTAATTAAAGAAATAGGGTAGAATTATTATTGTTCCAAGGTTTTTTAAAATCATTTGTTTAATGCTATAATGCATTATATGAAGCTCCTTCGAACTTATTGTTCATCTCTATAATTTGTTTTGTGGCTATGGTTTTATTAAGGAATTTTGGTTGATAACATTATGGCAATTGTTTTGCTTAATATTTGGATAATTTAAAGACTCTGTTTAACAATATTATGTTTCAAAATAGGTAGTGCCTACGGGCCTGAGCGTAATGATTATTATTATTTTCTTGATTTTGTTTATGCTTTGTCAATAACTTATGTAAATTTTAATACAGTCGGTACTGGGTAAAACCATTTGGAAAATAATTATTGTAATTTTATCTGTAAACGCAATACTGTAAATGGTTAATCTAGGTTCTGGTTTTTATTAAGCAGTTTTGATATTTAGATTATCATGGTTTAATTGCTTAAAAGCAAGGGTTAGAATCTATCCTGAATCACGATAGATTCTGGAATGGATAAGAAAGTTTATAATAACATCTTAGGGTTATGAAAACAAAATACTTTACAATATATTATAATAGAGTTATTTTTTGTTATGTACAACTTAGTTTTTCTAGGTATTTAAATTAGTTTGTATATTACAATAAATATTATTATTCTAACCCAAACAGTCCCTTGACTGAACAACTTGAACTTCAGTGTTTGATGTTTAAATGAAACAGTTTTGAAGTTTAACATGTATACTAATTATTATAACTAGAGTAACATTGACTATAATTAAGTTTTACAATGTTAAAGTTATGCTCGGTTTGTTTATTTACTAAGTGTAAATAATTAAATTGCATTTAGTATTCATTAAAGTTCTTATACTTCAAACAGGGTATTATCTGTGTGACCTAAGATTATGGGGATAATCCTTATGTAATATTCCTATAGGTTTTATATAAATGAAATAGTTCTAGGACCAAAAGGATTATTATGAAACCTATCTAAAATAACCAGTAAAAGCTTCTAATGTTAGAGTGGAATTCAAATCATCTTAATCAAGTATAATCATTCCTATATACCTCTAAACAACTTTTTGTACTAGAGTACTTCATGTTATGATGAGTGGAAAAATACAGAAAGGAAATTTTATTCATTAATCCATCTTATCTAATTGTAGGTTCATTTACTATGTTAAACAAATACATGTAAATTCCTGAATAAAATGTAGAATTAAACAGTTTATTTGGAACTGCAAGTAACTAAGAAATAATAGTAAAACATGACTACTTCCATTCAGTAATTTAATTGCATAAAATAAATAGATAAAACTTTGGAACTTGATCACTTGTATAGGAGACAAACAACCCAAGGAGCCCGTGCCACACAACCTTTTCCTGAATATAGCTTAACTTCTTGTATTAGGATCCCCGAGCCTGTCCATTGATCCACCAGGATGGAAGCACTGTGTGAACAAATGGGATTAACACCCTTGCAACTCCACAAAAGTAATCAACAGTAGTACTTATGTACTTTGCATTAACACAAAAAAAATTGAGCCCAAAATCCAACGGCTTGCATGCCTTAAATTTGACAATGCCCTTTCAGTTATTGGACATATGCATTTTTTTTTGCCGTCGGTGGAATAACGTCGGATATTCAACTCCCTTTCAATACTTGTTGAAGATACAACAACACCACGACATTGAATATTCGACATTCTGCTATCTGATAGTGTCACAAAAAACTTGCATATACCGTCACATTTCCGACACTTACCTGTAGGTTTTTCGATGGGTGGGGTGTCGGAAGTCCGACGGGCTTGGATTTCGGAGGCATGGCATTCCCGTTGGATGTCTTTGGGAGGGCGTTGAAAGTTCAACGAGCTTGGATGTCGGAGGCATGGCATTCCTGTTGGCCGACAAATGGCTAAAAGTGTTGGATATTCAACAAATGAGTAGGACATCCTCCAATGGTCGTCGAAAATGCGACCCCTAGTTGTGTAATTAAGAAAGAAAAATTTCAAAGGTTTCCATTCTGTTGCTATCGCAACGTTTCTCCCCGACTTCAGTTCACTTAAACCCTGGGACCCCTCCTTATCTTTGTTTGTTTGGATTGATTGTCAAAGGCTTGGTGCCCCCGAAGCATATCTATTTGTTTCCTCTCGAAGATTGAATACCCGCTATTTTGTTTGCCGGGTATAGTTTGGTTTGGGTCGTGTTTGGTTTGTTCACTACCTGTAAGAACATTGATATTTGCCTTAGCGAGAAAAATGATTTTTTGCTGCAAGTTTGATGCTTCAAGTTGTTGGTTTTCTCTTTGGATCGGGCCTCTTTCTGAAGATACTGATCCCCACCTCACCCGCCGTTGCGGCTCTTTGACCAAACTTTTCACCCGACTGGAGTTTCATCCGACGCCCGAGTCGCTATGTAAGTCGTTGGCTCTAGAGTTTCTCCTCACCCACCGTTGCGGCCGGAAGAAGGGAGTTGGCCTCCAATTCAGTTTTCACCCGACGTCCAACTTGCCGTCCCCCTGCCTGAACTTTTCCTTTCACCTCGTCGCTTGTCTCCGACCTTAGTGTCGTCCGCCGTTGCGGCTGTGACACTCTTCCTGGTTCCCGAAGCACTTTTTTCCCGACGCCCGATCTCCTCCTCTGTTCGCACGGGTCCTCAATCATCCGGTTCCTGTGCTCCTCCGTCGTTGCGGCCCTTGAGGTCTTGTCCCGCCCAATGCAGAAGTTGGCCGACCACCGATTTACAGTTTGCCGCCTTAAGCCTTCGCAAGTACTCGCCCGGACAAACTAGGCCGGCCCTTTGTGGGTCTATCATTTGGGTTGGAAAGTTTGAGTGTTTAAGTTTTCAGTTAAATTGATAATGCACCAAAGTTGTTTGCAGGAGGATTCCCATAGACCGCTGAAGCAATCGAGAGCGAGGAAAAGGACAAAACAAACAAACGACAGAGCCACCGACGAGGCAGGTCCATCAGTTACTGTTCAGAAGATAAATGCCTATGAAATGATTGGGAAAACACAACAGTCAAGGAAGAAGATGGATAGTCAAGGATGCTGAAAAGCCACAGGCTGGGAGGCAGCTGAGGGGATAGGGGTTCTAGTTTAAATATAGAGAAGTAGGACTAGAAAAGGGCTTTTTTTCGCTGGAAGAATTTGTAATTGTTTACTTGTAAGAGGAGCTACCTCGTTTTGCTAAGAAAACTACGATTTTGCCTGCTGGAAAGAGTAAAATGTGGAATGTATTGATGCAATTCAATGAATGATGTTGAAGAGGAACTATTTCATTTTCAGCGGTCTTTTATTTACTGTAAGAGTATTTAATGTTTTGAACCTATGTTCTTGTTGAATGTTCTTCAGTAATTTCTAGGTATATTTCCACTATGAGCGATAAATGTGTTATAAAATGATCAGCTATCTGATTATTTGAATATCTGTAAGCGTTCATGTGCTGTAGAAGAAGTAGTAGCTACCTGTGGTTCTTCTTATTGTATGTGAAAATGTATTGCTCATCTAAAATGATAACTTTGCTCCTTAGGGATAGTTTAGATATTTAGTTTATTTTTGTTTGCATCTGGTTTGGTTGCCGGTGAGCACAAGATGAGAGGTAAGAACCTGCGTATCACTTTGTGACCGCTCCCTGCATCTTGACTACCCTGCATTTAGTTAGGCACGTGCATATCATTTCTTTTAAATCAAAATACAAAAAACTCGGTGGGCCGGGCCGCAACCGGTAAAGCCTTTGTTTGTTACTTGACCTACGGTAGCCGGACCGCAAACCGGATGGATTCCCTATTCCAAACAGTCAACGGGCTAGTTGGGAACGTTGATTGGGTAGAATCCCTTACTGTTTCCGCCTGCGAATTTCCAGGCCTCAATAGTTTTTGGTGCTAGAAGGAGGGCCGCCAGTGCATGGCTGGCCGAGGAAGCTCGTTTTCCCGATAATATTCCGTTGGTTACAGTTCTGAAAGTAGTGTACCACGCAATTCAATTCCAGAAGAAGAAGAAAGAGAACATCTATACCCTGTCCGCAACGAGATTGTTAATTATCTGAGAAGACACACCAGGGCATACTTAAAGAAGATTGGAGGATTGCCTATCATTCCTGAGTTGCCTAGAAGAGAATACAAGAGAAGAGATCGTCCTTTAATAGAAGATTCAGTGTTGGTTGGAGACTGGCAAGAGCTTGTAGAGACTGCCTTACAAGAAGTTGAGCTCCCTTTGAGTCAAGAAGGCCCGGAGTGTTAACACCCAAAAATGGTTAACTACCTCATCTACCCCACTACATGGCTCATTTGTCCATTTACCTACCATATTTCCCATAAAATCCCACTAAAAAGCCTCCAAATGGCCTAAAATGCCTCTAAAAGGCCATAAAACCATCTGAAAAGCCTCCAAAAGGCCTAAAATGCCTCCAAAAGGCCAAAAACCCCCTTTTTTCCTCCAAAAAAGTCCAAAATTCCTCTAAAAATAGCAAAATCCCCAAAAGGGAAGAAAAAATATAAAATAATGAGGAAAAGGAGGAAAAAACCCTAAACAAGCTGCCCTAAACCACATGGTTTCCAAAACCATGGGCCAGCACTCCACCACTAAAAAACTATAAATAAGTGGTGGAGACCCCTCATTTCAACATCCACAGTCATAAGCATCCTGCCTCTGCCGAAATTATTCTCGAAACCCTAGCTTACCATCAAGCTACTTTCACCATTGAGAACTCCTTTTGGCCCATTTCCACCACCGGAAAAGGAAAAGAAGCAGCTTGGAGCTTGAAGCCACCGACATCGGACCACCGCAACGGACTCCACCAACCTCCTCATCGGAGGTAATATCAATAAAAATCACCATTATACATTTCTTTACTGTTTTTACTTCATGTTATTTACTTTTTACTGCTTTAGCTTAGTCTTTGTTTCAGTTTGTCTTAATTCATATACATCATTGAACTGCTACTAAGGATTCCAGATTCCTTAGTAGGTGCTCATTCGCACAAGCTAGGGTGAAAACCCTAGCTACAGTTTTGGCGACTCCGCTGTCTTTTTAATTTTATTTATTTTTTCGTACTGTACTTTCGGTTGTTGTTTTCGGCCACCGGAGACTGCGCCTTTTTCTTCCACAGTCGCGGCCCGACCGCGCATTTCAGGCCTTAACCCGTGACTAGCCCGTCGCTGTCACCCTTTTTCCTGCGCCTCGACCGCGTTTTTTCAGCCCATAGTCGCGACCCGACCGCGTTTTTTCACCCCACAGTCGTGATCCGACCGCGCGTGTTCATAACACAGTCGCGCTCCGACCGCCGCTGTCAGCTCGAATCCCGCGACCTAGACCGCGCCTGTTTCCACTAAACCCGCGATCTGCACGCGACTGTTGCCTTCAAACCCGCGGTCCGACCGCGCGAGTCCGCCCCATACTCGCGGTCCGCGAACTGTTTTTGCCCTTGTTTCTGCGCCGAAACCCAACCACTTTGCCTCCATTTTTCCTGCACTTGCACAGCCACCTGTACCACTTGCAGCCCTACAGCCATTTCTGCCCCTTGTTTACAGAGTTGTTTAGACAATTTTTAGCATTTATTTCAAAAAAAAAAAAAAAAAAAAAAA
>LPNX011200454.1:377969-398861 GCA_001517045.1 Pseudotsuga menziesii
AGTTCAGTTCTAGTTCAGTGTACCATTGTGAGCATGACCCTGGTCACTCTGATCCAGCAGCTCACCAGTTCCTTTGGTACCACATTCAGTAGCACTGCTGTCATTCCTGTGCTTCAGTTGTCCCGCTCAGACATAGTCAGCTCAGCATTATGTTCCAGATTTGTGTCCCCTCTGGACACTTATGATATACACAGCAGTTCCTATGTATCCTAGAGGTCCCTCTTTTCGGGGCTCACAGTTATCTTCATGTATCTTGATACGAGCATGGGTATGCCCGCCTTGTCCATATATTGAGATTCTTCCTCATCCAGTATTTGAGGACCATTTATACTGTTATGTTATATTCTGATACGAGCATGGGAATGCCCGCCTCGTCCATATTATCAGATGATCCCTCATCCATTATTGAGGTTATGTACTTTTCAGTCCTTGCAGGTGGTTCGAGATCAGTTTCCCGGACTTCAGTTGCTTCCTTCTTTTCTCCACACCCCAACACAAACCAAATATGACTCATGATGTCCATCGGCCATACGATGAGCTCCTGCCCTCGCACATCAGGGGGCAATCTGTTAACACCCAAAAATGGTTAACTACCTCATCTACCCCACTACATGGCTCATTTGTCCATTTGCCTACCATATTTCCCATAAAATCCCACTAAAAAGCCTCCAAAAGGCCTAAAATGCCTCTAAAAGGCCATAAAACCATTTAAAAAGCCTCCAAAAGGCCTAAAATGCCTCCAAAAGGCCAAAAAACCCCTTTTTTCCTCCAAAAAAGTCCAAAATTCCTCTAAAAATAGCAAAATCCCCAAAATGGAAGAAAAAATATAAAATAATGAGGAAAAGGAGGAAAAAACCCTAAACAAGCTGCCCTAAACCACATGGTTTCCAAAACCATGGGCCAGCACTCCACCACTAAAAAACTATAAATAAGTGGTGGAGACCCCTCATTTCAACATCCACAGTCATAAGCATCCTGCCTCTGCCGAAATTATTATCGAAACCCTAGCTTACCATCAAGCTACTTTCACCATTGAGAACTCCTTTTGGCCCATTTCCACCACCGGAAAAGGAAAAGAAGCAGCTTGGAGCTCGAAGCCACCGACATCGGACCAGCGCAGCGGACTCCACCAACCTCCTCATCGGAGGTAATATCAATAAAAATCACCATTATACATTTCTTTACTGTTTTTACTTCATGTTATTTACTTTTTACTGCTTTAGCTTAGTCTTTGTTTCAGTTTGTCTTAATTCATATACATCATTGAACTGCTACTAAGGATTCCAGATTCCTTAGTAGGTGCTCATTCGCACAAGCTAGGGTGAAAACCCTAGCTACACGGAGACTCCCTACATTTCTCCTGTTCACACTCCTGTTGGTTCACCTCCACACTCGCCACCCCAACTTATGGCAGGAGTTAACGCCAACCAGCCACTCAATCCTCCAAACCCGCCACCTGCATGGAAAGCCAGATCACCGCTGAATCTGACCCCACCTTTGCACGACCTACCTCAAGCCTTTGAAAAGTTATTGCCTAAGTTTGATCCAAATGAGAAGATATTGGTAGATGACCATCTGCAGAGTTTCTATCTGGCTATAGAAGGACTAAAGGTAGGGGAGCATGAAGATGTGGTTTGTAGACTCTTCCCACATACCCTTAAAGGAGCCGCAGCCTCCTGGTACTTTGGATTACCCGTCAATTCCATTCCAGACTGGAATACCTTCGAAAGAATGTTTAGAAGCAAGTATGCAGTCCAAAAGACTCACGCTGCCCTTATGAAAGGACTTTGTGCCTTGAAGAAAGAAAAGAAGGAAAAAGTGCACAGTTTTACACAAAGGTTTACAGCATATCTAAAAAACTTCTCTGATGCAGATAAACCTTCAGAAAAGGTCCTAATCGAGTATTATACATCAGCTTTAGGCCCTGACTTGGACATGTTCGCAAAAGGTAGGACCAAGCCCACTTTGACGGAGACTTATGAAGAGACAGAGGTAGTGGAAGCTGAAAGGGAGAGCATTGAAGATTATCCTGAACAGTCAGGGGAGAAAAGGAGAACTTTGCTGTTTGCTAAGCCCAAAGAGGAGAAAACACCAGATTATGAAGGTATGGCCAAAATGGTACAGAAGCTGTCTAACAAAATCATAGACTTAGAAAAGGAGAAAGAAGCACAAAAGTTTTATAGGCCATATTATAAGAAGAGGGATGACAACAACCAGTCCCAACCCCCTCCTCAAAAGAATGCATCCATGAATCTAACATACATAGGGATGGAAAATTTCTGTACCTTTCATCAACAGCCTCACTCCGAAAGAAACTGTCCGCAATGGATAAATTCAATGACATTGGTCATGAATTAGATGCTGGATTCAAGATTAACAGAAGAGGATGATGATGAAAAGAAAGAAAATGCTGCTTCTACTTCTACAAAAGAACAGGAAGAAGAGGCTATGGCTTTATGGAGCTCTGTTTCAGTACTCGACACAGAAGAAGAGAATAGTCAGGGACGCAAAGAGATCAGTGAGGCTAACATGACAACTAGGAGTAAGGGGACGGTTAGCGATGACAGTCTTTTACTCCCAAAGATCAGAAGGCTGCAAAGAAATGTCAGGAAGAAGTTTCAAGACAAGTCATTAGCCAACCAGGTACCAGAGTTTACCATTACAAGCCAAGACCCTAAACAGAACAGAACGTTGCCTAGGCCAAATGAAGAGAATGCAAATGCTGAAAAATCCCAGCCCACTAAATCACAAATTGAATATGACATTGTTGAAGATTTGAAGAAGATAAAGGCAAATGTCCCACTGTTCGAAATGTGCAAAGTACCTCAACAGAAAGAGAAGTTGTTGAAAGCACTTGAAACACCTGAAGAGAAGCTGCCCACTGAAAACCAGCCCCGGGATGAAGAAGAAATCGGTGAAGCTAGCACCGGAGGTATGTCTAAAACTAAACATCTACCTTTCCTCCTGACATTCGAAGTTTTCAATTATAACGTGCACAATTGTTTAGTAGATTCAGGGGCATCAATTAATGTCATTCCCATATCGGTATGTAAGAAAATAAATGGGCAGCGTAAGCCGTCCACATGGAGGGTGGTGCAATTGGATAGGACAGACGTTAAGGTGATTGGCGAAATGGAGGACGTACTAATCCGCCTAGCGTCTGATAACAGAGTATGCCAATTTATTAACATCGTAGTGGCGGACATACCAGACGCTTACGGCCTGGTCCTGAGTAGGGATTGGTCAGCTAAATTAAATGGGTATTTCGCCTTAGACTGGTCACACCTTTGGTTGCCGTACAAAGGAAGTCCCAATCAGATCAAAGTTTTGAGAGAGCCTTACATGAAGTATAACATCACTCAATTGGATGAGAAGAATGTACTGGTTGAATCTGTATTGGGAAACTACTTTCTTGAACTAGAACCAGGGAATTATCAAGCGGACGAGGCTAGCGATTCATCTGACACTCAGCCTAACCTCCTTCGTTTTTCTCAGGCTGATGAGCTTGACTGTAAAATAGTAGATTTAGCCGTAGGAATAGATTCATTTTCAGTAGATAAAGTTTTCTGGACTTTATATTTTGACAGCTCAAAAACATTAGAAGGGTCGGGGGCCGGCTGCATCCTTATTGACCCACACAAAAATAAACATTTCCTGTCCTGTAGATTAGAGTTTGAGTGTACTAACAATACAGCTGAGTATGAAGCACTGCTGCAGGGACTCAAGAAAGCAATTGAGCTACAGGTTAGTAATTTGAAGGTTTTTGGGGACTCAGAAATAGTTGTAAAGAAAATAAGAAATCAAATACACTGTGTTTCCCCTCATTTAAAAGATTACCAAAATGAGGTATGGGAATTGCTTAAATGCTTTCATGCGTTTAACATCATTTCAATTCCTAGAATAAAAAATGCAGCCGCTGATCTTCTAGCTACATCAGCTGCTAGGCTAGTTCCCACCAATAATAAATGCTCAATTGAATTGCTTTTCAGGCCATCAGTACCTGACATGATCACCAATTTGCGAGTATTTGACGACGATCAGCAAATAATCGAGTGTTTGACGAATGATGAGACCTTTAAAGGGGCCATTATCGATGATGAAGAACATCAGGCCGAAATGAAATATGACAATTTCATTCCCAAAGGGGTCAGAACGTTAGAGAAGATGTTTGACTTGAACGGAAAATTTAGAAGACCCTCCAATGTGAAGACACACAGCTCAACTCTACAGTTCGAGATGATAAACTTAGGGACTGAAACGGAGCCTAAGTTCGTGAACCTCGGCAAGTGTTGTTCGCAAGCTGAAAGAGATAAACTCCTTAGTTTGTTTAAGCAGTACAAAGATGTGTTTGCATGGACATATGCAGATTTAAAAACCTATGACACTAATATCATCAAACATATCATTCCTATTAAGGCAGGAGTCAAGCCATATCAGCAGCCGTTGAGGAAAATGCACCCAAAGCTGGAGCCACTAATTCAAAGCGAGGTGAAGAAATTGCTGGACGCTAGGATTATCTTTAGGGTCAGGGATTCTGAATGGGTGTCAAACCTGGTGCCTGTCAAGAAAAAGTTGGGAGAGATCAGGCTGTGTGTGGACTTCAGGAATTTAAATCGCGCCTCAGACAAAGACAACTACCTGGTACCTCCCATGGAGCAATTGCTGCAGATGGTTTCTGGCTCTGAAATGTTTTCATTACTGGACGGTTTCTCTGGCTACAACCAAGTGTTGGTGGCCGAGGAAGATAGATTGAAGACCACATTCAGAACTAAATGGGGAACTTTCTCCTACAGAAGAATGCCTTTTGGACTGATTAATTCCAGAGCAACTTTTCAAAGAGCTATGGACATAGCATTCTGCGAACTGATTGGACAAAGTGTGGTGGTCTACCTTGATGACATCACAATATTTTCTAAGAAAAGAGGGGAGCACGCGTTCCACCTAAAGCAAATCTTCGAGCGCTGCCGGAAGTATGGCATTTCCCTCAGTCCTAAAAAGTGTGTGTTCGCAGTCACTGAAGGAAAGTTACTGGGGCATATAGTTTCAAAAATAGGTATATCCATAGACCTGAAAAGAATTAAGGCTATTGAAAAAATTCCTATGCCCCACAATAAAAAGGGAATGCAATCCTTCTTGGGAACAATAAATTTCGTACGCAGGTTCGTGCCTGATTTTTCCCAGACTGTGAAACCTCTACAATAGATGATCAAGCAAAATGCACAATTTAAGTGGAATGAAGCAGAAAAGAATGCTTTCAGTAAAATCAAAACTGTTGTCGCACATGCTCCCTCTTTGAAAAGTCCAGACTTTGACAAGGACTTTATTATGTACGCATTTGCGTCCGATGATTCATTGGCAGCCGTACTTATGCAAAAGGAAGATGAGGGTGATGAATTCCCAATTTCTTTCATGAGCACTGGACTACAAGGGGCTGAATTAAACTACCCAGCCATTGATAAGTAGGCATACGCAGTATTCAAGGCAGTAAAGCAATTCAGACCTTATATACTAAAAAATCGTACCAAGGTAATAGTCCCTTACCCAGCTGTAAGATCTCTTCTCATTCAAAAAGAATTAGGAGAAAGAAGGGGCAACTGGGTAACAGCACTTCAAGAATACGATCTCGAGGTCAAGCCAGCTACTCTAGTAAAAGGTCAAGGGTTATGCAAACTGATGACTGGAAAAACGAACAATGAAGAACAAGCATGGGAAGATGAAGCTGAGTTGCATGTAGCAAATGTTTGCCCTTTATTCACAGCTCCTGAATCTTGGTATAGAGACCTTGTGCATTATTTGCAGTCAGGGGTATTACCTGAACATTGGAATTCCAAACAAAGAAGAGCTCTGCGTCTGAAATCAGCTTCCTATCAAATCATAGAAGGCATACTGTTCAGAAAGAACTATGATGGAGTCCTACTGAGATGCTTGGAGAAAGTAGATGCTGAAAAAGTAATGTCTGAATTGCATGATGGCCCAGCTGGGGGACATTATTCAGGGGACACTACAGCCCACAAGGTCCTCAGATCCGGTTACTACTGGCCAACACTTTTCAGGGATGCACATGCACACGTCAGAAAATGTGATACTTTCCAAAGATGTGGTGGAAGACAACCTAGAGCAGCAGCACCTCTAAAGCCTGTAATGATCACGGAGCCTTTCGAACAATGGGGGATAGACATCATTGGAGAAATAAAGCCAAATTCTTCCTTGCTGCATAAGTATATTCTTACCACAACTGATTATTTCACTCGCTGGTTCGAAGCTATCCCCTTGCGCAAGATAAACGAAGACGAAGTCATAAATTTTCTACAAGATCATATCATAACTAGGTTTGGGGTTCCAAGTTCGTTAGTTTTTGATAATGCTAAGTAATTTTCATCCATCAAACTGACTGCATTTGCTCATGAAAAAGGAATAAAGCTGCATTACTCTGCTAACTACTATCCTCAAGGGAATGGTCTAGCGGAATCCTCCAATAAAAACCTCATTAGGATCCTGAAGAAGACTTTCATTGAAAACCAGCGAAGTTGGCACTCAGCCTTACCCAACGCCTTGTGGGCTGACAGAGTCACTCCCAAGTCTGCCGTAGGAGTGTCACCCTATACCCTCGTGTACGGAAAGGAAGCCATCCTGCCTCCCAATATTCTATTACCTTCTTCCATACTAGCTCAAGAGTCTAGGGGGTCGGATGATGAGGTTCTGCAAATAAGAATATATAATCTCCTAAAAGCAGAAGAAGCCAGATCCAAAGCTAGAGAACGCTTTAAACAGTAGCAGGAGGTAGTCAAAAGGTGGTTTGACAAACAAAAAGCTGGAAAAAAGGACTTTGAAGTAGGAGACTTGGTCCTCAAGTGGGACCACCCCCATGATGAAAAAGGAAAGCATACCAAATTCCAGCAGTTATGGGTAGGCCCCTTTCAAATTATAGCCAAACTTGGCCCTGCTACTTACAAGTTGCAAGATTTACAGGGATGGGAGGAGAGCTTGCCAGTCAATGGTTTGGTTCTCAAGCCTTACTTTTCTTGAATTTTTTTTTCTTTGATCTTTTATGCCTTGTACATAAATAAGCTGTGTAGTTGTTTTGAGTCACGTTTTCTTTCATTTTAATTTTTAGTCTTGATTTTCAATAAGGGAACAAACTTGTGGTTGCCTGGAGGATATTAAGGTCTTTTGGGAATAGCAAATGTGGTGAGTATCAGCCTGTGTATTGCTTAATGAATTCTTCCAGTCTAACAGTTCTCTCGAATGAAAATATTGTGTGCAGTGAAGTCCTGCTTAACCCCTGTGATTTAAACCAGATTCAGACAGTCTGGAGTACTATGTCGGGGCTCCATTCACGTCACATTTAAAATGTTCTAAGGAGCGACAGTGAAGAACCCATGGGAGGAAGCAAGGTGAACAGCGTATTAAATATAAATGATCCCATGCCAAGAAATAAATGCCTAAAGGCAGTTAAAGAGTCAGACTTCTTGAAAAGTACCATGAATTAAAGCAATTGCTAAAGCATAAACGCTAAATTACCAAAATATCCTCTCCGTCCGTGAGCTGGGACTTAAAATACACCACTCACACAAAAGGGCACTATGGGATAGAGGATCCTGAGTTAAAATTCAGTAAGAAAGGCGCACAGAAGGACTCAAATCAAAGAACAAAATGTCCAAAGACACTAAAGTGTTTAAATGGCATGGGAATGAAGAACAAATGGATACTGCTGTTTGCTATGTGCTGCAACCCTGTGGTGTCCACACTGGTAGCTACCTGAAAAACAGAGGTAATAATGAAACTCATACTTTGGCCTCGGCATAGTTATTTGGACTTGAGGATCTTGGTTTTCCTTTTCCCCAAAGAACTGGCATCAATGATTAATGTACACATTGTGGGGATACGAGAAATCTAGATAGCTGGAAGAATTCAATGAACGCATTCGTTGCGGAACAGTCTGCTACTCAACGACAATAATCACCCAGAGATCTAGGTTCCCCAGGTAGTCGCCAGTTGTTGCTATCGCAACGTTTCTCCCCGACTTTAGTTCACTTAAACCCTGGGACCCCTCCTCATATTTATTTGTTTGGATTGATTGTCAAAGGCTTGGCGCCCCCGAAGCATATCTGTTTGTTTCCTCTCAAAGATTGAATACCCGCTATTTTGTTTGCCGCGTACAGTTTGGTTTGGGTCGTGTTTGGTTTGTTCACTACCCGTAAGAACATTGATATTTTCCTTAGCAAGAAAATTGATTTTTGGCTGCAAGTTTGATGCTTCACGCTGTTGGTTTTCTCTTTGGATAGGGCCTCTTTCTGAAGATACTGAGCCCCACCTCACCCACCGTTGCGGCTCCCTGACCAAACTTTCCGCCCGACTGGAATTTCATCCGACGCCCGAGTCGCTGTGTAAGTCGCTGGCTCTAGAGTTTTGGCTCACTCGCCGTTACGACCGGAAGAAGGGAGTTGGCCTCCGATTCAGTTTTCACCTGACGTCCGACTTGCCGTCCCCCCGCCTGAACTTTTCCTTTCACCTCGTCGCTTGTCTTCGACCTTAGTGCCATCCGCCGTTGCGGCTGTGACACTCTTCCTGGTTCCCGAAGCACTTTTTTCCTGATGCCCGATCTCCTCCTCAATTCGCACGGGTCCTCAATCATCCGGTTCCTGTGCTCCTCCATTGTTGCGGCCCTTGAGGTCTTGTCCTGTCCAATGCAGAAGTTGGCCGACCACGGATTTACAGTTTTCCGCCTTAAGCCTTCGCAAGTACTCGCCCGGACAAACCAGGCCGGCCCTTTGTGGGTCTATCATTTGGGTTGGAAAGTTTGAGTGTTTAAGTTTTCAGTTAAATTGATAATGCACCAAAGTTGTTTGCAGGAGGATTCCCATAGATCACTGAAGCAATCGAGAGCGAGGAAAAGGACAAAACAAACAAACGATAGAGCCACCGACGAGGCAGATCCATCAGTTACTATTCAAAAGATAAACGCCTATGAAATGATTGGGAAAACGCAACAGTCAAGGAAGAAGATGGATCGTCAAGGATGCTGAAAAGCCACAGGCTGGGAGGCAGCTGAGGGGACAGGGGTTCTAGTTTAAATATAGAGAAGTAGGACTGGAAAAGGGCTTTTTTCCGCTGGAAGAATTTGTAATTGTTTACTTGTAAGAGGAGCTACCTTGTTTTGCTAAGAAAACTACGATTTTTCCTGCTGGAAAGAGTAAAATGTGGAATGTATTGATGCAATTCAATGAATGATGTTGAAGAGGAACTATTTCGTTTTCAGCGATCTTTTATTTACTGTAAGAGTATTTAATGTTTTGAACCTATGTTCTTGTTGAATGTTCTTCAGTAATTTCTGGGTATATTTCCACTATGAGCGATAAATGTGTTATAAAATGATCGGCTATCTGATTATTTGAATATCTGTAAGCGTTCATGTGCTGTAGAAGAAGTAGCAGCTACCTGTGGTTCTTCTTATTGTATGTGAAAATGTATTGCTCATCTAAAATGATAACTTTGCTCCTTAGGGATAGTTTAGATAGTTAGTTTATTTCTATTTGTATCTGGTTTGGTTGCCGGTGAGCACAAGACGAGAGGTAAGAACCTGCGTAAACGATCTTTTATTTACTGTAAGAGTATTTAATGTTTTGAACCTATGATCTTGTTGAATGTTCTTCAGTAATTTCTGGGTATATTTCCACTATGAGCGATAAATGTGTTATAAAATGATCGGCTATCTGATTATTTGAATATCTGTAAGCGTTCATGTGCTGTAGAAGAAGTAGCAGCTACTTGTGGTTCTTCTTATTGTATGTGAAAATGTATTGCTCATCTAAAATGATAACTTTTCTCCTTAGGGATAGTTTAGATAGTTAGTTTATTTCTGTTTGTATCTGGTTTGGTTGCTGGTGAGCACAAGACGAGAGGTAAGAACCTGCGTATCACTTTGTGACCGCTCCCTGCATCTTAACTACCCTGCATTTAGTTAGGCACGTGCATATCATTTATTTTAAATCAAAATACAAAAAACTCGGTGGGCCGGGCCGCAATCGGTAAAGCCTTTGTTTGTTACTTGACCTACGGTAGCCGGACCGCAAACCGGACGGATTCCCTATTCCAAACAGTCAACGGGCTAGTTGGGAACGTTGATTGGGGAGAATCCCTTACTGTTGCCGCCTGCAAATTTCCAGGACTCAACACATTCACGAGTTAATTTACCCTTTAATTTAAAATCTAGAAGTGTCATTTATGAACGGTACCACCTTGGAGTTAGTGTGCAATAACTTTAAAGTGGCAGGGTACAACTTATTAGAAAAGTTGGATGATGCTTTGTACTTTGACATATATGTTTTGATCATTTAATTAAATTTGTATACACTTTTCATCTTAACTCATCCTTGAATTTCCAAAGACCACACATAGTAATTTTCAATACACAAACATACACTATATAATTGATATAACACACAAGGACTACATACACCAAGAATAGAAATAAACATATCAAAAAAATTACAAAATGCAATTTCCACTATGAAACAGAGAATACCTTATCACCTTCAACATAATAGACTTTGAGAAATCCATCAAAAACTGAAGTTTTTGGGTGAACATTGACATTCTTATAAGGTAAATTATCCTTGATGTAATAACATGTCAAAAGAAAAAAACAATAGATTATCTAGGCTTCTAGGATTCAAAAAAATCTGCTAGCGTAATATAGAAAATGTTAGATTAACTCACCCTGTAGAAAATATAATAAATATTGCATGCACTCTGGAGTAATTTGTGCATCAAAATAAACATAACAAATAAGATAAAACATAATCAACCCTTCCATAAGATCCTGGAAACTGCATCATTTTTATTTTATCTAGAGATCTCCATGTCCAATGTATGGAGTTAATGTTTTACTATACCTTGTTATTCAACTCACAGGCAACATTGGAGCATATACCTTTCAGGAACTTAGCGTATATATCTACCTTTTCTCAATCATGAATGTAAGGACATTTACCTCCCTCCTTATTGTGTTTTCCAAATCTTCTAAAAAACTGGAAATAATGTTGTTTTTTAGCCAAATGACACCTGGTAGTCTGTAAACTCCATCTAACTTTCTCATTACCTAGGGCACGACTTATTGTATTTGGATCCCTAACAAGTTGGTTTCCATTTCCAACTCTTAAATATCTATTCAAATCCCATGCAAATAACTTATTATTCAAGTCCAAAATACAATAGTAGCTTCATGATTTAAGCCCTAACATTATATAAACAAACCCTCAAATGTGTTCTAATTGCAAGCAAAAAAAAATCACTCTATCTTGAAAAACAAACATAGATCCATTTCATATCACTGTGTATTATACAACTCCAAATGGGAATGACAGCAAGTCCACCTACTAATTTCCACCAATGGATACCCACGAAGATTGCAAAACACAATGTATATTCTGCTTCAAAACTGCAGTTATGCAAATTATCTTAAGGATTAGTTTATGATAATCAAAACCTCATCTGAAAACAATGAATCACATCAAAACTTAAATTATGTTTAAAATTAAATTGAAACCTATTAACAACCTCTTCTCATGTTATTACGTGATAAGTATATTTGATTTGTTTACTTACAATTCAAGAAAGTAGAATGCAAATTTAGGAATCAAAGTACAGAAAAAAAAGGCTAAAATTACCAAATAGTCATATGTTCTCTATAGAAAGTTGTATGCAAATTCTATTCAAATGCACATTTCTAACATAAATTCCTTTCTTCTACATATCTCCTACAATGATGAATTCCCAACAACCTATTGTAAAACAAACTAAGATTACAAACATCAAACCATAGATGATAGACAAGACATCAATACTGCAGGGTGAATCAGAAAACAAATAGCATTTGTTTATTTGGGACTAAACCAAACCTGATCTAGAGTAAGTCTGAATGTTTGATTTCCAATAGAAAACAAAACAGTTGGCATGAGTATCCCAAAGAGTTTTATTTTCAAACATGTCTAGTGATCCGGGAGGATCTGAAAAGGCCAATTTTCAAAATCACCATATTGCAACAAAAATAGTACCGTGTCGAAGAGCTCATCAATCTGATTCCAACGGTGCAAATGGTGTGTTAAACAGACTCCAGATGCAAAAGATATTGCGTTTTGAAGTTTGACCCCAATAGGGTAAATTTTGGCTGAAGTGCCACGTGGCACTCCCTCAAGCTGCCACGTGGTAGTCAAAAAGTGAATTCTAATGACATGGCATGATAATGTGTCATGATGATGTGGCATGCTGACATGGCATGATGACATGGCATGCTGACATGGCATGATGACATGGCATGGTGATGTGGCATGATGACTAGCATGCATGCATTTGTGCTTGAAATGAGTTTTAGGACATTCATGCACTTACTCATGAGAAATTGTAAAATGATTAATATTTGAAGTGAGTGGAAAAATTACTCACATATTACTCATTTATTTTATTCCATGAGTTGTTATGAAGTTAATGCATGGTTTTAACCAAAAACAAACATGTCATATTTGTAAAGAAGTTGTAACAAGTTGGTTTATGGTTGAAAAACCAACATGCTATTTAAAAAAGGGATTTTGTTATGTAATGGATTATTGTTGGATTTTGTAAATGTCATTATGGGGAAGTAACTAAATGTGAAAACCCATGGGCATGTGGTCATGGACCATATTTTTGGTTTATGTTCTTAAAATCCAAACCAATTTGTAACTAATCCCAATTTGGAGAATCACATGTATCATGCCAGCAAGAGTAACTTCTCCTATTTAAGCACTTGTCATGTGCATTTGAAGGGAGCTCAAGTTTGGAGATATGTAGCCCGTAGAGGAAGCAAGCATCTGAGAGGCCCCATTGGGGGTCTCCATTGGAGAAGCTCATGGAGAGGCTCCAAACTTGTAGTTCTAGCTCAGAGAGAAAGCATGGCTCCATCATGTACAAAGGTGATCCAGTGTAGGAGACAAAGAAGCGAAGTCAATTTGAGGATGCAACATTTCAATTTGCATTTGAAGGCAAGTAGCGACCATCTACACTCTCATCCCGAAGGACAAAGGTGAAGGGATTGGTTGGTAAGAGTCTAAATTTGGTTTTATTGATGCACTTGTCATTCAAACATATTGTCATCTATTGAGACTATCCTATAGAAGATCGTGTGGTGTAGCTCGAGGTTCGTGGCTCGTAGAGTCAGTTGAAAGAGTGTGATTTGAAACATTATGCAAGTCTTTGATCCGCTCGAGGTTCATGGCTCATAGAGTCAGTTGAAAGAGTGTGATTGGATACATTGGGAAAATATCTTCATGTCCAAGTTTGGCAACTTCTCGAGACAAAGGAGGCAGGCATTTGCTTGCTTGATTTCTGCAGTCTTCGATTGAGTCCTATAGCTTTTGCACTTATGTGACCCATCAGAGGCATTTATGGTGTGGCGGTAGAGATGAACAGATGATGAAGACTCTGCAGGTGAATCTGTTGTGATGTATCTTATGTATTTGTGCATCTTTGCAATGGATTGGTCACTCTATTTTGGAGTAGGCCTGGAGACGTAGCCAGGAGATCTGGTGAACTCCGTAATCAAATTGTGTCCCTAATGTGCTGGAATGATTTTTCATTTTCATGTAGATGATTCTATGTTACACACTTATATTATGCTCATGTTCACTTGCACTAACGTCAGAAAAATGATCCTATTGGTCTTGATTGTTTTGAGTGGGTTCGATGACTTTTCAGGCTCGCCCCCGGGATTGGATCATCTAGATACATTATTTTATGATGATTCCATGATGAACCTTTTCCTTGTGATCTACTTTCATATTATAAGTGAGCTTAATTTTGCAGCTAATAAAGTTCATGACTATTCATTATTACATACATTACATAATTGTGGACTATGATATTGGCTTAATTATATAGCCAAACTCATCATTCATGAGGTGGCATTCTACTATTTTACATGTTGCCATCAAATCCTTTCGACAAGGTTTGAATTCTCATTTATAAAGACACATTAGTCTTTTTATTGACTACAGTTTTGAATATTGTTTAATTTTCAACAAAGATTATTTCACATCTCTACATTATTCAAAATCTGAAATCTACTAAAGGCATACGGTTACAATAATGTTTTATGATGGCAAAGTGATCTCTTATTTGCATAAGTGTAAGGGTTGTGCTATTTACCAATGATATTTGATTTTCTTGATTAAAGTAATGTTTATAGAATTAAATTTTATATGTTTAACTATATTCATTCATATGAAATCAATGTACTTTGGGTATATATTGTTTTTGTTGGCATTTTTTACACACCTACTTTCAAAATGTACAAGACGATACCTTGTCATATAACATGAACACTCAATATTACACATGTGGGTTAATGTCTAATATAATCCTAATATACAAGAATCCTAGCCATGGATTTAAACTCAAGTTAATGCATAACTTATATTACCATGGTTTTATAGATCGGCTTGGATTAACCATCTCTTAGTAATCTTGTACATTGTATCACCATGATGGCTATCACCTAGTGCGATTTGACATGGTAGGATTCGTGTCATCTATTTATTGTGGAGTATGATAGCCATGGTAATGAACTTGGTCACTACACCATACTTGTTTAACACTTATCGGGTCATGATTCTTTCCATTAAATCCCTTATCTATACTTCCCTTTCGCATACATTCATGAAAGGATATGGTTGATCAAAAAAAAATACTAAGAGATTTGCTTTGTGTGTGATACCTTTCGATTATTCTTGAGGGTTTCATGTTGTTTCATCAGGGTTCTCATAATCCCCTTTTTTAGTAAGGGTTTTCCTTAGTCTTTCCCCAAACCCTTGGGTGTATCATTTACCAGTATTCTTAATGCTCTTCGTGCTCATGGGGATGATACATAGGAAAAAATACTTCAAAGTTAATTGATACTTACCAAGATTGTTTGCAACAATTTCAGAATATAGGTTGGGTGAATTTTATTTACAAATTTCATGGTCATCACAAGAATATTGGTGTTGCATTTTCTCAAACTTTAATGGTGAGATGGCTCACAATGGGGATTTAGAATTTCAGGTGGACAAAGTTTTGATAGCCCATAGTGGTGAATCTATAGCAAATGTTCAAGATTGTACCCCGTTGGTTAATGAGAGTAGCAAAGGAATTGACCTAGAACCTAAATCTTTGCTACATGAGGAAAATTCTCTCGTAAATATAGTTGAATGATTAGTTAAATATATTGAAACTAGTATGCATGCATTTAATCATCAAAATCATGGTCAAACATAGAACAAAACCATACAAGTTGATCAAATGACTTATTTTTCTTGTCAAAACAATTCTAGAGGGGTTTCTCTAGAAGTCAGTGTAGAAGATACTTCTGGAGATGATTTTTCACAAACTATAAAACAAATTGTTAATCAAGATATGGGGAATATGTATTCACAAACCACGTCATAACAAATGTTCTTCTTAGGCTTAAGCAAAGCCAAATAATGATTATGTCTAAAAAATTCACATGCACAGTATCCCAAAAAGGTATTATTGATGAGTACACAGTTAGACTATATACAATCATTTCAACAGAAAACAACGTAAAGGAATCTCACCTAACATCTCTTGCACCATCATAAGAGCACAAGCCAATCTGTGAGCAGATCTTCTTAGGATTTGTCTATAAACAATGCAGCTAATTTTGTCATTTTAGAAGCAGCTACAATTCTATAGTCAGCTGACTCCCAAGAAATCCTACCTAACCAACATACATCAATCCATTTGTCCAATTATCTTTATGCCAAGAAGTTACGCATATTAAAGTGCAATCTTACATGTGATACCACAATATAACCCTTTACCTTTTCTTGAGGAATTATTATATAGGATCATTAAAAACCTAAATGAGTTATAAACGCTAACCATAAGAAGGCGATTCATTACATTTCTTGAATTTTTATCATTTTTTCCTTTAAAAAAATATATTTCCCCCTTTACATCATTATGCATACCATGGTACCAATAATTATACATACATGGAATCAAATTACTAGTACCGTCAAATTTGGGTGAGGTGTCAAAATCCAAAATTACCAAATTACAAACAAAATGAATAATTATTAAATAAGTTCACCCTTAAACATTACTTAAATATGAATTTATGTGAGAATAAACCAAAGTTAGCATAGTAACTTACTAGGTAAAAATTATAGTTAGTTTGAGTGAGGGAAATCAAGGGTTATGGCCAAAACAGTTATAAAGCAGATTCTTAACCCCTGAACATTGAATTCCATTAAAATTTTAATTTTAGTTATATAAATATGAAATATATAGGGATAAGGGTTCTTACCAGAGAGTAAATTTATAAATAGAATGGTATGTATCTTAGGTTATATCAAACCCTCCCTATAGGCTTGTGAGTTACCAAAAGAAGGATTTTCAAAAGAATTCACTATGATGTAAAAAGGATTGTGAAACTCCAAAATGAAAACAAGTAGAGAGGGGAACCTATAGCCACTTGGGAAGAACCACAGAGCTGATAATAAACTTCCCTTCACATTAAATAAATCATATTGGAGTCCCTTACATTAAAACTAGTCTAAGGGAGTGCAACATGAAACAATGCCTTAAACTCTGATAAAATAATGAAGGAAGACTAGAAATACACAAGGAGGCGTAATCAAACAAGAGAGGCTGCTAAAGACAGCTAGTCCCTTCTTTATGTAAAAATTATGTATATGTTTAAATAGTTTTAATAAATTGTTCCTTTTTTATTAGCAATTTATTAGTTTATAAGATAGTTTCTAAATTAGAAACTAGGTTACGGGGCTGGCTGAAGCTGATTTGCACCATTAGTTGCAAAGCTGATAGAGTTGCAGTGTATTAGGTTATAAGATAGTTTCTAAATTAGAAACTAATTTGCAGGGATGGCTGAAGCTGATTTGCACCATTAGTTGCAAAGCTGACAGAGTTGCACCATTTAAATTTTCTGCAGTGTCCTCTTTTTCCAAATGACTAGTAAATTCAATACATAAAAGGTGGCTTGTTGTCCTTTGAATGCTTCTAGCCTGACTAGAACACGCTTAAGAGAGACCTTATATTCAATTCACCCAATCTTGTGAACTTACTTCATTTATCCATGAATAGAACATGAATAGTACCCAGGAAAATCGTTGTGGCAGTTATTACATACACACTACGCAAGACACACGTAACAGGACCCTACATAGTTCCTTTAGTAAAAATACATAGTGCATTTTGATTCACATATATTGTGCCATCTTGAGAATTTTGGGAATTATCCTCTATACATTTTCTCAGTATAAAAGCAACACATGGTCTATAAAGCATTGCATATATTGCTAGGGTGGAAGTTCAACAAAACAATGCATAGAAGCAACAAAGTGAAGATCTCGCCTTGTATAGAAAATTACAACAACATCTAAACATGCTTGGCTTAAATAATGTAATAAAATAAAGAAAGAAAATTATCTCCCTTTGGTCCTTGATACTGAGAAAATTCTTGAAATCGGTTCAACTATATATATTTCATACTACAAAGATAGCATAATTTATCAAATGAGCATTATTGAGCATTCGTTGATTGCTTGAGCATACAAGAATCATATGTGCCACACCCCTGTGGTTTATATTCTTTTATCATGCACAGACCTAGAAAACACCACTAACTTATACAATAATTTCCAAAAGATAAAAGGTTTGCAAGCTTTACCAATGGACCAGCTAGCAAAGAAGTTAGAGAATCTGCAATAGAAACACAACCTCCAGCATAGAAGCCTGCAACTAAATTTTCATAAAATGCCATCAATATTTTCATAAGATTACTTAAGAAGTAATCATGTGCCCTATTGAAGAAGATGGAATGTATGCAAACCTTTTGATTGATCATCAATAAGGAGGTCTCACATTTCAAATTGAAGGAAATAACAACATCGATTTATTAGAGTAGAATAATCCCATGACATACCTACTAGTAACTATGAATCATACAAAGAACATGGTATGGATGTGTTTATCCTTAAATACAGTCCATCTTAAACGTGGAAAACTAACATGATTCTATTACATACCTTCTAGTAACGCTTTCAAGTAACAGGAGCATATTGATGTTTACCCTTGAAGTGATTAGGATCAACACCACCAAATATTATCTCTACTCCTTCTTTAATCACCAGGCGCACCCTACTTGAATCCCCAATGATTGGGTCAATATGAGAAAAAAAAATCAAGGATGATAATTATGGATTCAAAGAAGTGCCACCTAATCCCTCATATTGTTGGAAAATAGGCTAACAAAATGTATGAAACAATGACTACTCTAGACTAGAGTGTCAACAAATCCTAGAAGATTCTCTTGAAGAACAAACTCAACAATACATGCATCACTGACTACTCTAGATTCTGTACTAGACTATAAAAATTTCCTAGAAGGTGCTCTTGAAAAACAACCTCACCAATATATGCATGAATGACATAAGCATAGTGGTGAGATACCTTATGACACATATCTAAGAGATCAATTCTTTTTTAATGGTATGAATATTAAAGAGAAGTTGTTAGTGCACATTGCACTAATTGGTTTGTTTGCACCCTAGGGAGATTTAGAAAGGTGTATATTCCCACGAGAATATTCTAAACCTAATAGTTTTTATATCCCTGTTCATACCAAAAAAATATTTCAATTGATATAATGAATGACCTATCCAAAATTCAACAGTCATTCTCTCCAATGTATTGAAAAAAAATATTTCATTTGAAAGGTTTCCATTCACCAATTGGTTTACCCTTTGATTTCAAATGTTTTTGGCTAGTGAGTTCGCGAGGCTCTCACAAAATGTGATATTCAAACTTAGATAACCTAAGTTTTAACTATTACATTATTGAATCTCTTATAATGTTAGGTATTTTACTATGCCAATCTTTAAATAGACTAACTTTATGAATGAATTGAATGATCTTAACTCAAATAACTCAACACTAACTTGAACATGATTACAGGTTCTAAAATGGTAGTTCAAAAGGTCTTAGGACTAAGAAGCAAATAATATCAGAATTTTGAAATGTTATGCATGATTGCTAACCATTCTCATTCAGTGACTGTGTAGTTACGCCTTTTGTGGATGTTAAATTGCAACTTGAAAAATACACGTGATTATTGATATTGTAATCTCTAAGTAGATCACAACCAATGACATAACATTAGAGTAATCCAAGGTAGGAGCACAATTTACCTCTTGTTCTTAGGATTTCAACACAAATTATAAGGTGTTGAAAATTATGAAATCCCTTTCTTTACCTAATACAAACATTTAGAATACTCATGAAATTATACACAAAGGAAAAAGCGATAAAATTAAATTTAACATAAAATCAAATTTAACATAAAATTAAATTTAACATAATGTCTTGGAATAAAATCAAAATAAGATAACATTATTTTACAAAATTGGGGCATGTGACAGTATCTCCTCAATGAACTATTGTAATTGTCTCTCTGTTCTCCTATAGTTTACGATGATGTTGTTAGTAGAATAACCTTCTCGTTAAGGGGGAGTGTTGAAATTTTGTAACTTCAAAGGATATTCTAAATGTATTTTACTGATGTAACCCAGGGGAGATATTATTATTGCTCTGACGGGGTGTTACTTATGTATTTGGTCATCATAGAGTAATGAGGTAAAGCCTCTGCTTGTGTCAGGTATTTAGTACCCCAATTAATAATATAATATATTGTTCTGAGTATTCCTAGGTGAATTCAGCCCAGACAGTTTATTGGGGTCAACGTGTCTAGTGCAAAAGGTCAATTGACAATTAGTATAAATAGAGGAGTTGTGGTTCTTATTTGAACACATACTCACTCACTTGTGTAGCGCATAGGAGAGAGAGAGAGACAAAACAGAAAGAGGAGAACAACTATTTTTGGGTTGTATTTTATACATCTTATACAGAGGAATATTTTGTTGGGTTTTCTTCCCCTTGAGGGTTTCCTAGGATAAATGTTGTGTCCATCTTGTGATTGTGCTTCTATCAGTGATTCTTGATATGTTGCTGTGATTCTAAGGGTTTGTTTTTCTTCTTTGAACACCCTGAATAGCGCTGAAAGGGAAGGAATAGCCCGAGCGACTGTGTAGCAGAGAAGGGGGTGCTTCCTTGTGTTGGGTGTGTAGATTTTTTACAAGGCATGCTAGATCTGGTGCAAGTGTCCATAGCTCTGTGGTTGATCTCACTAGATTATCAGTCAACATTTCCATCTCCTTGTAGCCTGATAAACCCAACTGTGTTGGATTGGATAATTTTTGTTGTATCCTTGGCTATGTGTGAGTCTACTAGTGTTCCCTTATTCCTTGTGGGAATCATGTCCATTTCGGGGGTTGCATTGCTGCTGAGAGATTGATGAGTACACTGGCCTATGGTTGGGTGGAATGTTGCAGCGACATAGATGGCTGCAGGACGAGCTTCTTTCCAAGATAAGTATTCTTCTGTTTAAATCTATGCACCTGTATTGGCTTAAATGAATTATGATGAACAAGTTAAATGGTTGAATGGAATGCATTTTTATTTCATTGTATGTTAATGGTTTATGCACTTGTGTATGTTTTTACTTCAATGCATTTTATATTACGTTCTTGGGGCTAGATTTCCCAGATTAGATAGAAGCATAGTCATGTCCTCTCTTTGATAGAGGGGTGGGGATGTGACATCCTCCAAGGGAGACATCCATTTTGTGTATGAGGCCTCTTTGTTTGTGGGATATGAACCTTTTCTACAGAAGGATTTAACTATTAAAGTCTATATAGATATACATACCCTACTCCATCCATATGAGAACATATAGCCTCCTAACAAGAAACACATGTTCTTAATAGGTGCAAAATAGCT
>LPNX011200454.1:399612-415723 GCA_001517045.1 Pseudotsuga menziesii
ATATATATATATATAAGGGGGCGAATATGGAGCTCTTCAAAATGACGTAAGGAGCAATAGGCGAAGGATTGCATGGGAAGGAGGCAGGTCATGAAGGAGCACAAGATTGTGGGTCGCAGATGCTTTTATATCTTTAATCTCTTTCTACTCTTACAATGTTTGAAAATGCAAACTTGAGGTTAATAGTTTTATTATCCAACAAGACCCGATGCACGCACAACCATCAACTTAGTGAGAATAATAGAAACACACAATGTACTTGGAAGAGCCGTATTATGAGCTAGATGGACATAATGGATCCATTTTCTGTATGGATCAAAAGGTGTAGAGTACAAAAGAGTTATAGGAGGCGCAAAAGGAAAACTTAGGAAAGACTAAAATTATTTCACCACACATTGGGATGATGGAACAGGCTATGGGAATATGTGAGGATGACATCACCAAAAACTCAAGCGAGCTCAAGCCAAGAAAAATCAAAGGCATCAGGTCGAATAAATCCCATGCGGAACTTACAGTTGGGAAGGATATACTTTTAGAATAGATCGTGGAATACTTGAAATTGGCATTAATAGGTAGATTACGCGGTAAGACACCAGGAAGATACACGCTCAAATTGTGGATGGAGTCAAATTGGAGAAAAGTCATGCAATATACAACCAATTTCCATTTCCTCCCTCGAGGTTGGTTATTTCTCAAGTTAATACATGAGGAGGATGGTCGAAAGCTCTTAGAGAGGCATTGGCAATGGGGGCCATCATTCCTAATTTTAAAGAAATCGAGAATATAATTTGACGCTAAAAGGGATCCACACCATCAGCAATAGGTCTGGGTCATTTTACCAATGGTTTTCTGGCAGGAATGGATTATGGAGGTAATAGGAAACAAGCTGGGAAAATTTGTTTCCTTGGAAGATAACATTCAACCTTCCTTTCCATCATGAAATCCTTCTCTAGAGATGATGGTTCAAAGAGGTGCACCTCATGTTGAATGTTATCTTTCAAGGTTCTAATAAAGAGATCTAACAAATTATATTCTAAAATATTCTTCACTCTCAGACTTAGCTGCTGAAATTGCTTGATGTGATCTGTAACTGAAACATTTTGCTGGAGATTTACCAAACTAACCGAAGAAGGTGTTTCTATTTATATCCCCATAATGTGCAATCAAATCTTCAGTGAATATAAACCAAGAGATAATAGACTCCTTTTTACGGTCACAAAACATTGGTACCATACAAAATAATCAGGTTCTAAATACAAGGATGCAATAGTTACCTTTTGCATGGTGGGAACTTGGTGTAGATCAAAGAATTGCTCCGCCTCAAAAATCTTCATGATTGGATCCTTTCGATCAAAATTTCTCATGTCAATATTGGGGATAAAGTAGTTTCTTGGACATGAATTGAACCCATGATGTTGTAGTGAACCATCAACATTTGATGACTCCAGCTTCCTACTCTCCAATTTTTTTTCAACTTTCTCCAGATGTGACTGGAATGAGTCATCTTTTTCCACCTTATCCTCTTCTTGAGTAGATAAGAGATAACCTGATAACACTGCAAAGATCAGGGTACGAGCTCAGGTATGGTGTCTAAGGCTTCTGGTAATGTCGGCCATACTGGTGGAAGGATCATCTCTCCGTGGGATCATTAGCCAAAGGAAGGGGATTCATGCAGATTTCTATTTAATATGTCCACAACGTCAAATGCATAATGATTCTTTGGAAAACTTAGATTTTATTCACTCATTTTTGCTTTAGTGGTCTCAATTTGGTTCATTGTAATTGAGCTTATAAAATGTTTCTCCGTTTAGGTTTGGCTATTGCTTCGTTTAAGTAATTTGAACGAGATCAACACCATTTTTTCTTTTGTGCGAATTTGTTGTTTTATATAACCAGAAGCCTTATATGGGGGATGAAAAGTGAGGAGATTTCAACTGCTATGATGATTGGAATATTGTCCTTTTCTTGCTACATAAATATTTGCAATGGAAGGGATAATTCCTATAGTAATACCCACTGGAGAAAATATCCCTTCAGCACAGATATCTTCCCCGAGTATGCCCCTAGTTAGTCCCCTTTGGCAAGGGACAGAACCCCAACAACATTTGAAGAGCCTTCTTGAAAATATTGAACTTTTGAAGGCCTTAACAAATGAATTGAATGCGATTGCTTTAGTCAAAGAACTGGGAGAGTTTGTCAAGCAAATGTATAACTCAGAGAATCCAGAATCTATCTCGGGATCAACTAAATTCCTTGATAGGGTCTTTCTCGACAACAGAAGGATTTCAGAGAACTTGGGAAACGAACAGAAATCTATATTGCGGGGTATTGTTGAACTGATTGGAACGAAAAACATAGATTTGAATACACACCAATGTATGGCCTTAGAAGATGGAAAGGTTGTTCAATTAAATTTACAAAATATACTGGCTCCATTTGATGCTCTGATCAATCAAACAGGTCGATGGGAAGAGAGAGCAACATAGGTATGCATAGCAGACAAATGACATAAGGAAATGTATTTGCTAATTAAATTATGGAGCTAAATTTGTGCATCATAAACAAGGGTCGGAGTTTCTAGCTTTATCATGACACTTATTAATTATTATTGATTTTATTTAATGAGTTTATCGCAGCATTAAACAAGGACAGATATTGCAAATTAAAGTTGTGGTAGTTACTGTAAGTGGCCTTTTACATTAAAGTTTAAAGCGCAATTGCAGTCCACTTTTGTTTTATGCGGCTTAATAATTGTGGAATGTGCATTGTATTTGTAGGTCAAAAAGATAGATGATAAGTGACAGAAGCAATACTGCATGTTAAATGAGTTGTAGCTTCAAACATGTGCATCATAATCATGTAGGCAATTGCTAGAGAATCTAGTTGTAGTGTGGCATTTGTTAATTGCTATTCGGTTATAGAATAGATTCATTGGTATAAGTAGCATATTTTCAATTTTTCTGGAATGGCACACATTGCTAAGGATATTTGGATATATTTACCGTTGAAGATAATCTGGTGGGCTACTCTGAGTGGTTGAATGTTTTTTGTTATATGTAGTAGGTCATGTGATTGATCCTGGGGTTTCTACCTCTATCGTATGCATTAATTGATGTCCTTACTAGCTAAGCATTGTAATCATTGTTATGAGATTATACTAGGTACCATCCACATATAGTAGAGAAGTGCTAAGGGGCTGTCTAAATTTTTATTTGGAAAAATTGACAGCTGCAGATCCAATTCCATGTTTTATGTGGTTTCTTACAAATTGTGTTGTTGTAAGAAATTGAAAAAGTTTTTTTATGACTTATTGTGAATGCCTTCTTGTCAATTCTAGTGTTAAAGGAAGTTGAAGATGGATCTTATCCGATGAATGAAAAATGAAGGAATGACTTATGCTAAAGGTTTGATGTTCTTTTAATTAATAAAATGATAAAACTGACCACCTATGGAGTGATTGCAGGCATGGGAAATTGTGGCCTTGAGAAATGCTAAAGCTCCAGGACTGTAATAAGTTAAGAATATATGAGAAAGATCTCATGTGAAAAAGGTTATCACCACGAGGAAGTGGTGATGGAGGTAGTGGATGAAATCTACCTTGTTTTCCCCCAGGCTAGTGAGGGACCACTATGCATTCTGGGGGACGCCTAGATGTAAGGAATTTTGGTTAAGACTAGTTCCGCATAGATTAGAGGACTGTCACATGAGTGGGGGACTCTATGAAGAGAATAACCTCTAGGTGTTGTGGGGGTGTGCGAGATGGGAGGTTCCTTAGCTTGGTGAAGCACCCTGAAGAGCACAAAAAGGAGATATGCCTAAGGAAGGGTATCGTCCTTGTGTTGGGTGGCTTGAATTGGTACTTGGAGTACTGTTAGCACTTGATGTGCTGGGATGGAGGACATCAAGGGAAATGAATAATGGCGAAGCACCCTTAATAGCATAAGAAGGAGATACACCTAAGGAAGGGTATCGTCCTTGTGTTGGGTGGCTTGGATTGGTACTCGGAGTACTGTTAGCACTTGGAGTGCTGGGTTGGAGGACATCTAGAGAAAAGAATAATGTCAGGAAAAACTATGTGCATTATAGGTAAACTGGTACCTATGAGGTAATATTTCTATTTATTGGCTAATAGAATTGACATGTATCTTGGAACCACTGTGGATTATGGAGATTGTATAGTTTTGTATTTCTGAGTTATACATCGCTTGCAATATTGATATTAGCATACATGCATATTTATGTCACAATGCAAAGACGATTTATGGTTTATGTTTTAAGTTGAATTATAATTTTGAACATCAGGTACTGAAGAAAATTGGGCTAGACCCGAACTTGTTGTAGGGAGTTGTAGGGCTTGAACAATAGTGACTTGAGAAGAAACAAGGAAGATCGATGGCGATCATGATGGAAAAGGAGAAACAAGAGAAGACGCCTCAAGAAAATGAAGAAAGATGAGCTGGGAAATAAGAAACACCGAGGACGATGTTATTTTTAAGGGGGGAAGGATGTAATATCCCCCTTATATGCCCTACGAATTTTGTAATGGTTAATGTTATTGTACTTGTTTTTTCTGGTGAGAAGCTCAAGGCCAAGGCCCCACCAGTAAAAACCTTAGTAAGTAGGTGATTAGTTCCCTAAATCAGTGGACTTAGGAGAACAAAAGTACTCTAGTGCAAGATAAATGGCTGAAAACTAATCCAGTAAGGAATGCTAAGCAATACAGGAAAACATGGAGGTTGAATAATGGTAACTTGGTATCAACACGATATCAACGAGGGAACCAACCATTGTCCTGACCCTCGAGCTTGAGCCACTTATAAGATTCCTCACACGCGTAATTAGCAATTTTACCTACTTACGGACATGCGAACCTAGGGCGCGATCATAGGGGAAATTTTTCGCATAGAAGAGACCTCTAGCTACAATTAGATAAATAGTTCATGTAGTGGACATATAAAACCCTCACCCCCAATGAGGCTTCTTCCGCCTCGCATTAGCTGGAGGCATGGGAGGAAGAAGACCTAGTGATGAAACATAAGAGTATATATATATATATATATATATAGCCAACTAAACATCATTATTACTTATCTCCATAGAACCACCTAACTCTAGGGTTGGAGTATTATGCTTACCCTTTAAGTCAAGGTTGGACTGTCATTTTTTAGTATTAAATTTTTGGAAGCATAGTTTAAGGGAACGTTATTGTGTCAACAGTTAATGGAAGCATAGATAACGGAAACGTTACAAACCTGGTTTTAACTGTTGAGGAACAGAGGTTATGGAGGCATTAAAAATGCTTGACTTACTGTGACCAGTGATGGAGGCGTTGCCGGAATTCTTGTTCACTGATTTTTTCAGAGACGTTAGAAGTTGCCATTTATATATTGGTATGGATGACTAAGGAAGGGGAATCAGGGGGTTGAGTGATAAAAACCTTTTCTGTTGTAATGAGGAGGGGACCTTCTGAGTTGGAGAAGGCCCTCTACGTGGAGGGGGGGGAGAATATTTTTCCCACCATGCTTGCGTGGAGAACCTATAACCAGATACCAGTCAAGAGCTATGGGAACATCTGGGCATGGATGCCATTGTCCATTTTCGGCGTGGGGTATTCCAACTGATACCTAGCTGGATGTTGGGTTGTTGGGTGGGGTCTGGATGCATTTCACTTCGGGTGATGCGATTGGACCAGTGCCCATGCGTTTGGCTATTTGGTATCTGCCTGCGAGGTGATTTCTCCACCTTTATTTTTATGAATGCGTTCTGTCTGAATGGATTAAGAAGATGTGATTCTTTTGTTGCATGCATTCTTTCGGTTATGTGGTAGGTCTTGATTTCTATTTTTGATCTGCGCCCGAGAGAGAGAGCCATTCTTATCCTATGTTGCTGTGTGAGAGAGCACAAACTCAGCTCAACTGTGGGATGATTGATCGAACGCCATTTAGTACGGTTCCCCAACCCAATTAGCTGAGTTCCAGTAGTTGGGAGCGGCTGCCAAGAAACATTTAAGAAAACACATTTCAGTAAATAATGACCTAAACCTCTTAGCTAGGCTGTGGGTCTCTAGGTGGTTTTGGTTCGAATGGGGTCTCTATATGAAATTCATTTTTTCATATTAAAAATTTGGGTAATGGATCAACCTCGACTCACTTTCTGCTTATATGAACCTTTTAATGCTTTAGGCATCCTTGCATTATTGACGACTTAGATCATTTGGTTTAATGTAAAATTTTAGGATTGTAAGTCATTACCCACTCTCTGCTTATTATAGAGTGTAGCTGTTTGGCCTTTTTGTTTTACGACACCCTGTGTAAATCGGTGAAGAACCGCTGTCTGTTCTAGATGACAAACGTTTGGCATTCTATGACCTAGAGTGTAGCTGTCTACATTTGCTTGAAAACCTATACCATGCATTAGCAAATCAATGATCAGTCTCCTATGTAGTGTTGGCATTTCTTTTTTATTTGAGAAACTACAAAGAGGTGCGATCCATCTAGCGGCCTGGACTCCCCCTTTTAGTTGTGTCCTTCAGTATGATATCTATCGCACGATATGTCTCCCCACTTGGTTTATTTGAGATTTGCGCACCTTTTGTGTACAGAAAAATAGTACAAAAATAATCATCATTAATGGAAGCAACGCAAAAGTTTGTAACTGGAAAATATAAAGAGATAGGTATACAGAGCCTAAAGGTTCCGGGGTGTATGTGTTTTATATATATATAATCTATATTTATGGAATGCATATGCATGGTACATCCATGAACCTAGTGCATACACTTATTTCATTTCACACACTTGAGGTCTACTTACTATGTATTATAACCTTTGTAATGGCTATGTATCATTCGAAGAAGCATAGTCTGTTGGTATAGACATCGTGCCAAGAAGGCGATTGGGGAACAACTTAGACACACTCCCGAAGATATTGTATTATGTTTGGTTGCACTTGTATCTTTACCTTCATGCTAGATTCAGTGGGAATACTGGGAATTGTTTTAATAATATTGTTCAAAAAGAAGGGCCTTGCAGAAAGGCTATGTCGGTATTGTCCTCTATAAGAGATTTTTGCGGAAAGGTTTGCAGTTTGGAAACTACGGATTTGTAACCTTGATTGAATACTTAATAATAAAAAAATCCTGACAGTTTGGTCTGGACTATCTTTGGTGGACGTAACCCCAAGATTGGGGTGAACCACGTGAATATGGTTATCTCATTTGTTCTATTATGTTGTGCTTGTTTTTTTTCTTTTGTTTACATGATGATGTTATGAATGCAGTATAAAATCTTAGTGTATTGAAAAGGTTACTAAACATGTTTTTGCAGACACCTAATTCAGAATCACATTCCTTAATGCATTAAGGTATAAGAGGTATATTACAGTTGCACTTTGGTGACTAATTGTTCTAGGTTTTCCAGTAAATCTGGCCCTAGCATGAGTCTGTCTACCAGGCTATCCCATGTCATCGATGCCATAGAATTTCTGCCATATAGTACCTCGAAGGGACTCATTTTGGTGGAGGTCACGTATGTGTTGTTGTATGTAAACTTTGTGGGGTGAAAGTAATCCTCCCACTTTGTGGGATTGTTCATTACATACATTCTAAACATGTCCTCTAAGATTTGATTTACTCATTTCGTTTGTCCGTCTATCTACGGGTGGTAGGAGGCACTGGAATTTAATTGTGTTCTTAAGCCGGAGAATAAGGATCTCTAGAAGTTACTGGTAAATTTTGTATCTCGATCCGAGATGATTGCCTTGGGTATCCCATGAAATTGATATATTTCCATTTAGGAAAATGTCTGCAATGTGGACCGCTTTCTCTGTTGACTTTATCAGAATAAAGTGTGCCACATTGGACAACTTATCAGCTACTATAAAAATGGAATCATTTTGTTTCTTGCTCTTTGGTAATCCCGCAATGAAATCCATACTGATAATCTCCCATTTCTATTTTGGAATGGCTAACGGTTGTAGCAACCGTGTAGGGTGTTGGTGCTCTGCTTTGACAAGTTTGCACTCTTGGCATTTTGCAATAAATAATGTTATGTTGGTCTTCAATTTAGCCCCAAAAAAGTGTTCAAACAACAAATGCAACACATTCAACTCTTTGTAAACCCTAACTGCATAACCATACAAGCAGACGACTAAGATGTGAAGCGAATATTTTTTCACTTCATATAATCAATATTACCAGAACACCTGGAATATTTGATAAGCCATTAATAGGACACATATATATTGATAATTGGATGGATAAAAAGATGTTTTACAAGAATTAGTGTTGGGTATTTTATACCTTAAGTGGTAAGGGGGGTGACTTTTCAAGTCACCTCTTGAGTAATTAATTAATTACCTTAATCAACCTACTTAGTATTAAATGTTAATATTTATAACATTTATATTTGTTACATTTCCTTCCCCTTAAGGAAGCTTTGTCTTCAAAGCTTGTATCGACAACAATGTCTAAATTCCCTTGAATTGTCGTATAGAAATCATTTCCTTTTTGTAATTGCGACACTTGATAAAGTTAGATGATACGAGTTAGGGATTCCCAAGGAGAATTGTCGCATCTTATCTGTTGTGGTCCATCCTAGATCTACTTTTATCGGAGCTCTGAGATCATTTTGTGGAATGGGGTTGTTTCAATTATTGCTTAGCATGTTGTTATTTTCGTGTGTCAACATAATGCTTTTATAGGTGCTTGCTTTGATCCTGTCATTGGTCAAAATGACGATTATAATCAGGATGTCTGTAAGGTGTATGTGTTTTTTGTTTTTCTTTCTTTTGGACTACGACGAGAACTGTCTTCACTTCCACGATTTGATTTTTTTATGCATCTTCCTTGATTTGCACTTCTTGGTTCTCCTGTAGATTGTTATGATTCTAAATCTTTTCAAATCTTTCATCTTGTGACTTTTTGTCAATTTCTAACTTCTTGATTTGATTTTCTAGTTCATGAGTACGATTCTTTAGACACTTGTTTTCTTCCAGTTTTTTTAGTGTTCTTCCTTTGAGGTCTTCACCGAAGTGTTCCTTCTTATTACTGTATTTCAGTTTTTTAATATTTGTAATCAATGTTTTGTTATGATTTTGTAATCAAAAAATATCTTCGGTATTGCTTGATAACACATTGTTGAATTTTGTTAGTTCCAACTTATGTGTCTTCTTATTGTCGTCATTTTGTTGCTGGATTTTTTTGTTTTGCTGTTGACGATGACATAACTTTGTTTCCTGATTTTCTAACTTTTCATGTAGTTGCGTCAAATTGTCTTCCTTGTCCATGACGATTTTGTTTAGACGACTAATTTCCTCTTTTAAGTCGATATTGTTTCCAAATGGACATTCTTCGACTTTGTTTAGTTTTTTAATTTGGTCTTCAAGTTGTTGAATGATACCTTCGAGATGTGATATTTTATCGTCCTTATCTAATAATTTTTTTATGAGTTTTTCTCTACTATATTCCAATGATCGAATTCGTAATTATAAGGTAGTAATCTGTCTTTTTTGAAAATCATTACTTTGTTTCTCATTGTCGAAGTGGAGTTGTACAATATGATTCGAAACATACGTTTTTAGTTAGGCTGAAACTGTTCGTAACTGTGATTGCAATTGTGAGTGACCTAGATCCATAATATCTTTAATACCCTCCAAGACTTGATTTTTACTCTTTTAATAGCTTCTTTGATTTTTTTTTATAAAGTAATAATAGTAAATATCACAATTATTAAATAATAATTATTAAGTAATTATTATTATTATTAAAAATTTAATAATAAAACAAATATAATATATTACCAATTATTATTTAAAAATAATATATATATATAGTTTTTGTGAATTGGGTCTAAAGTTTCTTTTGAAAAAATATATAACAATAATAAATTTTATTATTATTAATAGTATTATTGATATATATTTTTTGTGAATGGCGTGGGAATTAAGGTTTAAACCCTAGAATTAAAAAAAACCACATATTAAAACAAAACCGTGAGTGGAGAAACCACTTGTGGCTTCAATCTTTTATTTATTTATTTATTTTTTTACCTTCTTCTTTTTTATGGCAAGCTTCCTTATTCTTCTCTCTTTGTTTTTACTTCTTCCTTTTTATTTTTTTCTTTTGACTTTTTTTTCTTTTTTATACTTTGTCAAAGACCATAAATTTAGAGATCCAGTAAGATAATGATTTAAAACCACGATATAGCCAAAAGCCTGAATCACAAACTAGTTGCGATACCAAATGAAGCGAATATTTATTCACTTCGCACAATCAATATTACCAGAACACCTCGAATATTCAATAAGCCATTAATAGGACAAATATATATTCATAATTGGATAGATAAAAATATGTTTTACAAGAATTAATGTCAGGTATTTTATACCATAAGTGGTAAGGGGGGTGACTTTTCAAGTCACCTCTTGAGTAATTAATTACCTGTTGAAGCCTCGGTTGAGTATGATACTGAAATAGGTCCAAGGCTCACAGCAGAGGATGAAAACCCAACCAAAGGCTTTAGATAATCCTACACAAATACTACCCTATCATCGAGCTGTTTGGTGTGGTTAACACCCACGGATATTAAGGCCTCCGCTAGCACTTAAGGTCTTGATCCTAAAAGGATCTGTTTTCCAATGAAAGAAAACTAAATGTCTTAGTATGAACAGAAAGTGGATCTATCTAAAACAAGGTCTAATCTAATTCTACCATAGTCTAAGAATGGGTGTTGTTTGAATGCAAGTTAACTTGATTTGGAAAACAGATAAGTACGTGCATCAATTTAACGAAAACGTGAAAGAGATTTAATAGCTTATCTACTCAAATTACCACTGATCAATTAAAATTGATTAATAATAAGTTAATTATTCAGAACATTCAAGATTAACTTCTGACTAAAATGTTAATTGAAAAATTAACATTGATTATAGTATTTATTGCAGAATCCTTTGCAACATTAGATAAAAGTTTTAATTAAAGCATTTCATTTAAAGCAAATACACATATCATAAGTATAGAAAAAGCAGAACTATAGATCAGTGCAAATGAGTTAGACATTGACAGTGAATAATCTTTAGTAATTTGCGAATGAGTTAGACAATAATAGTGAATAATCTGCAAAGGAGAAATCAATATTTATCAAATAAATTTGGCTAAATAAACATAAAGGATTAAGAATAACATAGCTGTATCAATAAAGGTCTGAAAAAAACTACAAACTTTGTATTAAACAGAGTATCTACAATCATTTGTGCTGATTTCTCTCTCCAAAATCGCCCTATCAGTGTCTCATCAGATCTGAAAGAAAAACCTTTTAAAGTACTGCCGAGCTCCCAGCTCTGTCAAGCACTTTCCAGAACATAAAACAAAACTTTCTTGCTCTGTTCAGCGCATCCCCCTTTCCACAGTTGATATCCTGGTCTCTTCAAAGTCTATTTTCTTTGATAAGTTAATTCATCCTTTCTGTTGAATCTATGTCCATCATGCTCGCATTCTGATGTAACTTTCCACTTTCCTAGCAAACATAACCGATGTTTAAAATAGTTCATGTCCTTTTCCGTTCTCGTAATTCCCAGGACAAAACATGCACATCAATAACAATCTGGAATATAGCGCATGAATGAATAACAATTTAAGAAAATAAAATAATAATTTAAAAATGAATGCATGAAATATTTATCTGAAATAGTAAGAAAAATAATAATAAACTTCCCTTTTCAACTCCTGCTCCCTAGATATGTAGTATGTTTTTTTTTTTTTACAAGAACACCCCTTGATATTTTGGCCGGAGTCGAAGACTTATATTTTGATCACTCCTGGGATAGAGAGATGTCCCTCTGAGGACTCCCCTGCCCTGTGGATATGTAGCATGTTACCATGACAACCTCCTATATTTATTTTACTTGCGAAATTGGTGGAAACAACTTTTGATGGCGCCTTCTTCTGCGAACTCAAGAATATCGGCTCTTCTTTTAAGATGTGCACCCAATGCTCTCTTTCTCTGCAGATCAAACTCACAGCTATTAAAATGGAGAATCCCAGTGGCTTGCTTTCATTCTTCATGAAATATTTTGTTGGATTGTTACTTTTGTGCGATAAAGATTGCGCCCATTTCTCTATGAGCTCCATCTAAATATCTGCGTGATGGAGTTCCTTCAAAATATGCACATTTCATGCTCTTAATAACCGTGGGAGTTCAGTTCTTTATGAATTTGGAAACAAACAACTTATTGGCGTGGTATACAACTTTGAGTAAATTAAGCATTTTATTTACAGCGAACACGTATTGATTTTATCAAGATCTGTCATGTTTACTGGTGTTCTCCCTTACCTGCCATAAGCTTGACAGATCTATAATCTATTGGGTTCACGAGGCTGTGTTCCATTGATGTGTCGACAGAACATATTATTGTCGAGAAAATGTAGCAGCGATCTCAATATTTNCCCTGCCATAAGCTTGACAGATCTATAATCTATTGGGTTCACGAGGCTGTGTTCCATTGATGTGTCGACAGAACATATTATTGTCGAGAAAATGTAGCAGCGATCTCAATATTTGATATGATTTGGCTTTTTTAATTTGATTTATGTTGAACTTAATCTTGATTTGGATTTGGTAACAGACATTGCTCTCAATATTTGACCCAAAATCGAAACAAAATTCCTTCGAGATTTTAAGAGCTTCATTTGGCGTTTCATTTGACGTGTCTAACTGATTTTACATGCTCATTTCAATACGTTGGTTTCCATAGTAAACATCTTTAAAAATATAAGAGTAAAATGGTGAGACAAACGTTTCAAATTTTAGTTTTACCATGTACCAAATTTTCCAACTTCTAATATAAAAATAATGAATGTTTGCATCATGATAAAGTTGTCCCCTTCAAATAAGTTTTGTGGCAGCTTACTTTTCAATGTAAAGGTGAGGTATAATACTGTCCAATTGTGTGATGAAATTTATAAGAAACCAATAATTTAGATATTTTAAAATGTGTGTTTCTTTCACAAAAAGTATGTAAAAGAAATTTAGGGAACTTATCTCTCAAAGATAATTTAGATATTTTAAAATGTGTGTTTCTTTCACATAAAGTATGTAAAAGAAATGTAGATAACTTATCTCTCAAAGATAACAGTTTATGAAGAAAAATTTCATATATATATATCAAATTAAAATTAATAATGAATTGATCATTAAACTTATCAAATTTATAAGAAAATGAAGAGATTAGAAGCATCATTTACAACTTTTATAAAATGACCTTAATCAGCTAAAATATATACATGCCAAAAATATTTATAAGGGATTCTTAGTGAGGCCTTAAGGATCATTCACCTAAGAGATGAAATTTTTGTTCCAATCTTAGATATACAATCTTTCAAAGCACAAATGTAAATCTTGATATAGAATGTTCATTTAAAATACTTTAATTTTTTTTTTCAGAGTGCTCTTTAAACTTGTTGATGCAATGAATACTAAAATTTGACACAATTGTCAAAGCATGATATCAATCCACCCTAGCCAAATGAAGGTGATTACCTCAAATATGCCCAAATGAGATCAAGCAAGCATTATCAAGCAACCAAGAAGTCAAAATAGCCAAACGATAGAGATTAGCAAATCTCAAAAGCACAAGAAATCAAAGACGAAAGTAAGGCACATCATACACCTAGGGGATGAAATCATCAAATCAAACATGTAAGATAAAATATAAAATAAAACCAAAACCTAAATACTTATAAAACAATCCCAACCATTGGATCAAGATGAATCCACAACAAATATTTAAACTTGCAAGTTGCATCTTCTCCGCAATCCGCAATTGAGGAATGCAGGAATGCAAATGCTCTTATAGTTTACCTAACCTTTCTGCAATCCGCAATCCACAATTTGTGGGTTGTGGGTTGTGAAAATACACAATACAATTTATTGACCCAGCTACTTTCCGCAATCCACAATTTGCGGGTTACGGGTTGTAGGAAAAACACACTTCAGTGGGAAAAATTAGTTCTTAGCGCAGCTCACAAAACACACAGAAATGCATAATTTTGTTTCAAATTGTTAACTAAATGAGATCATGACAAAGATCTAGAAAGCATAGAAACCCCGAAATGACTAAGGAAATTAAGCATCACCTTTTGCATATAAAAATTGGGGCTCTCATGTTTTGAATAAAACACAGGATCTGCTGTAACTCTAACATTACCCTAATTAACCTACTTAGTATTCAATGTTAATATTTATAACATTTATATTTGTTACAAGTACCTCGAAGGGACTCATTTTGGCGGAGGTATGGTACCCGTTGTTGTCTGCAAACTGTGCAAGGTGCAAGTAATCCTCCAACTTTGTGGGATTGTTCATTACATACATTCTAAACATGTCCTCTAAGATTTGATTTACTCATTCCATCTGTCTATCTCTCTAAGGGTGGTAGGAGACATTGAGATTTAAATGTGTCTCTAATCTGGAGAATAAGGACCTCCAAAAGTTAATGGTAAATTTTGTTTCTCAATCTGAGATGATTGCCTTGGGTATCCCATGAAATTCAAATATTTCATTTAGGAAAATGTCTGCAATGTGGACCGCTTTGTATGCTGACTTTACTGGAATAAAGTGTGCCGCTCTTGACAACTTATCGACTACTATAAAAATGGAATCATTTTGTTTCTTGATTTTTGGTAATCCCGTAATGAAATCCATACTCATAACCTTCCATTTCCATTTTGGAATGGGTAATGATTGAAGAAACCATGTAGGGTGTTGGTGCTCTGCTTTGACCAGTTGACACTCTTGGGCATTTTTTGATAAATAGTGATATGTTGGTCTTCATTTTAACCCGGAAAAAGTGTTCAAACAACAAACACACTCATTAAACTCTTTCCAAACCCTAATTGCAAAACCATACAAGCAAACGAATAAGATGATATCTCAAAGCCAGCATGGAAGGAATGTCTGCAGTGTCAACTCACAGCTAAGACAATGCTTTTAAGTCCCAAGTCAACCAGGGTACGAAATTAAACTCCCAGAGAGATCTAATGATGGAATTTTAATCATTACATCGAACCATTAAAACTATGGTAATAACCCACATGACATAACATATAAATCTTTGCCATATAAGCCAAACAACTATTATATTAACTTTGCAAACCACGGTATAACACTATATGGAACATCCATTATTCAAACTTTACCTTATACCCTTCACCCCTTGGGACCAAGGTCCTTTATTTTATTACTTTATTGCATTGCACTTAGGACTATGGTTAGTATTGTAGTCCCCATTACAATTGCAAGGTGGGATCAACACTAGGGTGTAGTCTCCCAAACCTTGGGCTAGTAAGGCCCTAGTAAATTATAACAAAAACCAAAGCAATAATTACTAAAACATCACCTGTGGGTGTGGCTCTATGCAATGCTTAAAACTATGCCATTACCATAGCTCGTGAAACTTGACATAGGATGTGAAATCACATAAGTAACTTTCATAATCATCATAATTAAACTCACAAGTAATACTACTTGCTATAATTGTGCAACTTACGAGTTAAATGTGTGTACATTTTTGTTTTTTACGATTTTTTAGGTGCATGACATTATTCCTACAATTTTCTATAGTACTAGTTATCATACATATATACACTGTTAGTTTTTTGTCTAGAAAAATTATGATGATGATGATCGTGGTTAACGTCCCCTAAGACCAAACTTTGGTCTATCGTACCTAAAGAAACAAATTATTTAGTTTTTTCTTAAATTGTATTTCTATACTCAAAGAGCTTGGAGAGAATCGTCCCGAGCTCACTATAATTTTGACATGTTAAAAGGATAGGAAGGTCGGTATTGCAACAAAGATTATGAAACTGAGATCTAATGTTGGTGTACGCAGGGCACTCTAAGAGAAAGTGATTTTCATCCTCAATGTTAATATTCTCATAGAGATGGAATATCCTTTCCACCCATGGTGTTTTAGAAAATTCCCAACGACCTGTTTCACTATGAAACTCATGAGATTTCGTTCTTATCTTGGCTATATTAATTTTTTTCTTTGAACTAGTTAAAACAGAGAGATACTTTTGCTCTTCTAGGGTATGGGTGATGACCTCCGTATA